>OV928042.1:1207500-1807500 GCA_931315375.2 Opisthograptis luteolata | reverse complement strand
TATAGAATCTAAATAAATTGGCAGCCCAGTACTTACATATGAAGAGTTTCTTATAATGGTATACCTTCCGAGAATTCTAAAACCTAGAAGAGGTCGAATAATAAGAATTCTACATTGAATAAATATTTCCATTTTAAGTTTGCACCGCGACAACCCTATACAAATCTGAAGCCCCTGAATGGACAGAAGGGATGTATAGAAAATATATCGAGCGAGATAGAGGCTTGCGAGCTTTCGTCTACTCGTCGACTTTCGTCGAATAATCCAATAAAACTAGACCCTAAACGATATGAAATAGAAAAGAAGCTCTGTTTACGTGGTATCGCTGTATTTTGAAGGGAAATAAGAAAGTTAAGCTCTATTAGTATGCCTTCAAGCTAAAATAAACCCTTAACCTTGGAAGAATGTGAGAGGATCGTGCGGTCAAACGAGCATACTTGGGATGGCCGAGTGGTCGTCGCCCGGTCACCCGTCCCAGGTGTCGCTGGAAAGACGAAGTCACGAAGTACTTGCGCGAGCTCCAAGTAGAGGACTGGCAGGAGGTGGCGCAGGCCAGACCGAAGTGGCGTCTTTTGTTATAGGAGGCCAAGACTCACTTTGGGTCATTGTGCTATCTCAGTTAGTTAGTTTTTCAAACTAAAATAGGCCGTTCTGGCTTTGAGCGTTAGAAAGATGAACAATTTGGTGTACATGACTTGATTTTCACATTTTTGTGTATTGGACCACTTTTCCGCTCAGCATCTCAATTAAGTCCGAGTATGTACTATTGTTACTATATTATCTACTAGCTGCACCCCGTGGTTTTACCCGCGTCTTAGAGTTATCCCGCAGGAACCTTTTTCTGGGATAAAAAGTAGCCTATGTGTTAATCCAGAGTATAAGGTATTTCCATTCCAAATTTCACTCAAATCCGTTCAGTAGTTTTTGCGTGAAAAAACAACAAACATACATACATATATGTTCACAAACTATTAGTAGGATTCTGAGTCCAAGTTGAAAATATAACTAGGGCTTCTGCAAGTTCTGCAAGCCTTACGTGATGCTATGTTAAAAGAGACAGCAGTAGCAGCAGCAGCAGCAGCAGCTATGTAGCAGTATAACATTAACTAAGTTAAGCCCATAGCCTAAACACGGCTCCACATCTGTTGACTTAGGTATTTCAGAATAACATAGCTCAACTCCCTGAGCCTTGCTATGTTATTTTATAGTTAACGGGACAGTTGATGTCGTTAGAACAACAACTGTAATGGACATGGTACTTTAGCCATATATTGAAGTAGCTAACTGATATATAATCCCTCGTAGCGTAGAACGCCCTGCGACAAGGTGGAGCGACGACTTGCACCGAGTGGCTGGCAGTAGTTGGATGAGAAAAGCCGAAGACCAGACTGGCGTATCATGGGAGAGGCCTATGTCCAGCAGTGGTCTAACACAGGCTGATGATGATTATATAATCGCTACTAAATATTATGCGAGTATAAACGCGAAGTAACTCTGTCTGTCTTTTTCGCTTTCACGCCTAAACTACTTAACCGATTCAAATGAAATTTGCTACGAAGATAGTTTGAATCCTGAGGAAGGACGTAGGCTACTTTTTGTCGTGATAAACTGTAGCACACGCGGGTGAAACCGCTGGGAACAGCTAGTCCGTAATAAAACGTTTGGAAGAGCAATTCAATCTCAACCCTCTATCGCAGTTCTATCGCCGATCATCTCGTCATCGGAATAAAGCTCACCCACACACTATCGAGTCCTGGAAATCCCACGCTGCACAATTTATGCGCTCCTTTCTTCAGTATACTTGCAAAATGTGAAGCAAGTCTTTCCGCAGTGCTACAAATTGAAGTCTTTCAAGATGGGTGAGAAAAGAGTTCTTAAGGGTCGGCAAAACATCAACAACTAACCTATTTGGAAATGTCCAGTAACGGTGACCACTAAAGTTTAGGTGGGCTGCATATTTTTTTTTTTTTGTTTGTTTTGGCGTCACACGATTAGTGTATTTGCCAGAGCCAAGTATAAAATATTTTAAACTCAGAGAGTTGAATCAAGTCTAAGTGATGATGATGATGATGATGATGATAAGATGAAGGGATGAGGATAGTGTTTAAGTAAAGTAATGGCGCTTTACTTAAACTTTACACGGCCTTTTTTGGAGCAACTCGAAAAGTCACTTGTACTATTATTTCAATTTCTCACACTCGTACACATTAACGAACACATAATGGTTAATAATCCACCAATATTACACATTATCACTCGAAGAAACACAAGTTTTGGAAATAAAAACAAAATTTTCACGTTGACAATTCGATTGGCGCCAAAAAAGTCAAACACTTGTAGTTCTACATTCGTTAATGCCTTGTGACGTTTCGTTTGAGTTTGTCATCACCTTGGCTACCACTTTGCATGAGACGTAGGAACGTCTGTTCTTACCTAGATGAATGGTGTGTGGTGATGAATGAACGTTGAAATATGTCATTCCCTATTATTATTATTATTTTGTTTTCGATTAGCGTTATTGATTCTAGAATGTATCTTGGCTAGGGGGCAGATCTTTTTCTTATTAGGTTCTTAATACACTGAGAAAAAAATTCTGACTTTCCTTTTGAGTCTTTACCTTCCAAGACCGTTTCCTTCCTTATTTTGTATTAGTTTTCCTTCCGAATCACAATTCCTTCCCTTTTGACTCAGAAGGAAAACGGTATTTCGGAAGGTCTTTTTTCTCCGTGTACCCGATTACTTTTATTACACGAGTATACCCGAGTACAACTAAATAGATATATACTACATATAAAGCAACATGTTGGGCATTGTCTGGTCATATAAATAAAATGTTATTATCGTCCTTCAATACGTTAGCCAAGTCGCGGTCTTTACTCAAGAAAACAACAAGACTATCTCTCTCTTTCGCTCTTATTAAATAAAACTCGGAAAATATCCGTGGTGCAAGTGGTTATTTTCTGTCGAGTTAAAATCATGTTTGCAATATACTTGTGCGAGATAAAACAATATCTTGGAGATGGCTTACATAATCTTATGAGAAAGTTGTCTGCGCATACAATGTTTGTTGGCAAAGCAATCATGTTAGAACGTTTGTTATTACTACAGGTACTAGCTGTCCTCACGGTCTCACTCTCGTGGAAATTTCCACAGGATTAAAATATGTGTACAGTATGTTATGCATTTTTCCTTTGCCTCTTTGACGCCATGGGTGACCAGAGGGCTGGTACTTACCTCGGTCAACGAATCAACCTGGCCTTCCAGAGGTAATGTCGCCAGTCTCTTGGGCACTCTACCTGCACGCAGTGATTTAAACCAGGTTTCATTACATTTATTGCAATGAAATCATATATACTTTCTCAGGGTTCAAACTATCTCCGTATCAAATTTCATCAAGATTGGTTTAGCGGTTTAGGCGTAAAAAGGTAACAAAGAAATAGAGAATTACTTTCTCATTCATCTGCTTTATTTTGCATATTTTTCCTATTATTTAATACTCGGGAAGGAGAGAAATCTAACAGATAAAAGTTCATAAAAATCAGTCCAGCCTTTCTTAAGTTATATTTATGATGTAACTAACCCGACTTTGTTTCATATATTTGGATGTCTTAATTAATAAAAACACCTAACTACTTAATCTAATAAACCACTACCAGTTGGCAACGTTCCCAAAATGCTGGCCGCATTGCCGCGTTGAATGGCAATACTAATCCGTTGCGCAAAATAACGTCCAGCATTTTGGTCACGGGTAGCATCCCAGTCGCTTCGATATATCATTAAACATCGATTTCGCTCCCGGTCCCCACGGTCCAAGCGTTTTGACCCCAAAAAGCTTAATTATGTAACCTTATTTATTACGCACTATTCTAAACTTGTAATCCACTTTGTATCCATTTTTCTTCGCGTTTTCGTTTAAAGTTCTCGTGATACCTTTTATTTTGTCAAACACTTCTTTCATGGTCAAGTTATCAAAAGACTTCTTCGTTTGTCTCGGAACAGGTTTGTGTTGATTTTTCTGACGTAACGCTGTTTTGATATACTCTGGTAGAGCTGTAAAAGAAAAAAAAGTAAGATTTATACAGGATAGCCTTTGATCATAAGTCACCTGATGCTAAGTGACGCTGTGGTTGAAGATGGCATCATGTGAGGCGATCCCCCAGCTCTTTATCTCCCTGCCGGAACACACCGATATGTGCTTGGCGACAGGTTTTATAATAAGGGGAAAACCTTGAGTGCAACCGCGGAGTGCACATTGAGAAATCCTGACTGTCCTTCTGAGTCTTACCTTCCAAGACCGATTCCTTCCAAAATGTAACAAGTCCTTGAATGACTAGGACGAATTTTTGAAGGTCTTTGTTTCCCGTGCAGCTAGTAAAAAGTTTTGATGGCAGTGGCATGAGAAAAAAGAACAAATGCCAGCTACAGTAACGTAATTTATTTCTTTTGTTTTTCTGTACTGGCTTTCATTTGACAGCAACCTGACTTAACAGCAAGTGATTTCATGTCTGTAGTGATCACTATCACGGCATCACGGTAACAATAACAACTAGAGGTAGATATTAATTCACTGGCTCACTACTACACCAGTTATTGTATAGATTTTTTATTTTTTTTTGTTATGGCGTCACACGATTAGTGTATTTGCCAGTGTCAAGTAAAAATATATCAAACTCAGAGAGTTGAATCAAGTTTAAATGATGATGATGATGATGAGATGATGGGATGAGGATAGTGTTTAAGTAAAGTAGTGGCGCTTTACTTAAACTTTACACGGACTTTTTTGGAGCAATTAGAAAAGTCAATTTTACAACTTTATTTCAATTTCCCACACTCGTACACATTAACGAACACATAATGGTTAATAATCCACCAATATTACACATTATCACTCGAAGAAACACAAGTTTTGGAAATAAATACAAAATTTTCACGTTGACAATTCGATTGCCGCCAAAAAAGTCCCATATTGTATAGATACTTGTACAAATACTACAATGTCAAAAATATAAGATAAGATCAAAGCTCGTAGTCTCGCAAACCTAGCGGATCGTTTAGAAGCGTAATAGAATTTCAAAGTAGGTACCTGGATCAAGAGAGAGTTCGTACTGCGACACGACGAGCGTGATTGCGAGAAAAATTACACTGAGTGCCGCAAACATCTTTGGTTAAAGGTGGAAGACCACTGAGAGACCAATGCTATGCCTACCAACTGTAAACTAACTGAGATGGCGCAACGACCTTAAGTGAGTTTTGGCCTCCGATAACAAAAGACGCCACTTCGGTCTGTCCTGCGCCACCTTCTGCCAGTGCTCCACCTGGACCTTGCGAGTCCTTCGTGACTTCGTCAAAATCAAATCAAAAGTAGGTACCTATTTATTTAGTAGGATACAACATGATCACTTTAAAACGTAAAAACTAGCTACGCCAATTTCTCCTTACACCGACAAAATGACATGACATGTCGTTTTTTGAACACTATGTACAAAAGACTTTTAATCAAACGCTAACCTGTAAGAATAAAAAAAAACACACGGAATGCATGCTATAGATTATTATAGCACATGGTTCACGCAAAGTCAGCAATGAAAGTTGCTGATCATTATCAATTATATGAAAATGTACCAAATTGGCAATTTTTTTTAGGAAAATTGAAGTCTTGGGTGAGTTCAGTACAGCGACTTTTAACTGTCGTAGACCGTACCTAGTTTATGTGCAAGCTTAGCACTCTGTTTTTTTCACTCATGATTTTTTTTTAATCCTTCTATCAGTGGTCGACAACCGTAGCCGCTGTTTGAATTCGATTACTTGTTATTCAATACTATTTCTGTTTAGAAAACTACGCGCGTTCTACATTGGACTTTCAGCGTTTAAAAAAGGTTTATTTGCATTCGAGATTTGAAAACTCCTTCGAGCTGTAGATTTGCTAAATGAAAACGAAACAAGTATACCTACATTTTCTTATCAAAGAGTTTGAGTTTAGCTTCATTATGTGGGTTGAAAACTTCTTGGTTCTTTTGTAGTATGTATATAATATGTATCATAGATACACATAGAACATAGAACATGATTGTGAACAAATTCTCTTTGGATGATAAGTTCGTTTAAAGCAAACAAAAAGGCAAAGGTATTGCCAGGCAAAGCAAAATTTATTCCGAACAACATAATATATATTTATTAAAGAATCGTTTTTTGTACTAAAACAACAAATACTCTCAATATTTTATAAATAAGAAGTGTAACGGTCGCTTCCCGCCGTCAACGTTTCCCGCCATTTGTGGCGGCGCGGTGCTCGCGCGCGCGGACGGAAAGCCGAGGCCAATCAGTGATCAGTGGTCCAAGCGTCGCCTCGCAAACCGCACGCATTACGAGTTACGAGCCCGTCACAAATCATCCAAAGTTCTTCTAACTCCCGGTTTCTCCTTTTATTTCACGTTAACTGTGTTTTTTCTATAATAAACGTGTTAGCATATACGTCTATTACAGAAGTCTGTTTTTATTCGCAAGTGTGTTGAAATGAATGTGTACATTATGAAATGTAGTTCTAAGTACGATCACACAACTTTTTAGTCCAATATTTTAAAGTTACAGTTGATTTGAATAACAAGACTTACCTAGTGGTATATTTAGTCACCTTTCCTACATAAATTGTACCTCGAAGATTGTAACCCTTACACCAACAAACACGTCAGTCCCTCTAAATTACAATGACAGATCGGGTGCTAAATCACTCTATAGCAACGTTCAATAAGTTAACTCTAAGCAGCAGCTATGGGCAGACAAACAAGCTATGAATCATAAAGGGAGGTGTACACCACCATCCTTAACTGATGAATGATGTCAATTTTGTGGCCATACACAGATGTATAAACTCTTAATCGATAAACCATTATTAAAAACTAGAACAAGAGTAAATCTTAATGGTTCTATAGGTTACAAATGGTAGTCATATCGCTAAAAGCAATTTCTTCTAGACAACTACAAAGCAGAGGAATAGTACAAAACTATATGGACGGTTGTAAAAATACAAAATAAAAAAGATCATGAAATCTAAATTAATGTTCTTTTACTTATATAATGCTTAGATAAAATGCACAAAATAATAATGAATTCATAATACACATTGTACCTATTATAAAAATATGCATACACACATATTTTGAATACCTATAATGTAATTTGTAGCTCAATCATATTACATAAATTTATTATGATCATCATCATTAGCATGGACTTGGCTACAATTTTCACCTTGCATTGTAACTTTTTGTAAAACAGATGATGATGGTGGTGATGATGAAGTCACCTTTTGCAACGTAAAGAAACACAAAGTGACAGTTCACTAGTTGCAATGGGAAATAACGTGGCTGAGAGACAGTTTTTTTTTTTTACTGGCATTGCGTTCGCTCTTTTGCAAAAAAAAAAAAAAAAAAAACCGAGTTTGGCTGCATGGCCTCCAATCCCTTTGCTCAATCATTGAACCAATGGGAAAAAAGGTCAATATCTCGTCAGCGCCATCTATCCTTGGTTTTAGAACTACATAGCTTTAGCTGTCAGAAAACCTTTTTTGGCGGCAATTGAACAGTCAATATAAAAACTTTATATTTATTTATTTCCAAAACTTGTGTTTCTGCGAGTGATAATGTGTGGTAAATTATTGCCCATTTTGTGTTTATCAGCCTTTTTTACGTTCCCACTCCTGGGACTCTGGCCTTCTCTTAGAGAAAGAGTAAGGGCTGTAATCTACCACGCTGGTCCATTGCTTCGTTGCTTTAGCTGTCAGAAAAACGCTAAGTGTCAAAGTAATTTTTATGAAACGGCGCTCTGGTGTGTTTACGCCATTACCACGTAACTTTAGACATCTAAATGGGGTTTATACTCGTACCTACGGCAATGTATCATTACCACGTCATTTGCGCCTCGATTCTGTGTGATTAATGCGTGAAGTAATTATTGTGATCGGCTTCGAGGGAGGCCGATAAATTTTGGCACGACCTAGTTGTGACTTGTGTATGGTAGTTACCCTTACTGAGGCTACTTGAGACGGTTTTTGCGAAACTGAAGGCCTTTAATGGCTGATTTTAATAAATTATCTATGCGTAGTTTGCCCTACGCTACTTGAGACGGTTTTTGTCCACAGTTTTACATACATTTGACATTACTTCTATGGTACTTGTAAAAAAACTATAACACAGACATCATATTATGTTCCAGTTACTTAATTATCTAATTAATTATAGGGCAATAGGGCAGCTTCAGCATGTGCTGCATTCACAAAACAATAATTACTAGTGTCAAATTTCTATCTCCAGTAAGGCAAACTGTGGATAGATAGCTTATTGAAACCGGCCGTAAATCAACAGCCTCACCCCGCAGGCTTCAGAGGGGGTCCTCACGCAGATCTGGAAGTAACGAAAACGTTAGAAACATCAAGGCATGCGTCATACAAAAAATACCCTTAAAGCCCCCTGTAATACATAGTACTAGCAGGTTTTTGTTTCTTTGATCTGGAAAAATGTGATCGTAATTTGAAAAAAAAAACGCACGTATTTTTTTAAAATACATATTTTGCATATACATTTTTTTAACCGTTGGGGTAGACGTGTGTGGAGACCGCGTCTTGGCAAACGTAGTGTAGGACGCCCTGCGACAAGGTGGAGCGACGACTTGCGCCGAGTGGCTGGCAGTGGTTGGATGAGAAGAGCCGAAGACCGGGCTCAGTAGCGTACCTTGGGAGAGGCCTTTGTCCAGCAGTGGGGCAGGCTGATGATGATGATGATGACATTTTTTGGTTTTTTCTTTCTCCTAAAGACCCCTTGCTATATTACACTTGAGAAAAATAAAACCGACTGAGACAAAAAATCCCTGACATATCCCGCTACATTGGAAAAAATTAGGCTCTTTTTTGTTCAAGTCTATTTATTTACTTCCGCGCGTATATCTCAAAATCTACGTAACTTTCCCCTGTTTTTCCTCATACCGTCCCATTTTCTTCCCCGTTTCCCTTCCAATAACAGTTAGGTAGGAAAACTGAGTGCAGTCAACACCAGCTGCCCGAGAACGATGGAAAATGGAAACTTCCCTAATATATTGTTGTATTGATTTATGTATGGACTAGCCGACCCGATACTATGAGTTCTACTTCTTATCGAATGATTTTAGATGTGGAAGTTTTGATTTATGAAGCTGCTGAGCAAAAATAACTCTTGATTGCTATGTCATAAAGTAGAACTTATGCTGAAATAGGTGGTTTTCTTTTATACGTGTAGATGGCGGAAAATTACAAAAATTAAGTATACTTATCTGGTATAAGATCTAGCTCTCCCTCGCGATTTTATTCTTGTGAAGAGTATTTACCGCAAAAAAATAGTAAAATAGGAGAAATGCGTAGAAAACTATTGGAAATTAACGTTTATTTACATTAAAAAGTGTTTCAAAAAGCACTGCCATTAGCACAAACGAAGAGAGAGAAGTTGCCATAGCACAAAAACAAATCTCCCAAAAGTCTTACAGTTCCCAGTTAATGAAATAAATAAACTAGAGATTAAAAAAAAATATAATAATAATATAAAAATAATAATTGTATGTACAGTTTGATCTGAACACTGTCCTTTTTTTTCCAGGGTACAAACTATATCTCCATCATACTGAAACCACGGGAGGGCCGCACCGCAAGATATCTTACATCTCTGTCGCTCCTTTAATATTTGAAAGAGATGCACTAATACGTTACGGTACGGCCCGACCTAAAATGAAGTCTTTTGAATTATTTTATAACAGAAAACGCTTCACTGTTATGGTGTTAGTAAGAATTAAAATAAAGGAACTCGGAGCCGATGCCAAGGAAGTGCCTACTTAACTTTTCAACAAATTAATCGTGGCCCAGTCCGCATAAAACAAACTTTATCTCGCAGTGACTTGTGAACGTCGACATTTCTTGCTCATTGTGCCACTAACGATTTGTCAACGTCGCCGCTCATATTTTATCAACTCCCGGACAATAGTAACTACATTTTGATATCAGGCCCCCGGGCCATAGGGTATTTGTGTGAGCAGTACTGAATATCGCGTGATTTGGAGGTTGGACAAAAACATAGCGGAGATAGATGGGAGTGTAGGCAAGCTTAATGTAGCCATTAGCGTAAATCAAATTGTGTATACCAAACTCTGCTGGCGGAGCTCATCAAATCCATACTAATATCCTATCCTTTCCACTAATAATAAAAATGTAAAGTTGGTGAGGATGGATGGATGGATGAAATTCAGCACAGCTACAGCAGATACAGGTTATAGTCTAAAATAGCCCCAAGCTACTTATCCCAGAAAAGGTTCCTGTGGGATGACGCGGACACCGCGAGTTGCAGCTAGTTAAACATGTAAAAATATCAATGTTTGTGAGTTTGTTTGTTTGTTACATTTACACGACAAAGCTGCTGAACCGATCTTGATGAAATTTGGTGTGGAGGTAGTTGGAACTCTGGGGAAGGATAAAGCATACTTTTTACTGCGATAAAGTGTATGTAGTCCACGCGGGTGAAACCGTGGGGCGCAGCTATCGTGACAAACTTGCAAAATAGCGGTACAAACATAGAGGTTTTCGCAAAATTTGACTGAAATGTCTCGCATGCTGGTTTTGATAGAAGACAGAATAATAATATATTTACAGAGTTGAAACACTGTTTTACACTGTGACCGGGTCTATTTTTTAAACCTTTGATGGATAGTCAGGGGTCGAAAACAGTTTGTCTTGCGGCGGTTTTTTCGTTTGCCGCTAACTTTTTTGTGACGTATTGCCGGTGTAAGCTGTTCTGAGGTTTATAATGGATTTATTTGCTGGACTTAATATACACTGCAATAGTGTCAGATGTTTTTTTACGCCACCAATTTGTTTATGGAAAAATGTATGCTATTTAAATAAAATTTATTATTCCGGATGGCATTTTTTGTCGATGAACAAAATGCCTTTCTTTGATGCAACCTCATATAGAACTATATAAATATAATTATAACATAGGACCTGTGAAAAAAATTATTATTCTAGCAATGTTATGTATAGTAGGTATATATAGTGGCATTAGATATTTTACATTTTCAAGGGCATGCAACATCTACCAACCCGCACTGGGCCAGCGTGGTAAAGATTATATCCATACTCTCTGAGAGAAGGCCAGAGTCCCAGCAGTGGGAACGTGGAAGGCTGATAATGATGAAATATCTTAAAAACATTAATTCAATTAATCATCATCATCATCATCAGCCTATTATGTTCCCAGGTCCCACTCCTGAAACTCAGGCCTTTTCCCAGAGAGAGAGTATAGGTCGCAATCTACCACGCTAGTATACATGGTATATGTCGCATGCCCTCGAATGTTGTTATTCTTGGACATGCCGGTATCCTCACGATGTTTTCCTTCACCGTTTTGAGCGATGGTAAATCCGCACATGACTTATTAAGTCGTGCGTTATAGGTGCGGGGCCGAGAGGATTCGAATTTGGTGTCGGGACACCTTGTAACGCGCAATTACTAACTACTAAATTACTACTGTTCAGCTACCATTTCTCCTTTTGTTAACTTAACCAACGATTATAAGTACCTAAGGGTCAGTGTTGTCACGATTTAGGCTGACCCGTTGTTAGTTACATGTTTAACACGAGCACATTATCATTAATAGGTATTTTCACAAGGTAACACCCACCTCTATTACACCTCTAAAAACTTAAAGCCACTTAGTGTAACGTACTTACACGGCATTAACGTTTTATAGCAAAAGTAACCTAAAATCTGCTTATAAGGGCTTCGCCAAATAGAACGCGTGCTTAGCGCGCGTCAAACGCTAGTCTGACGTCGCGCTTTAGCGCCGAATTGTGTTGTACTATGTCGATATTATACTGTCAAACAGAAGGCAGCAGTTTGCGAACAGTCAGCGACAGGAGTTGCTGAACTATCACACATTTTCCGATTACGTTCATCATCCTTTAGCCGCATCCTCACTTAACATTATGTGATTTATTGTGTTGTGGTCAAACGCTAACTTGTGAGTTGTAAATAAAACAACCATTACTGATTCAAAATACATTGTGAAAATCAAGTATGATCAGCTACTTCTGTCACTGACTGTACTGCTAGCGCCGGCAGAAGGTTGCGCGTACTGTTAGCGCCAGCCACTATTTGACAGTACAATACCGTCACGGTACAACACAATTCGGCGCTATAGCGCGGCGACTGGCTAGCACTTTTACGCGCGCTAAGTACGCGTTCTATTTGGCAAAGCCTTTAATGCTGGCCGAGGTAATTCTAATCAAAGTAATGACGCGGGCCCACGTTTGCAGCGGAAGACCGGCAAATTGGCTGGTAACGGCAAACCGACTTTGGAATGGATGTAGATAATTATAATAATGTACTGTTATGATAATGTGTAAGGACTCCGTGACCGCCCGTTTTGTGAGACACACGGATGGCTAGTTTGGTGAGCAGAGAAAACGAAAACAAAACAGTTTTAATATACAATATA
This sequence comes from Opisthograptis luteolata, assembly GCA_931315375.2. NCBI lineage: Eukaryota > Metazoa > Arthropoda > Insecta > Lepidoptera > Geometridae > Opisthograptis > Opisthograptis luteolata. The sequence goes on along the minus strand of OV928042.1, from coordinate 1,794,991 downwards.
AAAGTTTAAGAAATTAATTTCATCCGTGCTTAGTGTGAGAATAAATGTTAACATGACGATATATTTCACAAAAATGCTTTTTTAACGCGTCAATTTTCTATAACTATGCTGAGAAAATCTCACGGGCGTTTTATTTTAGAAGGAAAAATATTTTTGTGAATTATAAGTGTGCGTTGCAAGTGTAGTAAATTATATATATTATGTAGTTAATTTCTTTTTTTATCTATCACTTTGGAACGTTTTAATTAATAACAAAAAATTTTACTACTTCAATGTCAATGTCAATTCACTTCAGTGCAATTAAAAACATAAAACTTTTTATATAATATAGCTAGGTAATAATAATATTATCTTATATTTCAACATCACATATCATTATCCAAACCTCCCCGAATAATAAATAAAAAAAACATGACCTTACTAATTTATTTAAGGTCAATAAACTCGACACACCTCTCTTCTCTCGTTCAGACGGACTCGTAGAATCAGTGGGAGGGATTATATTGGTACACAGTGGTTATAAATGATCATTAAAGTACAAATATATAATATGTATCAAATTTTCCGTACCAAAATTTGACAATTAGGTCAAACTTACTAAAATTTGGTCTGACGTTTAACTTACGGACCTTTACAAAACCGGCCCGGACCTAAGTGTACAGTCAGCGACAAAAGTAGCTGGTCATACTCGATTTTCTAAATGTGTTTTAGATCAGTTATATTTGCGTTTTTTTTACATGTTACATTACATGGTAGCGTTTGACCACAACATAACACCCCCGATGTTAAGTGATGGTTCAGTCAAAGGTTGGTGTTTAAGATGATAGAGACCATCGGAAAATTTGTTTTTGTTTAGCTACTTTTGTCGCTGACTGTACACGTTTGATTTAAGTTGTTTTTTTAGCTGGAAGCAAATGCGTGGTTTAGACGTAATAATGCTGAAATAATACGCTCCTTATTTAGTATCAAAACAAATGAGTATCAATAAAATATACATTGACAAGACTGGTTCTAAGAAATTTCATTTTCTGTTGATGTTGCTGCGGTAAAACAATATAGCGTTAGAAACGAGATATTTTATGTACACCTATTTGTTTTTGTTTGATTTCTCGATATTTCTCTCGTGATCGCGCTTTTAACAGTACCTATTGAAATATCGAGATCTCAAACAAGGAAAAGATGGTAAATATCCCGTTTCGAAAGCTAATTCTAATGTGGCAGTTTAAAAATTTCTAATAAAGCGTTATTTATCATCTCATCTTATATTATATAAAAATCTACTGCTGTTCGTTAGTCTCGCTAAAACTCGAGATGGCTAGACCGATTTGGATAATTTTAATCTTGAAATATTTGTGGAAGTTCAGGGAAGGTTTAAACGGTGACTTTTATTGGCGATACGAAGTTCGCCGGGTCAGCTAGTTACCTAATACATTTATGGCCGAAATTAATAATCGATCCGATCCGTTATCCGCGGTTTTGGATCGATATGTCATGTCATAATATTTCATTTTAGTACTAGGGTTTGACACATTACTACTAAAATAGTAATAATAAAATGACAAATTATGACTTGACATATTGATCCAAAACCGCGGATAACGGATCAGGATGGATTATTAATTTCGGCCGTTAGAGAAATAAAATAAACGCTGGTTCTCAATCAGTTTATTTACCATCGTAATTATTTTTTTCATGTTTGACATTAACTTGATATCCAGGCGTCGCGTGAGACAGTCAAATGTAGAAAAAAAAACTAGTAGCTAAAGCATAATTTCACCTTGGTTTAGCAACAGTTTTCGCTTAAATTTGCTTTCCAAACTTTGCGACCGTATTCTGATAATGCTAAGAAGGCAGATGGTGACAATTGGGCATTACGCACCGTCCGCTCATCTAATCCACTTTTCTGTGTAATTAATTCCATTAAAGCAATATAGATTAAAGTGCGAGGTGTCTGTTTCCTAACTTTCCGGGTCAATTGTTTGAACAGACTGTCCAAATTAGAAGATAACAAAGCAGTGGTGGTTGCGTATAGTTGCTAGTGACTTAGAAAGTCTGAATATTTTTACTAGACAGTTATGTATCTGTCAAAACAATTGAGAATCTGTTATAGATTCTCTATCGCAGACAAACAATTGAAAATCAATGATAAATGTTCGCTATTATGTTGACAAACAATTGAAAATCTATGGCGTCAGAACAATTGAAAATCGATTATAAATTCTGTATCATGTCAAAATAATTGAATTTCTAACATAGAATTTCTATTGTTTTGTGACCCCGAAGCGCGTATTCGTACCTACGATTGCTAGAACCTAGCAATTACTGACATCGCTACAGTTTAGAATGATTAGAATGTTTTATGTGACACTGATAAGTCAGTGTATGTGGTGTGGCGTGAGATGGTAGAGGTCACATGCCCTTGAATGTTGTGGTTTTTGGATATACCATTTTCCTAGCAAGTCAGTACATAAGTGTTAAGTCACAAGTGCTATGCCGAGTTAAATGCGATGATGGCTGAGTGGTAGTGACGTCGACTTGCGATCTACATATACGTCGTCGGTTCGAATACTATAATGAGCTTGAGCTTTCGGTAAAGGAAAACATCGTGATGAAACCATAGCTTGGAAGTCGGGCAGTTTCTAGTGCTCGTATGTCAAGGTTAGAATCTGTCGCCAAGCACTAAGCGGTATGTTCCAATCCATAGCTTTGTGGTAGGGCGTTTTCTAGTGCTCGCCTGGATAGCTACCACCTTACAGTTAAGAATCTGTCGCCAAGCACCTATCGGTGTGTTCCGGCAGCCCCACTTGAGAGACAGTTTCCAATCCAGGTGTAGCGTGAAGCCACCGCACTGAGAAAAAAATTCAGACTTTCCTTCTGAGTCTTTACCTTCCAAGACCGATTCCTTCCTTATTTTACCTTAGTTTTCCTTCTGAATCACAAGTCCTTCCCTTTTGACTCAGAAGGAAAACGGTATTTCGGAAGGTCTTTTTTCTCCGTGCGTAGGACACGTCATCACATAACATCAGGGGACTTTTGGTCAAACGCTATATAAATAAATTTCCTTTTCTACTTCTGTAAATGAAATCCGCCATTTTACGTAAGTAATTTACAACTAAAACATGTTAGGAAGCTAACGTTACCCTTTATTGAAGTTTTCAGCGAAAGGTCGGACGCTCGCTAGGTGCGTCTGGCGGAAAATTGACCCAAGCTTCAGATGTGCATTCGCAGTTGCGAATTTTAAACTCTACCCAATTAGCTTTATTCCCAGTCGTAGTTTTGTGTTTCTGAGTAAAAGCTCGCGCAGGTGGTCTAGTTGTTAGTTTCTAATTGTACAGTTAGCCACTAGTAACTAGTTGCTAGCCATTATAAATTATCTGTGCAACCTGGTTGTTACAGCCAGTTTTATAAGTTTCTTGGTGGTGCCTGTAGCATTTAAGCATATTTCACCAAGCATCGCTTATAACAGTGGGTTTATTTAAAACCTAGCATAAAATGATTAGATTTTATTGATACCTTCATTCTCTAGCAAATAAATGATTAGATTTAATTGATACGATATGAGAGGCAAGGTCATCTTGCCTCTTAGAACCTATCCAAACAAATAGAATTTTAACACATATAGACCGACATTAAGGTTATTTTATGGATTCCATTGTCAGGACAATATGGGAAGCACCAGCTTTCAAATAAAAAAAGAATCATCAAAATCGGTTCACCCAGTCGAAAGTTCTGACGTAACAAACATAAAAATAAAAACAGTCGAATTGAGATCCTCCTCCTTGGGAACTTCTTCCTTTTTTGAAGTCACTTAAAAAAAAAGAAACGTAGGGCTTACAAAAACTGAGCTAAAACCTACAAAATATCGCCAAACGACACCTTCCTTTCTGGACCGTTTTACTTTCAATAAGTACAAAAGTAAAGCGTACATCATACGCAAGTACGAAAGCCTTTCTTTAAGCCCCTTTCTGCGTGTACTAAGGACATTAGAGAGTAATGTATTAGGGTCCGGTACGGTAAAAGGTGATCGCTTGTGATACTGTATAACTAATTGAATTGTGATGTAGGCATCACCTTATTGTTTCAGAGTGAATTCTTCTTTCACCTTTCCGTTTTGGCTTTATCTTTTTTTTAGTTAATTAATTCATAAATCCCTTAAAAACGAGTAGATATGTATTTTATCCGATGGGGAAGAAAGGTTCTCGAGTGGCGACCACGAACCGGAAGACGTTCTGTAGGTAGGCCCCCCACTAGGTGGACCGACGACATTGTAAGAGTCGCAGGGTGCCGATGGATGCCGTTTATGGTGGCGTTCAAAGGGGGAAGCCTATGTTCAGCAGTGGACTTCTTCTGGCTGATGATGATGAGGATGTATTTGATCATCATCATCAGCTGGAAGACGACCGCTATTGAATATAGGCCAGTGGGCCAGCTTTCTCTCTCTCTCTCTTTCTCTGAATAGGCCTATGTTCCATCATTGGTAGCGTAGTAACAGACTGATTTGATTCAAACACATTGATTTTTCGTAATTATAACTATTGTAATAGACGTATACTGGTTGTAACACGTTTATTAACGACAAAAACATATACAGTGCAACCTTAATATAACGTACCTCAATATAACGACTTCCTCGATTTAACAAATTCTTCGTAATCCCCTTGAATTGTCCATAAGAGTCAATATAAAATATACCTTTACATTGCGAACATTCTTTGCGTACAACCTCTTTATAACGAATTTTCAACTATCAAGAAAAAGTATTCATACCTCTAATTAACGAATTTTGCCAACCCAAAACCTTTATTTAAAGTTTCCACCAATAATATAACTCTTAATCTTATAATGTGATTCATGTCTCGACATGTTTCGACACGCTTTTGTTTGTACAGTAATCATTGTTGTTTTGATGGAAAGTAATGTAAACACCTCTGCTCGTCACTATTGTTAAAGATTTAAGTTAAAATGGCTCAGAAACGTAAAAGGTGTTCCTTATCGGTCGCAGAAAAGCGAAACATCATTAATTATGTTGACCAAAATCCCATGACGATTTACGTTAATTGTTTTTGATTTTTAATGTAAGAAAAAAAAATTATTATCTACCTAATTGTTTTTAAATACATAGCAAATACATATATGTATTAATTTGATAAAAATGTGTTATCATTTATTAGTAGAAGTTGTTCGCTATAACAAGATAAGTACGTAATATTGAGGTGAATAAAACTATTCTTTTACCTCTTTATAACGAACTAGCTGTTCCCTGCGGTTTCACCCGCGTGGGCTACAGTTTATCGCGATAAAAGGTATCCTATGTCCTTCCCCGGGGCTCAAATTATCTCTATACCAAATTTCATTTAAATCGGTTCAGTAGTTTAGGCGCGAAAGCGTATAATATATTCCGTATAATCCAAACTTATTCCCGCACTTCGGTGCCCCTCACCGCGTTACCTGCTGTATCCATTATCCTGCGCGCGTTTGAACCGCGCCGCTAAAGGTCTTCCTGGTTCGCGAATTGCGACCGCAGTTTACCTATTTCATAGAATGTTCTCCTGCTTTCGGTCCCCCCTCACCTCACCGCGTTTCCCGCGGCACTGCGGTGCAGCGGGTTTATTTTTCTACTACTACTTACATTTTTAAACTCGTGATATCTTTCGAATGGAATGTCCGAATTGAATAATTCAAAAAGTTATATGAAGGGATTGAAGCAGTTTTGAATATAAAGTAATTTATTTTGATAAGGATTCATACCAAGATACAAATAAAGAGCCTTTTCTAGCGGCGGCATTAAAATTAATTTTTTAAAATAAAAAAAACACTTATTGCGGCATAACTATAATAGTTAGACATATGCTCTTGCGGACTTTTTTATAGATCTTAATGGGACCTACAAACCCGTAATACATTGTTTTGTTCTAGTGTCAATAGTTTTTGCGGCGCACGCAAAAATAGATTTTCGATTTCACACCTTGGGTTGCAAAATAGCAATTTTCTTGCGGATCCCTAATTTTTTTGAAAATAAAATATAGCCTATAGCCTTCCTCGATAAATGGACTATCCAACACTGAAAGAATTTTTTAAATCGGACCAGTAGTTCCTGAGATTAGCGCGTTCAAACAAACAAACAAACAAACAAACAAACAAACAAACAAACAAACTCTGCAGCTTTATAATATTAGTATAGATTTTAGACCAATCTAACCTCAACATAACAAACCTCAGTTCAACGAATTACTTGATATTACAAATATTTTCTTGTTCCCCTCCGATTTGTTATATCGAGGTTGCACTGTATAACACGATAGGAGAAAACGGGAGTTGGAAGAACTTCTAAGACGATATTGAGACGCGCTCGAAATGCGTGCGGTTCACGAGGCGACGCTTGGACCACTGATTTGCCTCGGCATTTCGTCCGCGCGCGCGAGCGCCGCGCCGCCACCCAGTGGTCTCGAACCTACCGATTTTTCGGTATTTCTACCGATATGAGCTCTGTTCTACCGAAATACCGAAATGCAACGATTTTTCCACGATTTCCGAGAATACATTGAAATTCTCCCGATTTTTCTACCGATTTTGGCGATTTAACATTTATAAATTGGCAACCCTTTTCATTTATGTTTAATCTATACTTATAATATTATAAAGCTGCAGAGTTTGTTTGTTTGTTTGTTTGAACGCGCTAATCTTAGGAACTACTGATCCGATTTGAAAAATTCTTTCAGTGTTAGATAGCCCATTTATCGAGGAAGGCTATAGGCTATATTTATTTCCAAAAAAAAATAGGAATCCGTAAGAAAATTACTATTTTGCAACCCAAGGTGTGAAATCGAAAACTTATTTTTGCGTGCGCTGCAAAAACTATTGACACTAGAAAAAAATAATATATTACGGGTTTGTAGGTATCATTAAGGTCTACAAAAAAATTTGCAAGAGCATTTATCTAACTATTAGAGTTATACCACAATAAGTGTTTTTTTTTTATTTTAAAAATGTAATTTAAATGCCTCTTCTAGAAAAGACTCTTTATTTGTATCTTTATACATAAATTACATTTAAAAAAAAATTACTTCAAAAGAAAGTAATAATATTAAGCCTGTAAGTTGATACTAAATAAATAAAATAGTTTGTAATATGTATGTAATGTAGGTAATGTAGAAATATATAAACGAATTTGATACTACATATATTGTTTTTTTTATATACTACCGATTTTTGGTACAAATATACCGATTTTGGAGGGCAACTCTACCGATTTCGCACTTTGACGTTCGAGACCACTGCCGCCACCAATGGCGGGAAACGTTGACGGCGGGAAGCGAACGTTACACTATTTTATTTAGCTGGACATTTTTTTAAGTAATGCGGTACTGAGAAGTTTTTTATTTCATAAACTAGTAGGAATCTTTTTCCGGGATAGACAGTTGCCTACGTGTTAATCTATAAACTATCTACATTCCAAATTTCATTCAGATCCGTGCTGTAGTTTTTGCATGAAAGAGTAACGAACATTCATCCATCCACGCTCACAAACTTTCATGTTTATAATATTAGTAGGATAGGAAGTAGGATTCAACTTTCAAGATCTACGATGACTTGATTTATTTTTTTATTCTCAACAACTAACTCAACTAACTCCGATGGCTCAGCGACTCAAAGTGTGTCTTGGCCTCCGAAACGAGAGAGCGCCACTCCCCTCTATCCTGAGCGATTTCAAAAAAAGAAATATATGTATTTTCATTTTCATTTATTTCATTTTTCATTTCATTTCATTTCATTTCATTTCATTTTCATTTCAGCCCAGTTCAGAGTCTGGAGTTCGAGTTATTCTCAACCAGAAAAAGTTATTTGAGTTCTCGTCTCCTGCTGCCACTCAACTTTTTTCATTAATACATGATTATGACGACGCGGTAGCCGAGATGATAGTGACCCTGCCTTTGAAGCTAGTGGCCCTGGGTTCGAATCCCGGTAAGGGCAATCATATGTGTCATGAACACGAATATTTGTTCTGGAGCCTTGGATATTTCTTTCTCTATATAAGTATGTACAAATATCCTTGCCTAGTACCCATAACACAAGTTCAAACATAATTTGGGGCTAAGTCAATTTGTGTGCAATGGTCCCCTTGATTTTTATTTTATTTTTTATTTTGAAGAAAACATTTATTCGTTCGGGATTCGGGATACGCGGGTTCATAAAATCTCCGAAACCTAGTCAAGTTCTTAATCTATTTTCGGACATTTCGATTTCTTTGTTTCATCGCTACAAAACCCCATTTTCAATTTAGCAAGGTGTCCGGCCACTTGCCCCGTGTTCCCGTGTTAGCAATCCTCTACCGCCGCCAGTAAACCAAGACTCGATTCCAATGTACCGATGTCACTCTACTTTGACATGGGTTCGAGTAACGCACATGTTCCAGCCAAGTTCTCAGCCAGCCAAGCTTCGGACAACCTTGTCGCAGTTAGGAAAAACACCAAAAACAAGAACTTGACCAGGTCCGAAGGCTTTATTGCTGTGACAAAGTTTTTCAGTGTCGGAAGGTTTTGTGGACAGTTCATAGTAAATCTAGTTTTGCTTTTTATTTTACGGTATAATTCTTTGGGTTCCGGATGAAAAGTTTCGAATAGGTAGTTTGCGACAAAACCCTTTTTAGGTTAGCAGGAATTGGTTTTTCGTGTAAATAAGTTATCCGAATAAAGTTGGTGATTCAAGTTTGAGTTGGTTTTATAGAGAGCTTCTGTGGATTTACCTATTACAATCAATTCACTTTTTTCGTACCTTATTAATGCTACACAGAGAAAAAAGATCTTCCGAAATAGCGTTTTCTTTCTGAGTCAAAAAGGAAGGACTTGTGATTCAGTAGGAAAAATAAGGTTAAATAAGGCCGATTCCTTCCTTGGAAGGTAAGACTCAGAAGGAAAGTAACTTTTTTTTCCCAGTGTACCTAATTCCAGTTTAATTTCGTACGCATTACCTAAACCAAGTTATCTCAGCATTTCTATGCTGAAAAACATTTATACCAGTTATTATTTGGGACTTAGGCTAGTAAAATCCGAAAACCCAAATAGAAAAACAAAATCCGTCATATCCAGCAACATTTCTAGGAACCACTTAGATTGTATTCAGCGAGCTCTAAATAGTATATTCCTGAATTCCCAGTAAATTGTAATATATATGGCTCGGTTATTTAGGCTTCATAAATAATTGGTTTACCTCAAGCCCTGGAACCTATTATGTACACGTAAATAATACGTCGTGTACTTGGACCCATTTTGTTCTAAGACCCAATAAACAGACTAAAATGATGTATTACCAATAAATGATTGAATATTACAAAGGTAAGGGAAACAATATAACTCAATTGAGTTAATATAAGGGCGATAGTAAATTTATCTTAGACCTTAACATAAGAACATAACTGCCACGATCTTTGTATACAAAAGTGAACCTTATTACTACGAGGTTATAGTTGTTTGTTGCAGGATGTGGAGTCGTATACAGGGTGACACAATGTGTATTAGGGAATCCAAGTGAACCGACATTGTTGATAAGGGTCGCAGTTCCTAAGGCGACGGTGTCCTATCGAGCTTTGCTCCTACTTGTAACACTGGTGTTGGGTAGGTATAAGACATAGCGGATTCGGAAAAGATAAATAAAATTTATACAACATGGTAATGATGGTGACCGAACGGTATGACGCGTGCGACTAACAAGGCGTCGACATCGAGTTCGAATCCTCTGGGACCTATGACTTAAAAGTTATGTGGGGATTTGCCATCGCTCAAAACGGTGAAGGAAAACATCGTGAGGAAACCGGCATGTCCAAGAACAGCAAAACTCAAGGGCATGCGACATCTACCAACCCGCGCTGGGCCCACTTAAATGGATCTAAAGAGAATTTTTTTTTTCTCATTAGATCTTTTGATGTGCTCGAGCATACTAATGTGTTATATTTAAAGAATGAAAATAATGTAAAAAAAAAACAACTTTCCATTATGAATTCAAACGTCGCTTCAATCACAGCTATTCTAAATCTAGGCCTAACTAAGGCAAACATAGCTTAACCTTCAAATACAACTAAAACGCTAAACTCTATGACTTGGACAAAGTTATAAATTCTCGGTAACAAATTGAGTTTACAAGTTTACTAAATTAGATCATATTTCCTAAGCCAGTTTGTGTTGCGATTACTTGATATCATATAGTCTTATCTTACAAGAACTGTGCCTAATTTGGGGATTTGCTTCGCTGCCTGACAGTTTGATAAAATATTCAGAAAAAGCGTGCCAGAGAAGGTCTTTCTGTATAATACATTCGGGTGATGAGAAGCGATGAACCCATCATTGGAAATGACATTGGCCCAGTGATGACTTAGGTTTTTGGTGAAGGAAAATATCGTGATAAAACCATAGCTTGGTGGTAGGGTAATTTATAGTACTCGTCTGTCTAGACCACGTCCAAGTAAAGATGTCGCCAAGCACCTATCAGTGTATTCCGGAACGCTCACTTGAGAGCCAGTTCCCAGTCCAGATGTAGTCCAGGTGTAGCGTGGTGTATTCGACTACATCGTCACTTATCATCTCTTGACTAGTGGTCAAACACTACTTAAAAAAAACATACTTCCAACTAATATGAGATATGTGTGTGTGTATGTAAGTATGTCAAGTAACACTCAGTGGTGATACAGGATTCTTTTTACATCTTATAGAGTAGCATTTGATCAGAATAAGTGAGTGAATTTTATCTCAGAAAATGTAAAGTTCTTTCAGGATACCGACAAACAGATGTAACCGTAGGGCACAGTTTTGTATTAACATTTTGTACTTTGCGTCTCTTGAATTTTTCTTTTAAGATTTATTATTTTAATCAGCTGTCGAAATCAGATCTAGTAATTAAATTTTTACCTGCTTTATCCGGTAATAGAAAACGTGAAAACATCGGCATTTGTCTAAGAACTACATTCAAGAGCATGGCTAATCTATCAAGTGGTCTACGTAAGCGTGGTAGATTAACATTTAAAAAAAATTGTTCTCCTAAAGAGTCACGTTCAAAGGAGCACTTTACAACTTATAAAAAAACACACGCAGTGAAACTTTTATCCAAAGCTTTTGAAAAAAATCCGTTCGAACACACAAAGGTTTAGTTAAAACGTTTCAAACTGAATAAAACAGCAAAATAAACGGATGAAAAAACAAAATGGCGTCAAGTCCTCAACGACAATCGCGGGGTTACAGTGAAACCAGTGGGAATTTAACCTGCATACTTTTGTAGTATTATATTCAGAATTTGGTTTAAATGTAGGATTTTTATTTTATGCTTACAATAAATAAATGTTACCTAAACGTTTTGGGAATTTGAGGTGACAAGTGAAAGAAATCCTTTTAAAATACATACAAAATTAATATTTGAAGTCATAATATCTATTTTTCCTTCAAGGTCTTTATTTAGTTTTTCACGCCATAGATTACAAAAAACAAAAAAAAAACAACAAAAATTAAATACAGATAATATCTGTCAGATATAGTTTAGAAGCAGAAAGACGCATTTAGTGTTTTTACTTAAAAAATAGTACAAAAAAAACCCTTATAAAAAGTAGCATAAACCTCTATGCTTATTGTGCCACAGAAGAATGAATAAAGGATTGGAACAGCAACTCTCCGAGTTTGCCAGGATTCACAATAAATCGGGGGCGTCGCGCCGTCTCACTGCGTTTTCTGTGACATAGATCCAACGATAAGACAGTGATGTATAGCATCAATTGCTTTTTGCAAATTGTTCACCCACTGCGACCCACACGGCAGCGTGGATTTATGCGAATCAATTATTTCACGTACAAATGAGGATGGACGCACATTAAGCTTCACTGATAACCCTAATGGCTTTTGAAGGGCTATCAACGGAAAAATAATGGCACTTTTTTCATCTTATGTGTTATCATTATCATTAGCGTTAAAAGTTTAATAACGCTGATGGGATGCGCAGATGTAGCTTTTTTGTTCATAGGCTTTCGTGGTTGGTTGAATACAAAATTTCATCAGGATGCGATGGCAGCTAAACAGTAATGCATATCGAGTTAGAATTAGTGTTGCCGAACAATAGTTTTTAACTCAAAAAGCCATACCTACTATCGATAACTTAAAACGAGGCATACTATCGATAGTATTGCTGCACGCAAAGCATTAACTATCGATAGTATTGTTACTTGGAAATGAAAAACTATCGACAGTATCAATAGGTCCATCGATAATGTAGCGATTGGTTGGCAATCGATAGACTATCGATAGTCGACTATGTATCGGTAACGCTAGCTCGAATCCTATCGCCCCGCACCTATCTAATAAGTTATGTGAGGATTTACCATCGCTCAAAACGGTGAAGGAAAACATAGTGAGGAAACCGGCATGTCCAAAAACAACAACATTCAAGGGCATGCGACATCTATTAACTGGGCCAGCGTGGTAGACAGCCCATACTCTCTCAGAGAGAAAGACCAGTGTCCCAATAGTGGGAACGTAATGTTTTGTGTCCTTATCATTACCATCATCAATCTGCTACGTTCCAACTGCTTCATCCACAGACTTTCTTTCAAAGACAGAGTATTGAACCATAATACACCACGCGAGCCCAGTGCGTAAATAAATTGGAGTTAAAGAAACAAGACCATCAGTTTTTTCAACCCCCAAGAATAATGCAGTTCCATTCTTCCATCCACTTCCCATCTCCGGTCATTAACATCACCTCCGTTTTTGTATATAAAACGGAAGAGCGGAAGAAAACAATTTTCCTTTTCCACGTGGAAAGCTCTCCCTTGCACGTTGGGGTAGTTTATCAATAGAAGTAGCGATTTCCTTACTAGTTTCTTGCATGAGCTAGTTTCTTGCCTGCATGAGTTTACAGCTTTCATCGTTTGAATCGGTTGGAGTCTGGGGAATCAGTTGAGCGTTATAAAGGTTGGGCAGAATTAAGAGTTGTTTTTATGGAAAGGGCTATGCTTGGGGTTTCTCTGAGGGATCGAATCAGAAATGAGGTGATCCGTCAGAGAACTAAAGTCACCGACATAGCCCACAGAATTAGCAAGCTGAAGTGGCAGTGGGCTGGTCATATAAGCCGCAGAACCGACAACCGATGGGGTAGACGTGTTCTTGAGTGGAGACCGCGACTTGGCAAACGTAGTGTAGGACGCCCTGCGACAAGGTGGAGCGACGACTTGCGCCGAGTGGCTGGCAGTAGTTGGATGAGAAGCCGAAGACCGGGCTAAGTGGCGTACCTTGGGAGAGGCCTATGTCCAGCAGTGGACTGATACGGGCTGATGATGATGATGATGATGAAGAGTTGTTTTTTGAGGTCTTGGAGTAAGTTGAATTTTTTTTTGTTACTAAGGGCCAGTTTTAATCATCCGTCGGATAAATATCATATCTAATTTCGGTAAGTTTGATCTTATTGTCAAATTTTAGTGCGGAAGATTTAACAAAAAGTTTTAAATTTACGAAAATTTGGTCTGACGTTTAACTTAGGGATGTTTATAAAATCCGGCCTCAGTATAAATGACTTCGACAGCAAAATGACTAGAGTAGGTCGCTTCTACATTGTTACATCATATTTGGCTCCATATGTTTGCTTTATTTTAACCATTAAAATTTAATGTGCCTATATACTAACATAGCATGACTGTAATAAATAAATGATAAATCCTTATTGTTTTTTGGATACGCGTTTTCATGCTAAAAGCTAAGTTATTTATGAAATTACTGAATTAATTACTTATTAATAGAATCAATCGACTCGTAACATCGGTATTTCTTACATGTTACAGCACGAAAAAACCAACCTCAATATTTTCAATTGAAATATTGTATTGAACTGATTGTGATTTGTAATTATTCGATCTCAGTGAGTTCTTAAAAAATATCTTTGTTGTATTATTGCTACAGAATATTATGATGACCTTGTTACAGTTTCATAAAAGTATTTTTAGAAAAAATCGGTCAAGTACAAGACGCGTGGCGAGGGTTCGGTACCATTCCTTTTTTTAAAAATTCTGTCAGACGGGTTTTCTTTTGATTTTCCTTTAAACTATGAGTGAGGTCCTCTATTTTTTATTTAAAAATCTTTAGTTTCGCAGAGTAGCCTATTTTTGTACATTGTCTTTAGTATTTTTTAAACTACCTACGGATTGTAAATTTATAACACAAAAATGTATTTTTCATGTACCCTTTTGATATATTTTTTGTTTTTTACTACTTACATCGCCTTGACAACAAGTGATCTTAAGTAACGGTGTGGTCGAAGGTGGCGCCACGCTACACCTGGTTGGGAAGAGGTTTTCAAGTGGGGCTGCCGGAACTGCGACAGACAGACAGACACGAGAGTGATCCTCTAAAGGTTCCGTTATTTTTAGACGGACGGAACCCTAAAAAGATATAGATTTGGGATGTAAAAAGAAATGGCGAAGGCAAAAATGTTCCTTTCCGTTCGCCCTTCTGCGGGGAAATTGCTACCATATATCGAAGCTTATCTCCAGATCTATTTACATCTTCATGTCGCAACGTCTTCGTGCCTTCCGTTTAGAGAAAATGTATTTTTTGACAATAAATAACACCCGCGGAGGCGTGACCCCAAAATCAGGAATTCTGCTGTTATGAGATTCTAGCGTCGTGGTCATTGGGTTCGGACTCCGCACACGAATGTTTACAGATCGAGAACATATTTTGGTGGGGAAATTCGATTGCGCTTAGGTAGATTAATCTTCATTTCATTCTAAGCACTGTAGACGGCCCCACACCTATCCTAAGTACTAATATTATAAACGTGAAAGTTTGTGAGTATGATGGATGGATGGATGGACGGATGGATGTTTGTTACTCTTTCACGCAAAAACTACAGAACGGATCTAAATGAAATTTGGAATGGAGATAGCTTATACACAACACATGCACATGCGTCAACTCGTGAACGGGTGCTGCTTGTGGGGTCTGGTCTGCTTTGGTTGTGATCCCGCAACTCGTTAATATTCATGTTCCCATATCCCAATGTGTACAACCAAACAAGAGAAATCTTCTTATTAGTAAAGCTAAATAAAAAATATCGATTAGATGACAAAAAAAAAGCTTGGGATTTTAGTGAACTTGCTCCAATTCAATCAATTAGTAATAAGAATAATATTGTCAATGTGATCGCGCCAAAAAAATTACCTGCCGGGCGTTTCTTGCCTGTTCTTTTGCCGGCGTAAGGAGGTTGGAACAGGCGTAGCTAGTTTTAAGTTGACGTTTTAAAGTGATCACAATGTATCCTATTAAATAAAAAAGTTTTGAGTTTGAGTTTGAGTTATAGTCTGGATTAACACATAAGCTACTTTTTATCACGGAAAAGAATTCCTGCGGGAAGACGCGGGTAAAACCGCGGGCGCCACTAGTGACTTAATAAGTTATGTGTGGATTTGCCATCGCTCAAAATGGTGAAGGAAAACATCGTGAGGAAACCGGTACGTTTAAGAACCACAACATTCAAGGGCGTGAGACATCTACCAACCCGCACTGGGCCAGCGTGGTAGATTACGGCCCATCTATCCTGACACAAGGCTTGAGTCCCAGCAGTGGGAACGCAATACGCTGATGTTGATGATGATGACTGTAGACTATAAATTTCATCAACTGCACTCAATATTAACTATGGTAAATATCGCCAGAGCTGTGTTCGTTTACATACAAATATTTTACGATACTCGATACACAGTTCAGTTCATGAACCTCGTAATTGGGATACTTGGCTAGAGGGCAATGAATTAATGTTACGGAAAGCATCCTCTGCCTCACAAAGCAGGAAATAATTTAAATGAATACAAATTGAATATGCAGTTATCAAAAATATCTGAATTTTATTACCTATATCACAGACAACAGCGTTCCTTATTTGCTCACAACGCATTTCTGCTTTGTCCACATTTCTGTTCAATTTCGTAAATTATAAATTTTAAATGTGCATAAAGTAAAAAGAGACGAAAAACAAAAGAGAGGGTCTCGAGTCGACGCGTATGTTGTGTGTATAATAAAATGTATTTTATAAACATACCTACTCAATTTTGAAGAGAAGTCTTGTTTTTTTTTCATTGCTTAGTAAAAATGATAAGTTCTTTTGCCTCTTTTGTGAAATTGGAAAAATACATAAGACGATGGCATCATTAGTGCTGTCATGTTTAGTTTTAGGGTTAGAGTGATTCCGTTTGACGTGGTTTAGGATATTAAAGATAGCGTTTTTTAGGGATAGAGTTAATCGGGTTTTTACCTTTAGGAGCTGAGTTATTAGAGTCTAATTCACGGTGTTTAATATAACTAACTGTGATGGCGCAAGGACCCAAAGTGACTCTTGGCCTCCGATAACAAAAGACGCCACTTTGGTTTGCCAGTCCTCCACCTGGACGCGCAAATCCTTCCTTCCTTCGTGTTTAATATAAACGATGATAATACGCCATACCATTATAACTAATTTTCTTTATTGAAACTAAGTTTAAGTGAAATTAATTTTATAGATAGATTGTTTTATTACAACTTGTATCAGAATTTGGAAATCCGTGCCAAGTTTAAATTAACTTCAGGTAAACTTTCGCACAAGGTTGTTGTTATTTTCCTAGAAAATTACTTACATGGGATGCTTTTCGAACAAAGATTGCCGGATTGCCGGATGCCGGATACTTTTGACCTGTTTACAAAATTTCCGATACCAAAACCATCTCTGTATTTTTATTAAATGGGTTTGATGCTCTGTTGACCCGCAAATCATAGATTTTTTTAATTTAGAAGTACCTACAAGAAAAGATTGCAGTTCAATCTCTTAGGGACCAAGGATTTAATATCGAGCAAAAGAAAAATACCAAAACTAAGTAACTGAGATGGCGCAACGACCCAAAGTAAGTCTTGGCCTCCGATAACAAAAGAAGCCACTTCGGTCTGTCCTGCGCCTGGAGCTCGAGCAAATCTTTCGTCACTTCGTCAAAAAAATTGAAAAAGACCAGGTAGATCCAAATAACTTATTTTAATGTAACTAGAACTATGAATTATAAATTATAAAATTAGTGTTTTAGCTGCAGCAATAAGTGTTTTTGATCGCTGTTGCCTGTTACACCTGCAAAGTCCCACTCTATTATCAAATATAAATACGAGAAAACTATTATCGACAAAGTTTTAAAATCCATTATACAAAATTGGCCGGATGTAACATCTCTATTAAAATATAATTACAACGAGAACAACATACGAGTTAATTAATAAGCGTAATTGGATTTTATAATCCAAGCTCATATTAAAATTAAATTTGACTCGAAAATTTGTGATTAAAATGTTAATAGTGGGAAAGCGTAACCAATTTACATGGAATGGGAAAAAGTGTGGATATGGTAGTTCATTCATTAATTTTGGCAACATTTGTGCTTAGTAATTGGTTCGACTAGTAATCTAGGTTTTTTTTTTCTTATGACTTTACTTAATTATACTCGTACAGTGCGTTTCTTTAACTTTGTACATTTTGTACAACACATTATTTTGACTATATGTAATTTTTTATGTAGGTTGTTTAACGGGCTTTGCCAGTGCCTTTATTTACACCTGGACGCACAGCGCACGGAAAAAATAAAACAAAACCAGCGCACTATTTTCCATAAATATTTATTACTGTGTTCGGTATTATTTTCAGAATTATTGTACAACTGTACATTCACCAATAGCTACAATAGTAAAAAAAATAAAAGACCTGTTTAAAAACAAAGAAAAGTTGTTGTCGTTGAAAAACGTCGTATGAAACGCGAGTGCATTGATTATTAGTTTTCACCACCTAACCTAGTTAGTTAGGGTCAGAGCCTATGTATGTGATTGTGCGGGCATTATTACCATTATTATTACTCGACTCCCTTTATCGCCTCGAATACCCAACACCAATATAACACACTTGATAGCGATGATGGCTCAGTGGTAGTGACGTCGGCTGGCGATCCGTAGGACGTGGGTTCGAATCCTACAATGAGCTTGAGCTTTCGGTGAAGGAAAACATCGTGATGAAACCATAGCTTGGTGGTAGGGTATTTTCTAGTAGGTACTTGCCTGGCTAGCTACCACCCTCTTGTTAAGAATCTGTCGCCAAGCACCTATCGGTGTGTTCCGGCAGCCTCACTTGAGAGTAAATTGTAAAAAAAAAAACTTGTATCATAATGTACTAAAACACAATACCACATCCAATTCCAACCTTTTCTGCCTTTCCAGTTTTTATTCAATGAGCTATCTTAAACAGGCTATTACGCGACCGCGTCAAAAGACCGCGTCAACGCTGACCGCGTCTGTTCGTCGGCTGTACTCCGCTAGATTAGCTTTTAATGCTGGTCGGGTTACCCGTTACCAGCGGGGTTAATGAGAATGCTAACCATGCTGGTATCATTATTGGTTTGAAAGCAGATGGGTATAATGCTTTGATGTGAAAAATATTATGGCATTAATGTTTTGGGGACGGCGGACGTTAACTGTTACAATACTTGTAACAATATCTATCTTCTTCTGTCGATCTGTTTCGTTTTCTACTACGCATCTTCTATACTATTTTTCACCTTTATTAAATACATTTTATCTTGCTTGCTGTTTACATATCACCGCCTGTTGCCTTCAGCTGACTCACTTAGGCACCGAACATACCACAATTTTTTTTCACCTCACAAGCTCGTAAAGAGTCTGTTTGTCATTCGAAATCTGAGTGCAAAAGCGCATTTTGCGCGCTAGCGTGGAAAGTATTTTTAAACTTCGAAACTTTCTATTCAATAATTTTCCATACCGCCAGTTCACTTAGAATGCAACAATACTTATTTCATGTCAGAGTGCCAACCTCTTTTTGGAATAATCGCACTGGCCAGCATGACTATTGCATGAAAAAACAAACAAACCTATTTTATCTGTTTTTCTTGCATCTCGCATTTTCCTCGCTGTAGTGAGGTGAAAAGTTGCGTGTTTCGCTCGGCTGCAAAGTTATTTTGCGTCTCGTACCTTTTAAACCCTCACTATGCTCAGGCTTCAATACAAGTACTCGCGCCAAAATACAACTTTGCAGCCTTGCATAACAAATAACTACATAACTTTTTAACAAACTAGTCGAAACTCTCACAAATAAATATTCAATGCCAAATTCTATTTACGTTTAAACAACATACAAAAAAATCTTCAAGGAAAACTTGCCTTTTGATATACAGTGCTCGCGAAACACTTTGTGTGTGTGGCAAGTGACTGAAACAAAAAGTTTTGTGAGAACAATGGTACCCACACACAATGGGCCCCATCAGAGCAAAACTACAAGTACGACTTATAACAACATTCTACAGGAACTTTTACGAGATCACTCATTCATGTCCTTTGATTCAGGAAAAAAATAGGAAAAATTCTTAAAAGACTGCACGCTTAAAGTTTCGTTTATATCTGCAGACATTATCCAGGCGTAGTACAAGCAGCACGGCTCCATCAGGAGATGGTTTAAGCAGATTTGTACAAAATTTATTTGGGAGGAACTTCGAATTTACCCTTTTCAATGAAAAAAGAATGATCAAAATCGGACTACTCTAAAAAATTATGCGTGTTCATACGTTACAATCAGAGAGTGAACAATCAATCATCCCTTGTTTTCCTTCCCTTAGGGTTAGATCTTTTTCCAAATATATGGGTCCACCCTCACTAAAACTAATCTGTAAAAAGTTATGCGTGGTCACTGGTCATACATAAAAAAGTGAAGTTGGTTGAAACACTGGTCACTTATAAAAATAAAAAAAGAAACTAGTAACAACAGGAAATTGAATCCGCCCAACTGCGATCATCCACCGTATAATAATAAACCATCATGTCTTTATTTTCCAAGTGTGTTCACGCTCGAATACGTTTTGTGGGCGCAGCGGGCTTTGTAAATAGTTGAACTTTTGATCAAAGCAGTACCTTTTTCTGTGATAACAAATGTACCTAGTTATTTTACTTTCATGTGCCTCACTAAAGGTTGATGAACTTACACTACTTATTCTGCGAGTTGTTTCGAGCTGTCAGATCCTACTAATAAGAAACGTGAATATATGTATGGATGGATGGATGGATGTTTGTTACTCTTTCACGCAAAAACTACTAAACGGATCTGAATGAAATTTGAAATGGAGATAGTTTATATCCTAGACTAACATATAGGTTACTTTTTATCCCGGAAATAGGTTTCTGCGGGATAACGGAAAGTCGCGGGTGAAACCGCGGGCGCAACTAGTTATATAATAAACTACGCGACTTATCTTAATCTTTAAGACGCTTAGATTTTCAAAAAAAATAGACAATAACAATAGACAATAGGCTACATTTATTATCCTCTTACAGGGTAGCTTTGACCACAAGAAACTTGATGTTAAGTGACGATGTGGTCGAAGGTACACCTGGATTGGGAGCTGGCTCTCAAGTGGGCCGGAACACACCGATTGGTACTTGGTGATAGATTCTTAAATTGTAGCTAGCCAGGCGAGCACTTCAAAATGCCCTACCACCAAGCTGTGGTGTAAGCAAAAGATAGATATTAATGTTAAACAGTGAAAATAGTAAAGATAAATAACAATGTAAACAAAATATAGATGTTAATGTTAAAAATGTAAATAGTAAATAGCTCGTAGGATTCTGTGTAATATAACACGATAGTAGACAAGATAAATTGCAAATAAAGTCTCTGTGTTTCTCAGAGGGACAAGGAAGGGTGGGGGTTTTAGTCCGTAGGTCACCGCCGGTGAAGTCGGACATAACCGTGGAAGCCTAAGCTCCATGGTATTCATGAGAATATCCTCCTCCCACTGAAAAAAACCTTCACCGAAAGATCAAGCTTATTGTAGGATTCGAACTACGACCATTTGAATAAGAAGCCAATGACAGTGCCACAGATCCGATCAGATGTTAATGAATGGAAGAGAAGAGGAAGACCAAAGAAAAGATGGATGGATTTTATAAAGATTGATATTAATGAAAGGGAAAAGAATGAAGCGATGACGGCTGATAGGGGAGAGTGGAAGAAGAGACCACAAATAGATGGGACCGGGGCAAGAAGAAGAAGGGATAGTAGCACAGATCCATCATCGATGTGAAATTGATTTTTAACTGAAACGTTCTATAGGAACAAGTGAAGAAACAAAAACGCTATTAAAACAGTCTAAAGTCACCAAGTTAGTTAAATGTGATATGACAACAATTACCAAGTACAAAACCGTTTCAACTTTGCCACTACACTACGTAGAGCACATTGTAAACGGCATAATTTGTGAACACACGCGTGTGTCACAGCACGTTTCCTTCCGCATCTCGAACTTTATCTAACCCCCTCCGCATATGGTACATAAGCGTTAGCGTGTTGTAAGACGCGCGTAGAACAATATCAAACTTTCCGATTACGTATACCATCTTTGACCACATCATCACTAAACATTTATTAGGTGTGTTGCATTATGGTCAAACGCCAGCTTGTAAGGTGTAAAAAGAAAACCATACATTATTGTTTTAAAACACATTTGGAAAAAGAAGTATGATCACCTTTGTCGCCGAGTGTACATGTTCAAATAATTCCGCAGACGAAGCGTAGTTTCAGCGAAGCGAAGGAGATTATCATTGTCATTACGATAGTCAGGCGTAAAAAAGAAGAGCCGAAGACCGCGCTCAGTGGCGTACCTTGGGAGAGGCCTATGTCCAGCAGTGGACTGATACAGGCTGATGATGATGATGATGACTTAACACAGCAATGTTTACAAACTACTGTTTGGCAGTGCTTGGAGGTTGAATACAAAGAGAATGTAAGGTTTAGTTGAATAATTGAAAAAAGTGTAAGACTTCCCAGGCGGACTCTACAAAAGAGTTTTGCTTCTACAAAAATACGTTACGTCCCATAAACGTGTAATTCCCTCAGTTCGCTGCTATCCAGGCCGGAACACGCCATAAAAACGGCAGTTAGACGTGTACTTGTGTCAGTCAGAATCACACAAATAGGCCTTTCATGGTAGATGTACAATTTGGCTCCAACCGTACTTGACCGATTGCCTATATTAAAGTTGAGAGGACATAAAAGGTAGGATGATCGCAGTTGGCCCTTGCACTTAAACGCTAACGAGATTTCAAAGCGAATCTCGAAGACAGTCCTCGTAAAAACGACGATACCTTGTTAAACAAAAAGGATCTTGAATCGAGATTATCTATACTTACTTCAATATTATAAGGAGGTAAAGATTGTTTGTTTACATAATCGGATGTAGGGGGTTTGTCATCTTATTTACTGAACTGATTCTGAAAATTCTTTCACCTATAGAAAGCTAGATTCACCCTGAGTGTTATAAGTTATGTTTTTTCTAATAAAATAGAGCTTTCAGTAAGAAACGACGATATTTGTCAAACAAGTCGGAGGAAAATGGGACAAAGTTTCGTTGTATTCATTTATGTGATCAAATGTGGTGCCATGCTACGCCTGGTTTGGGAACTGGCTCTCAAATGAGTTTGCTGAAACACATTTCATGTACAGTATGTTTGATTTTAGGGTTTGTTATATTAGGGTCGGACTCAAACTTAAATAAAATAGATATATATCTCAATGCCCTTATACTATTGAAGTCCTGAGATAGCCTTGAAATCAACTTTGCGTTTGCGCCAATACAGAATTAAAAAACCCTGGCTCATAAAATTAACATTCCTAAAACTCTTTGGAAAATAAAAAAAATTTGGAACAAAGATCCCTTTACAAAAGTTATGTATAGATTTACTTCGTTCGACAGGCTTCTTAATAAGGAAAAGATTCCACCCTACTGTTAACTTAATCGAAATTTACATTTTACATACTAGCTATAATATCAACCAACAGTGATGCCAGTTTAAATCTTTCTGGGCTAGATCTAGCCCTTTTTCGGCTTGTTGAGCTAAGTAATGGCTAAGCCCTTAACCCCGAATATAAATGAGTTATCAAAGACAAAGTGAGTTTTCAAAAAATAATGTTCTCCAAAACTTTCGTTATTTCGAGTGTTTCTTAACCAATAGGTAAGTGTGCGACAAGGTGGAGCGACGACTTGCGCCGAGTGGCTGGCAGTGATTGGATGAGAAAAGCCGCAGACCGGGCTCAGTGGCGTATCATGGGAGAGGCCTATGTCCAGCAGTGGACTGATACAGGCTGATGATGATGATGAGGTAAGTGTTTGAAAACATGCAAGAGTGATGAGGAATGTGATATTAGACTTATACTAAACTTGCTGTTCCCCGCGGTTTCACCCGCGTGGGCTACAGTTTCCCATGTTTACCCGTTTAGGGGTTGAATTTAAAAAAAATCCTTGCTTTTTGGACAAATCTACTTTGACTCTACTTTGACGACCGATGTGGCGCAATGGGCGGATAGCCGACTGTGAAGCGTGAGGTTGCGGGTTCGATTCCCGCTACAGGACAAATATTTGTGCATTGAAAAAAAAAAAAGCGCAAGTATTTGTTCTGTGTCTGGGTGTTGTGGATCCCCGATCCTCGTAGTTTCTGATACCCTAGATACAGGGAAACCTAGTTAGGGGTCAGAGCCTATGTATGTGATTGTGCGGGCATTATTAAAAAAAAAAAAAAAAAAAAAAAATCTAGCCATATTTTTATTCGATTTAGCTCAATACTTGGTAGCCAGTTGGCAACACTGATACCCAAGTACCCATATAGTTTTATAGAGTTGCTAGTTGCTGTACTGGGCGTGCCGATACGTAAAGGTACACGAGCTTAATATATCGCTTGTACTGACGCCCGGTTAAACCCAATATAAAATGGTCATAGATCATGTATATGGCCCAGAGGCGTACGGTGAACATTTTTTGTAACGCCCCATCTATTTTTTTGATTTATTTCGCTTTTCCTTTTTAACTGAGCAAGATATTAGTGCAGTGATATTGAAATATACATATAGCGTACAAGTCTTTAGTGATGGAAGGTTTATACTATTAATTACATTTTCAAGTATACATGTTTGTTGGAGACTAGATGGCGCTGCTGTAGTAAATTCATCGTCAAGTGACGAAATGTAATCATACAAACTCTTTATTAATTTCGTTAATTGTTTATAGGTTCATTAATTCATTTACTAATGAAAAGACACTTTTATTACGTTACGTTTAAATTAGTTTGGAATTCATTTTAATTGACATGCAACGTCAATCAAAAGTATCTGGCGACTATCTCATTTTATGTACCTATTCTCATTTGCCATATTTCTTCTTTTTAAAACACTTTTATTAGCTTGACTTGTAACTAACTAACTAACTAACTAACTAACTAACTAACTAACTAACTAACTAACTAACTAACAATGTAATCAAATCTTAGAAGTCAATTTTCACCTACTTCTAATTGTCGTATCGACTTGAAACTTTGTATGTGTATGTAGTCTCGGTGACAATGCAATAATTTGGTATCATCGACCTGATCTGATGATGCAGCCGGAAGGTGGGTAGGGGATCTCTGCAGTGGCTACTAGTAAACCCGTCGAGTTTGGGCTCATATGAATCGTCTTGACGAGTCCAATAGATTGAACTTAGTGACGAGGGTCTGATGATGCAACCGGAAGGTGGGTAGGGAATCTTTGCAGTGGCTACTAGTAAATCCCTCGTGTTTGGGCTCATATGAATCGTCTTGATGAGTCCGATAGATTTGACTTGGTAACAAAAGACTAAAAAGTAATAAAATAAAAATATATAGTTTAAAAAAACTAAAAAAAACACTTTATAAACGCACTGAAAAATATAAAATAATTAAATTGACTTGTATTAGTTACGATATAATGGTTAATTCAAAAAGTGTGGAGCGCTTCTTTTACTGGATAAATAAAAGTACACACAACCAAAAAGCGCTCCACACTTTTTGAATTAACCATTATATCGTAACTAATACAAGTCAATTTAATTATTTTATATTTTTCAGTGCGTTTATAAAGTGTTTTTTTTAGTTTTTTTAAACTATATATTTTCATTTCTTTAACAATTTAAAACAAGAAAAGTATAGAAAAAAATAATTTACAATTCAACATAGATACTTTTTTTTCTTTTTCTAATTTTCTCATCAAAATGTGTGTCGCAATATGTACTACTACAAATTACCTATCAAATCTTCACAATCAAATATCTCTATTCAACTTACAAACTCGAACGCGCTCCATCTTTTCACAAAAAATGTCAATCAAAACATTATGCCGAAGAATATAATATACTCGGCCGCTTTGAAGTCGCGCCTACAAAGAATGTCAACTTTGACAAGGAGAAATAAAGTACCCTTATCTATGCTGTCTCAGTTGCCAAAAGAACAAAAGAGAGATTATTTTTAGTTGAGTCACGGCTATCATTAAAAAAATACGATGGTTACATGCCTTTTTTATTAAGAAAAAGAAAAATTATAAAAAAAGTACCTTTACGCGCCATTGAAGTAAAACTTCTTTGGCGTTGACGGCATAAATCACTGAAATGATTAAAAATTAACTTAAATAATAAATATATACATATATATATATATCATATTACAATTTAATTTAATTATTTTTACTATTCATGTGCTGTACAAAGATTATTCCAATGTCATATTAATATTAAATATACTATTATAACAATAAAATAAAAACAAATAAACCTAAACTAATAACTAAAATACATTATGAAAAGAAGTCCCTTTAGGCATGGTACCGAAGATACTGGCAGCGTTCCCCCTTTGGATGGCTAGACTAATTCTTTGTCCGAGGTAGCTGCCAGCTCTTCGGTCTCCGGTGATGTCGACTAACCTTTTTGTTATTTCCTTAAAAAGGCCTAAAGCGCTAGGACCCCACGGACCAAGGGTCTCGACACCGAATGGGACAAAATCATATTAAATTATTCATTCGAAACAGGTACTTGAATGTCATCATAATTTCTTACGTATGAAAAAAAACTATTTTTTTTAACATGAAAACAAAACAAATTTTTTTAATCTATGAACTAGCAAAATGGACTGTCACTGTCAGGTGACATTGGCAGAAACGAAAATTTTATACAAAATATATTGCGGTCAGGTTCAGGGCAGTATGAAAAGTGGCCAACGTTCTTTACCTACGTAATATGGACTGATCGCTTCTGTACAGTACTCATTGATTGCCGATGTTGTTTACAGACTGCAGTAGCTCTGTGCCGTGTAGCCACCACCGACCCATGCCAAGTGCCAACCCTTTGTTACGTCGTCTTGTGCGTGTTTGCGTAATGTATATCGTTACCCTGTCTCTATAGGGTTACCACAGGGTGAAATAGTTGTTTGTTAATGAAGTGGCTATTGACTTATACCTTTTCTATACTTAGTTACCTATGTCCTATCATTAAATTATTTTTTAGGTTTCCGTACTTACGTAAATAGAATATACCAAAAAAAATTATTTGCTAAAAATGTGAAAACAACACACCCACCAACCTATACCAATTAAATGGCATGCAAATATTTAACAATGATAAATCATATTACCTTTTACTATTACTAAGACTCCGCTGTCTGTCCGTTTGTCACCAGGCTGTATCTCATTTACCGTGATAGTAAGACAGTTGAAATTTATACAGATGATGTATTTCTGTTGCCGCTATAACAACAAATACAAAAAATTTAAATACTTATATAAGGAGGCATTTCCATTCAGCAAACGTGATTATTTTGCCGATTTTATAGATAATGGTACTGAACCCTTCGTGCGCGAGTGCGACTCGCAATTGGCTGATTTTTAAAAAATATTTATGTTACAGGCTTTTAACCTAATATCCTACCTACTACCTAAATCATTTATTTTAAATAAGCTCTATAAATGTTTAGCATAAGATAGGGCGGGATTGTTTTGCAATTTGAAACACGAGACACGTAAAATTTTTTTGGCGCCCAGCGTGGAACAAAAATTCCTGCAACATGATATTCCAATGCTGTTGAAGAATGTTGTCTGAAAACTTTCTGGATAATAATATAAGGAATGTTTCCTTTAATTATTTTGCTTTAAGATCTTAAACAAAGACAAAAATTTTAAATGGTAATTTTTAGTACATAAATACATGTAATAAAAACATTAATCAACGGCAAGTCGGTACATAAGATAAACGCAATTAACGCGTTGGGAAAAAATAAAAATGTAAAATCATTATTTTCTTTTGCAACTAAAATAATTATATTGTGTTATTTTGGCGCCCAACGTGGTACAATTTACTATTACATCATTTTTTTTCTTCTATACTATGTTCTGCGTTTGATTTAACGAACCGCTGTTTACCATGTAGGTTATATAGACAAACGCATTAACTCCACCCCGACACAGCTACATCGTAGTAAATATTGGCAAAGGCCGAGCGTGCGAGCACTTTGCAATCTATAATGCACTTGATATATAAAGCTTCGGTATTGCCAGCTATTTTTAGTAATCCATTTAGTGGTCGTTGGAAACATCTAACTTTGTGTATTATGGCTTTTTTGTTGTGGAGAAACAATGAAGTGTTATCTATTTGTCTAACAGTATAGTCACCAACAAAAGTGTCCTTAATTATTATCGGTCAAAACGCAAAAAAAAACGTTGTATTAAGAGACGAACAAGAAACTTTCATCTAATTGTTAAAAAAAATTAGTATAAAACATATTATGATCAAGATGATTAAACGTAGTTTATTAAAAACTATAAGTAGTAAGTAGTAGTGTGTGTAGTACTCTTATCTAATTGTATTAAATTGTCTAAAATTGAGAGAACTGTTCATCTACACATTAAACTAATACGAAAAATAAAGATAATTTTATTAATTACAATGGTAGTTTTTGATCTTATAAGTTTCTCAAATGATTAATTAGCAAATGAATAAATAAAGTATGTACGACTTTTCGGCGGTACACGGCGTTCGTTGTTACTTGTTTCACGCAGCGCCATAACGAGAGATAGAGAGAGAAATAGAGGTCAATGTGCAAAAGTCATTGACTTGAGTTTGGCCGTTTAAACCTTCACTGACACAGTTTAAATCGTCTGGAGCATACATCTAAGGCCATGAATGTATGTATGATCGTAAAACCTGTTTTGCAAAAGGCAAAAACGCGTATATTCTGTATAATTTCGATTCTATCAATGACTGGGTCACACAAAACACTTTCAGTTGCAATAAATCTTATAATTGTTATTGAAATGAAGAGGGTTTGTCCCTACACAGCCGCTGTAGCTGACTTTATTGTATGGGTACATAAAATATATATTTTTCTGTATGTTTACAACATTACTCTTTGTAAGTTGTTGTTAACAGCCTCTGACGCGGTTTCAATTGCAAACTTTGACCGTTACGCATTTAATGACATTTTCTACAAAAAAGTTACTTATTTTTTTAGTGATTTAAGAAAATTGTTTTCGCCCGCGGGAAAGTTGTATTTTTACCATATTAAATAAACTTTAATATTATCTCACTTGATCCTTTTTACTCATTCTGCCTGTAGCGCCACCTTTGACCGCATCGTCACTTAACATCAATTATCTTGTCGACGGCCGAAAAATTTTTGTACGAAAATTGCCAGGGTACAGTCAGCGACAAAAGTAGCTGATCGATCTCGATTTTCCGAATGTGTTTCAAATCAGTAACTATTATTGTTTTTTTACATCTGACGTGGTATCATTTTGATCACAACATAACACACCTGATTTTAGGTGATGATGAGGTAAAAAATTAGTGTCTAAGATGATGAGGATAATAATTATAGAAAAAAAAAGAGTGATTGTTCAGCGACTTTTGTTTTTGACTGTACGAAGTTTGACTAGTCATCTTGTGGTAAAATAAAAATCAAACTGAACTATTAACCACAAATGAAATTAAACACCTACGAATAATAAACCTGATTTAAGTCGGTGCCTGTAGGAAGCGTGCCCATAACTCTAGAGGCATTACCTCTATACTTCTATACATAACTTCTGCTATGCAATGTGCTCGTATGTTAATAAACTTCACAAGTATTTCTTAGGTAAGTTCCCGCCATTATGCACCCGCTAGACACCCACAGATAAGAAACAAAACCTTGAAACAATGCAAGGAGGTCTTTGTTTGCTGCATTGACTGAGAGATAAACAAACATATCCTACAAATATTATAAACGTGAAAGACACAAAAAAAACACTGAGAGATAAACAAACATATCCTATTAATATTAAAAACGTGAAAGACACAAAAAAACACTGAGGGAGAAACAAACATATCCTATTTTATATAAACGTGAAAGACACAAAAAAAACACTGAGATATACAAACATATCCTACTCATAATATAAACGTGAAAGATTGGGATTATGGATGGATGAATGGATGGACGGATGTTTGTTACTCTCTCACGCAAAAACTACTGAACGGATCTGAATGACATTTGGAATGGAGATAGCTTATACCATGGATTAACACATAGGCTACTTTTTATCCTGGAAAATGGTTCCTGCGGGATAACGGGAAGACACAGGTGAAACCGCGGAGTGCAACTAGTACAATATAAAACTCAAAAATAGCTACGCCTGTTCCCACCTTCTTACACTAGCAAAATAATAGATGAGAAGCGTCCGTAATGCTGGGGCCAAACTAACGGGAAATGCCATTAAAAAGCGCGATGACTGACGTCTGACATAAGTGTGGCCACGACATTTGACAACGGCATTCACATTGGCGTATGACGTTAGTCGATAACGCAAGTGTATTCACGTTGACCGTTCAAGTGTAGCCACTCACATAATTGCGTTAATAATTAACGCAATATTTATCGCGATGATAGGCATTGACATTCCCTTGACGTTGGCCTTAGTGTGGCCAGCATTGGGGTATTTTTAGGCGCGATTGCAGTCATGTTCCTGACTATTATTATTTTCTAATTGTGTACTACAAACTGATTGAATTGGAGCGTGCACTAGAAAATACCTCACCACCAAGAAAAACTAGAACCTGCAAAAAACTAACAGAAGAATGGAAAAACTGTAGGTAAAATCGCAGGTTTCTATATGAAAATACGTTCCTTTGATATCAAAATTGGAAATTTTCCGTTGTTTCATTTTTATTAACCGAGAAAAAGAAACAAAAACATTGTGGAGACTAGGTACAGTACGAGGACAAAATTGCAGTAGCATTTCAATGTTCTTAATCGCCCGTGCGGTATAGGCATGCCGCGTGTCTCTGTGTGTGTGCGACCGGTAAATGCTCTCTTTCAGTACCCCTAGTACAAGTTTTGAAATCAATAAAAGTTTTGGTAAACGTCGACGTTTACCTCCGCCGACTTGTCAAAGTGGCAAATCGATCTGCTTAAATTCAAAAAGTAACTCAATAATATGGAATATGATTATAACGATTTAAAATAACCGGTATTAACGATTTCAGTTCCTCCAAGTCTCGGTAAGATTCGCTGAAAAAAATATGTATGGATGGAAACGAAAACTTTTATAGTTTTTGTAAACTATCAAAACCTGTACTAAGGGTACTGATTGGTTCATGGACACACGTATGTGCGAAACGGCTTCTATGCGAAAGACAAGCGCGAATTTCTTTCAAGCTATTGCTTTTGAGTCTGCTACTGGAATTTTGACCCCAAAGGTTTAAAGTGAAACTGTTTACACAACCTAAAATGTGTAATTATCTGTACATGTTATATTTTATGTAAGTATAGTATTGTTGCGCACAAATAATAAAGTTGGCTAGCAAATCGAGTGGTTTGAATTATGTGAAAACTTGGCCGATCTTCGTATGTGTATACGTTTAACTTCGCGAATGTAGAGATGCTGGAAAAGACTTATTATTTGAATTGGCATCATTATAAAAACGCCTTTTATCTTGTTCTGTGTATTCATTAGTTTAATAACCGACCTCAAAAGAAGGAAGAGGTTTCTCAATTCGACCGTATAAAATATATATTTTATATGTGTGTTATAAAATCGATTTTGATGATTCTTTTATTGTTGGAAAGGAGATAGTATCCCAAGGAAGATACTATGATTAGGAAACCAGGTTCTGATGTTGGCATCCCAGATAAATGTAGGGGACCATGAAGTCGGTTTTTTTTGTTGTTAAAAATTGTACTTGTTTATCTGCAGTGATGTAGCTCTTCTGCAGAGTCCACCTGAGGAAGTATCTCACCTTATTCAAGTACCTTGCAGCAGCATGCAAACATTACCAGATTAAAGGGCAATATTCCCACTGAAATAACAGAGCGTAAACAGATTGATTGATATCTCAGCGTGACGAGCGTAGTGCATTATACTGCACAGAATTATGAACTGAAATTCAAAATTCTGGGTAGCACTGAACTATATTGCTTGACGCTTATTACAAAAGAGGAACTGGCTGGTCTGGTCACCAAGTTACTTAAAAACCCGACTTTACACACACCCACGTCAAACAACTCGTCAGTTTTGATCGTCAGACCAGTACCGCGCACAATCAGCACATTGCAACAAAGAGTACCTAAAACTGATAAAAAAGGGGTGAAAGACAAACCAATCAACACCCAAAAAACGAGCCTTTAAAATAGAAATCTGATTGTTTACTTAATCAAATTAAAATCCGCGTAAACCTTTACAACAGTAGCTTACAAACGCCTACAAATAACATCATGTCCTTTCCCTTAAACGACCCTTTACCCGCCGCGATACATTCACCCCCATAAATAATAAGTGAGAGAATGGAGGCGCCGCGGAACCGTACAAAAAGTAACAAACAGATCCCTTAAATAAAGAAAACACGGGCATATGTTAACAGCTGTCGGTTGAGAGTGGACGTAGTCAGTGGAGAGGACCAGTCGCCCCAACCTAAAAATGAAAACGATTTCGTACTCGATATATTTTTAACCGACAACGTGTTCTAGAGTGGATACCGCGATTTGGCAATAATATACGCCCTCTGACTAGGTGGAGCGACGACTTGCGCCGAGTGGCTAACAGTAGTTGGATGAGAAGAGAATGAATGAGAAGAGCCGAAGACCGGGCGGGCGGGAAGTGGTGGTTGACCTATGTCGACCAGTGGACTGATACTGATGAAGACATTTTTTAACAAACACGAATTAGTTATTGATATCATGTCATAAGGATATCTTGGTCTCATACAACCTCAAACCACTGCTCTTTTTAGGCGTTGAACTCATCACGCCATCTCTCCCTGCGCTTACCCCGGCGTAATCCAGTTTTAAGTAAAACCAGGAGTCATACAGTATTTTCTATGATATGGAAGGGTAACTGGGTAACGTTTTACCTCAAATCTTGAATCTTCTTCCTCGTTGTCGGAACACGCTGATCGATGCTATAAAAACAAAAAAAAAACACTTGTAGCGAAATTCAAAATTTTGTGATGCATGGTACATGGTACCCATAATCAGGTCAATAACCAGCTCGTCTCCCACCAAGTGACATAAAAAGAAAAAAAACCTTTTCTATTATTTTAGGACCTGATCGAAGCTTCCCCCACAAACCAACCCTGGCGCCGCCTGCGTTCCATGCCAGTGCCGGAAACTGACACGAGGCACGGCAAAAAAACAAATAGCCCCAGGACTTCCAGCTCGATTGGTTCCGAATTGGTTTTATGAATGGAGCGAAGATTTTTGTTATTATATAGGACCTTACTGCCCCTAATGAAAGACCGACGAGTCGAGTTTAATTTATTTTCCTATACCTACACTTACGCAAAAGAATTCTAAGCATTTCCTTTCAAAATTAATCAGTAGTATGCGTTTAACGAGAGTTCTTGTTGTTTTAATTAACATAATTTTCAGCCTACATTTTATAGCAATTAAAAACTATGCTATGTCTTTATTTAATGTTAATTACAATAAACAAATACCTCAATTTTCTACCTTGGACAGACAGTCCAGTTACGTAGGTCCAACTTTGACAAAGAGGTCGCCCGACGAATTCAACTCGGATGGGCAGCGTTTGGGAAATTACGCGACATCTTCTCGTCCAACAATCCTCAGAGCCTTGAGACAAAAGTTTGGAGTGTGTGTTGCCAGTGATGACTTATGGTACTGAGACATGGTCTGTAACTTTGGCCCTTTTGAATAAGCTCAGAGTCACACAACGAGCCATGAAGAGAGCCATGCTTGGAGTTTATTTGCGTGATAAAATTCGAAATGAGAAAATTCGCCAAGAACAACTACAATAAAACTTACAAATCATTTTCCTCAGAGGCCTTAAGTAAATACTCCGTTAAATATACAAGATCTAAAACAACGATTAGATGGTAAACAATTTGTCCCTAAAACTGCTATTCAACGATTCCTAAAACAGCTTTTAATATTAAAGTAAGTAAACATTGTTTACGTAGGCTTTAATCTCCGTGAATGCCCTAAGATTACGACCCATATTTCCGGACAGGCCTTTCACGAATCGTCAGCATTGATTTAAGACACCCGAAATAATAGGATTTAAAAACATTGTGATACTTAAAAAGCGATAGTGACCGAACGAGTGCGCCGACACCGAGTTTGAATTCTCCCGGCTCCGCACCTATGACTTAATAAGTTATGTGTGGATTTACCACCGCTCTGAACGGTAAAGAAAAACCTCTTGAGGAAAGTGGCATGTCCAAGAACCACAGTATTCAAGGGCATGGGACATCTACCAACCCGCACTGGGTCAGCGATTGCGGCCCATACTCTCTGATGGATGATGACGATGATGATAGGCTGTATATGCAATTAAAGCTGTATACCTGTGCCACAATGTCACTTGGCATCAGGTGAGTAAGATGACCAAACAAATTCACTTTCTCTTTCTTTCTCCAAGAGAAGACCCGAGGCCTGCATTGGCGGCAGAAATAGACTGATGACTGGCTCGTTCAGACCAACAAAGAGCTACTGAATGTATTATGCCAGCTGCCATCAGACAATTTATGAGTGCAATGGCACAACTTAATCCTCTGTAACGCACTAGTGCGTTTGTTGTTCAGAAGCTGTTTAGTCGATGCTCCGAGCCTATTTACGTTCCCCAGTACCTTGACATTTCTCAGCCTTTCTTGTTCGTAAAATGTTTTCTTTGGCCCTTGACTTCGAATCGTTTATATCCTATCCTGACTTCTCTCCCCTTTTGCTAACGTCTCGATGCGGATATAAAATCTGGTTGTATTTTTGTTTCACCGATAAGCATGTCTCGGTTCTTGGATTTGGGGTGCGTCGATTTGGGTGTCTATGCTGCGTGTATTTGTAGTTGAAATCAAATTTGGATGATTGGGATGTCCGATGTTGATTCTATTTAATCGAAGGTCGAAGCTCAGTTTCCGATATTTTCGTACGCGATTTTTTTCAACTATTCCTAGCTTAAACACCAACCTTTGACCGCATCATCGCTTAATTTTTTTTTTTTTTACTATTTACAGGGTAGCGTTTGACCACAAGTCGTCTGATGTTAAGTGACGATGCGGCCGAAGATGGCGTCACGCTACACCTGGACTGGGAACTGGCTCTCAAGTGAGGCTGCCGGAACACACCGATAAGTGTTTGTTAATGTTCGGTTTGTTACGTTGTTGTCAACCTTGTACGTTGTAAACGAAAACCCAAACATTACTGCTCTAAAACACATTTGAAAAATCGAGTATGATCAACTACTTTTGTACCTACATACGTACAACCAGAAACACAGTTGCTCCAAATGCCTCAGCTCAAGAAAGTATTTACACTTAACGAGCATTCAATTTTATTGATGGAAACAAATTCTGTAGAGATCGAGTAAAAATGCACTTTTATTCCTTTTTGATTATAAGAATATAAGGATCCAAGTCCTGACTGACTGATATTAACGCACAGCCTAAACTGCTGGTCGTAGAAACTTAAATTTGGAGGCTATGTTTGTTTTGATGCGTAGAAAAGATTTTGGCAATTCAACCCCCTAAGGGGGTAAAAATGGGAAACAGTAGCCCACGCGGGTAAAACCACAGGGAACAGCTAGTCTATATATATTCAGCTAGTTTTTATAATAATATGTAATTCGACAAATCGGTTTCAAGTGATGCGTTTATTAATGAACAAGAACGTTATTTAATTTTGAAAGTTATTTGATCGGATGTCCCGGGTCTACTGTATACCGATTACAGTTTCAATATCATATGAGAATCGCCATAAAAACTAAACGAACAAACGAGGTTTTTCATACAGAGCGAATATAGGATAAATAAAATATAAAATAAAGTAACCTTTCATGAATTGCCAGTTACACCACCAATTATGCCATAGCAGCCATTTCGTACGGAAATTTGCAATCAATATCCAAATAAACGGGTCAAAAATGGAATATACACACACGCGAACATTCCGCGCTAATAATTTAATATCCCGCAAAAATTTCACGTGTTTCGACAAACATTCGCAGATAGTCAAAAGTGACTAACGGCGGAGGAAATGGGAAAAAACAAACAGGAAGCTGTGAAGGAAATACCGTAGTTTTCCTCCAGAAATAAAAAGGCCGGCAGTAGTAAACAACGAGGGTAATTTTATACCTTTAAACCCTGATACCGACGGCTACAGATAGGAAAAAATACTTTGAGATATAAGGAATTAGAAAAGTTAGTACACCTAAGTTTCTTGGATACAGGCAGACTGATCCCCATCGTGGGATGTGAAACTTGAGATGGTTGGAACAGGGTTGGATGTCGTCTGGTTTATTAAAAGACATTACTGGGAAATACTTTGTATTAATAAGATATGATAGCTTTGTGTTCTGGGTTTCAATCCTACACGACGTGTGTGTTACGTCTAGCGAGCTCCTTAGAGGTAAAAATCTGTCACTAAACATCTATCGATGTGTTCTGGTTCTCATACAATTCCCAGTAAACGCGTAACGTGATGCCACCTCGACCTTCGTTATCAGATGACTTGTGGTCTAACGCTACATTGTCAGGTATACATATAAAATGTGTTCCTGAGAACATACATACAACATCAGTTCTGTCTGACATTTCAAATGGGGTTAGGGTTCTATCTATAAAACCCTTTTTAAATTTAAATATAAAATCATCAACTGCTGCTGGCAAAGTACTCATCAACCAAAATAACACAATATAAATCGATTGCAATAATAAATTGTAAATAGGTAAATAGACGTTTTCAACGGAAACTATCGAATTCTAAATATATCCAGTTCAATAATATCCGAAACAATGTAATTAACAAACTTTCTGAAGTCCCCAAAAAGTACCAGTACAAACAAAAGCGACGCATTCAAATTCAATCTCCGACAAGATCCAAAATAAACTTCAGTCGACAAGTCGACATGTCAGATCGAAATGAAGTCATTTTTAAAGTCACCCCTCGCGTAAACTCAAATTTACCCAAGTTGGATATTTCGCATTTGTCAAGATTTACAGTTCGTTTCGTTTCTATAAATAAGCTAACTTCTTCAACGTGCAGTGTGACCGTGTCTCTTCAAGACCTCCAAGTTTGTCTTTCGACCTTCAAAGAGACGCTTCTTTATCTTACTGTGAGAAGGTACCAAAGTGTTCGTGTAGCGGATCCTACATTGCAAGTCGTGTTGTTCCAAGAATTAGAAGTATCCAGGGGCATCAAAGAAAACTTTTGTGTGTCACTAATTGACTTAAACTCTGAATGCATAATTTGAGTTCACATCAAAGTTAATTTTGTTAGTCGTTTCAGCTGATTTTTAAGTATTTTATTCACTGACATTTGATTTTACTGCATTGATCCGGACAAAATAACTGTCACATATTTTATTTTTCAAATTATGGTTTTGCACTGTTTGATGTCAAGTATTCCATTAACCACATTGGTAGTTTGTGTTCATTTTTAAAACTATTTTTCATTTTTTGAACTTCAACCGTCATCTTCCAAATAACCCACATGATTGATAGTTGGTACAAAATAATTTTTATCCTTACAAAAATGTTGATGATAAAATGTGTGGTACATAATATTGATAGTTCGATAGATAAACGGTTAAGCATGTAGATAAATAAATTAGAAACACAAACAAAATTAAGAAAAACACACACACACACACATACACTTGTATCAATTGAATCAGTAAAACTACGACAAAAAAAGGAAACACAAAATTAGTGACATTCAAAACAAACAAATTCTCATATAAATCTACCATAGACCTAATCAATATTCGTACCATAGCTTGCAGCTTTTCAAACTTGATACTTTTGATATGGTTTTTAATGTACAATTATGATTGTTATACTTTACCTAAGATTTTCGACTTCAGTGGCCAAAGGTGGCACCACGCTGGACTCGAAACTGCGTCCTAAATGAGGCTTCCAAATCACACCAATCAGGAGGCAGCTTCGTAAAACGGATAACCAGTCAGGCGCTCACTAAAGTCATACTTCTAATCTATGACGTCATCACGATGTTGTGCCTTCAAAGAAAAAAGAAAAAGCTCAAACTCGCTTGTTTGACAGTAAGCGTTACGTTTGTCCATTCCAATTTAGTGCCACACAGAATTTTGAAATTCTACTGTTAAAAATTGTGCGTGCAATGCACTGCGCTCGTCACCCAGAGCTATTTGCTGATAAATCTCTTTACGCGTTGTAATTTCACTGGAAACCCTTTAAACCAGAATACAGTAAGTACTGAAAATTGATAGTGACAGTATTAAAAATGTGACTAATATTCTATTTCATGTGAGACACTTCTAGACAAGATTCTTTAACTTTCTTTAACCTTATGCGCTACGACCATATACGTTATCTGCTTGTAATGACCGCTAGACTTTGTAATAGCGTCACGCGTTATTGGCAAGGAATCTTGATGGTCATAGCAAATAGGGACCTTGTATTTTAATTTCATATTGACTATTTCTGCTTTATGATTCGACATAACGCGAAGCTTCTACTACAGTCACGACAGTTAATTTCTTCCCGAGCGAAATTTCCAATTGCAAATTTATTCTCCAAGTATCGACTACGCGCAAATCAGCTCTACGACACGACTATCAAGGAATTTTACCGTTTCAAACGGCATCCAAAAGCGACAGTTAATTTCTCGTGACATAAATAAAAACTGAGGGCATTCCCTTCCCTCGCGGGGAAAAATAACAAACATATCTCTTCAGAGTAAGAAAACAAACAACGTATGTTCACATCTGTCGGGGCCGGGCACGAGCAGGTACAGGCGAGCACTCAAGTGAGTATTAATATTTCATTATGTCATTGTCAGTGACTCCGTTGGGTTAGAAATTTTGAGAAAGTGACAGATAGATGAAGTTTGTCTGACAGAATGTACGTTTTGGGTCGTCGAAATTAACATTCCTGTAAGTAGAACTAAACGTTCTAGTAATTCATTTCCATGATAATTTAGTAGAGGTTGAGAATAATGTATTATAATAACGTTCCTATTAGGTAGGTACTGTAAAATTAATGTTTGGAATTATATGGTATGTAACTTCAATCAGTGTCAGAAAGCAACCAATATCTTAGATTATTTACTAGATATAGAATAAACTTTAAAATATCAATATCAACTTTAAATTATAAAAATCAGGGTATTGTCAAACAAAAACATTTTAAATTAGCAATAAATACTTTCAGTTTAATTGGGAACTATCCTTTAGGGAAACTGGTGTTGAAAAATACTGCTGCTTATTAGCAATGCCCTTTAATTTTATGAAATCACGGTTTTTTTGCTATCTTATTAAATTAAAAGGAAGGCTAAAATCCTTTAATTTTATAGCGGTTTTGTACTGGACTGTACTGAATATTTGAAATTCAATACGTCAGTGTTGATTGCAGTTAATTATAAATCCGTCCCCTTCCATTGTCTAATCTATTTTTAAATTATTTTCTTCACATATTCTCAAACTGTTCTCATCCTTAGATCTTTACAACAGAGTTCTTATTTAGTTGATTAGAAATTGCTAGGTTATAATCTTTCAAACATTCTTCTTAGCATCTATTCATTCTGTTTTCATCTTTGTGCATTTGAGTTAGAGTTCTTATTCGGTTGTTCGTTTAGCGGCAGTTTCAAATTCTTCAATGTGTATACTTATCCTAAATCAAATCCAAATCAGTGTTTAAAAGCTTTGAAGGTATTACTTCCGCTAATAAAACACTTTGCTTTGTCCGGTGTAAGAGAGGAAGAAAAACGTTCCTCTATGCCGTCGCGTTTGGTCCAAATTATTCAGATTGTCGTTTGATTAGTTTTGTATTGGCTTGTTGGGGATTCCGTTGCGAACCGGTTAATTCCGGTATCGGGAAGGGTTCGGGATTAATGACTTGTTAACTTTAAGCCGAAGGATTGCCCTAAAATATTACGTCAACGGATTGAAGTGCCGTCGCCTAGGGATTTATTTCTGACCTGCTAAATCTGTTTTCACCATTTTTTATCGGGTTGTTGACAGAATGGCTGGTAAATTTGCTTGATTATGGCAATACAGTAGTGTCTTTGCAAAATGACGTAAGTATTATTCAATGATGCCTTTGATTGTAATATTATGTAGATAATTCATTGAAGCAAATTAAAAAACTGATATTGTTATCAATTTTTTTTTTTTACAATGAAATAAAAACAAATAAACCTAAATTTAAATTGTATTGTAACATTTTGGATTTTTCTCCATCATTTCCCTTAAAAAAAGTCTAAGTAGGTACCTATATCCCTTATAATACCATGTATCAGAACATCTGTCAAAAATGTTTCACAAGATCCTAATCTAAATAAATATAACTCAAAGGTAACTGACTGACATAGTGATCTATCAACGCATAGCCCAAACCACTAGACGGGTTGGGCTGAAATTTGGCATGCAGGTAGATGTTATGACGTAGGCATCCGCTAAGAAAGGATTTTGATTAATTCTACCCCTAAAGGGATAAAATTGGGGATGAAAGTTTGTATGAAACTTTGTCAATTTTAAACCGATCGGGCTGAGACTTTGCATGCATAAAGCTGTGTAGGAACAGCTAGTAATATTATAAACGTGAAAGTTTGTGAGTATGGATGGATGGATGGATGCATGTATGGATTGATGTTTGTTACTTTTTCAGGCAAAAACCACTCAACGGATCTAAACGAAATTTGGAACAGATATAGCTCATACCCTGGATTAACACACAAGATACTTTTTATCCCGGAAAAAGGTTCCTGTGGGATAACGGGAAGACGCGAGTGAAACCGCGGGGCGCAAATAGTAAACTAATAAAAACAAGCTATTTTAAAAATATATCGTTGTTTGATTGGGCTAAGTATTTTTGTGGTATTTTTTGCTTTACAAAAAGGTTGTGGCCCAGACTCCATACAATTTGAAACGTTTCTTTTATTTTCAAATCTACACCGAAGGTATTTCCAATTACATCACAGAATTTCCATTTACCACAATACATTCAATCGCACCTCTCAACTCCCGCCCGTAACGCGAGACAATTGCACATACCTATATAATCTTCATTACTTTGTGAGCCTGAATCAATATTGGTGAGGGTGACCCTTTTGAGGCTGCAGTATAAATATATCCCTTTAATTTTAATAAGATGGCCGAAGGTTGTTGTTAGTTAATGCTGTGCAAGCTTTGTAAAAGCGATGGTTCCCGAACGGTAATGAGGATAGCATCAGACGCGCAGCCAAGACGGACACCCATGACATCACAATAGCATGCTTCCGTGATGTTTGCAAGCCCATCCCGCGGGTACTGTGTCTGTGGGACACTCCGGCCCGACTCAACTAACATTACATTCGTCACTGCGCTCAGTGTATCCCGCGCTTAACTCCACTAATCGAATACTTCCCCTATACATATTATAAACGTGAAAGTTTGTGAGTATGGATGGATGATTGTTACTCTTTCACGCAAAAACTACTGAACGGCAACGGAACTGAATGAAATTTGGAATGGAGACATAGCTTATACTAGGGTTGCCAACTTTTTTTACAAGAAATGAAATGAACAGTATTTTATTTATTTATTTATTGTTTTATTTACATATTTATTACCCTCTGACTAAATCGTGTGAGCGTTTAAGTATAACACATAACAATGTGTTTGCGTGCTGAAAACAGTATTTTGTATATTCTGTTCAACAGTAAAAAGTATAATTTAGTGAAAAACAGTATAATATACTGCTGAAAACAGTATAGTTGGCAACCCTACTTATGCCCCGGATTAACATATAAGCTACTTTTTATCCCTGAAAAAGGTTCCTGAGGGATAATGGGAAGACGCGAGTGAAACCGCAGGGCGCAACTAGTCATGAATGCTAATAACATTGTAAAGGAGTAGTAGTTCAGCTTCATATAAATCGGCCGTCGCCGGTTTGAATGTGTGCGTGAGTAGCGGCACCGTGTACGCACGCACTTTTCACGCACACGCATACGTAAACGAAAGGAGGCGGCCGGGGCCGCGGCCATGCACTCAGTACGGAACGCGCCGCCTATGCGTCACCGCAAGAGTAGGCAATTAACTCGTCGAGCGGCCTTAGCTAACCTACTGTTCTTTATATACTGTGCTAATAAGGTCAAAAAATCAATGGAAACTTCCACTGACGGTTCTGATTTTCAGATAAAGCTTGTCTTAACTCTGAAAATTGTCCATCACTAATAATAAATCGATGTCTTTGTCTTAAATGTCATTTGCAAGCTCCGGAAGTTCATCTCCACTGTAAAGAGACTATTTAATTTATCCTCCGCGATCTCTTTGTTTGAAAAAGATATCTTTGCAATGAATCATAATTATTCGCTTTTCTATTTCTTTTTAGGATTCCGTACCGCAAAAGGGAAAACGGAACCATTGTACAATCACTTTGTTGTCCGTCTGTCTGTCTAAAACCTTTTTCTCAAGAATGCGTTGAGGAGTCTAGTTATTTATCATAAATATTCAACTCTGCAGTCCCTTTCGGCAGTGAAAAAAG
Organism: Opisthograptis luteolata; assembly: GCA_931315375.2. Lineage (NCBI taxonomy): Eukaryota > Metazoa > Arthropoda > Insecta > Lepidoptera > Geometridae > Opisthograptis > Opisthograptis luteolata. Next base: position 1,753,149 of record OV928042.1, on the reverse strand, counting down.
TAAACTTGTAAGTCAACGGGATCAAAAGATATGACCGTTTATGTCGCATATTTTCGCACATTTTGTGATTTCACAGAGGAATCAAAACCTATGGAGTACTTTTCGTTTCTTAGAGTCATGAATTTGGCGTAAAGCAAGGTCTTAGAGCATAATATGTAAAGGAAAAAGTCAGAAAACCGCAAATGTAATTTAAAAACAAGTCTGTACGGAACCATCGATGCGCGAATCCAGCTCACACTTAGCCGATTTTTTGTCATTTAATGTTTCTAGCAATTGAAAATGTTCTTCTTTTCCTTAACATTAAGGCTCATTAATCATTCATTTTATTACAGAGTTTTCCAGCGTTGTCCATTCTGATTATTGTCAGACGTTTGAAGATTTTGCAATGTTGCGTCGATGTTAAATTTTCTTTAACGTTCAGTGGCCCGTTAAAATGTGACATAAAAGTAGCAGAGCTATAAAATGTCAGATTAAACTCTTATTAACTTGGATGTGTTGCGCCGCGAACTTATCTCTTACAGATTTATGTACATTTTAATTGCGTCTTCACACGGGATTCCAACATTAGGTACGTTTCAGCTTCAGCGTCGAATGCGAAAATCTCTTCCATCCTTTTCGTTTCGTTCGCACACAACCTGCAACCCTTACGAAAATGTCGCCCCATCCCTCTCTGGCAGACGCTCCGCAGCCACCGTACAAATTCCTTATGTAAGTCAGTGCTTTCCCGACAGCCCTCGCGTTTGGACGTGCGCGTATCGCTCCCCGGATTCAGTACGAAAATGCCGATTATCGGCCCCCGCACCGAACCCAAAAAGACCGCTGGTGATCCAAGTGCTACAAAACTTTTATAAACAACAGTGTTCGGCTTAAGTGAAGTGGCGGTATATCAAGTAGTAACGGAAATGGTGTGCCAAAGCGAAATTTCTTTCAAAGTTACACGCGGGGATTAAACAAGATTTATCGCTGAAAACAAGGGAGATTTTCGTTTTAAATAGACGCTTCTCTCTCATTATGTTCAGCGCACTAATCCACGCGAGCTCGCATGTTAAAACCGCCTCATTCCAGGAACAATTTATTCAAGATTGTACAGTTAGACAAAAATAAAAATAGACAGAACGTAACTTTTAATAGATGATGTGACATCTTCCTAAGGGGATAGTGTCATAAACTTATTAGTCAACGTGTTAATTACGGTGAAAATAAATGTTGACAGATTTAGTGGTATGTAGCTCGTTAAAAAATATTCATGACAAAAGATGTTACAAAATCAATTATAAAAAAGGAAATTGTAAAGAAATAGCTTTAGTGTTTAATAAGTGAGGAAGAAATTAAGTGTCAAATGAAAATAGATTATTTAATGAGGAGTGCTAATCAAGATGGGAGATAATCTGAAGATAATAAAGAGGCATTCATATGTTCTGAATGCGTTGCTCCTCTTCGTGTCAATGATATATGGTAAGCGGTTGATTATATCTTCTTAATGATGCGTTAAGTTAATGACTCAAACGGGGTTCTTTACGACTTTGTTAAGCTAGTCCGATTGGTTGTAGACAATACTTTGTCTGGCACTAGTTATGATGAAGTATTTCTTTGCAGAATCGATCAATAAACATTGATAGAACCTAGTTTAATTTCGTAGTGAACTCAGTGAAGCGTCGAATCAATTTGAATTGATGTCACCAAATACCTACACATTTCCGGACCAAATATAATGTTATTAAAATCATGTATGTAACAAACTACCTGTTATATTGAAGTCAGAAGAAAAAGATCATGTTTTTAATTGACAAATGCTACTACAGCATAAATGACTTCCTCAACGACAAATTTACAAAATTACTAGAATGGATCGGTTCGCTCCTTCATTGCTATTATTCGGATCCATAAATGTTCGATAGTTTTAACAACATAGATCTCATGTGTTTATACTAAGTTACTGACATAATATATGACTGCAATAGGTTAATAATAAGTTTAGTTAACTAGTGCATAGTTACCTACTATGTAGTTATGGCTGAGTTATGAAGCGTAAATTTCCAGAGTCGATTAATGAACGATACCTAGTTTAATTGCGAAGTGAAATCAGCCAAGCGTTGAATCAATTTGGTTTGATTTGATGTCACCAAATATATTTCGTTAGCTAGTAGTAGAACTAACTAGTTATGGTGAGTTATGAAGCATTTCCAGAATCGATTTAGAAACAATGATAGGTAACTTGTTTAATTTCGAATTGAAATCAGTCAAGCGTCGAATCAATTTGGTTTGTGACACAAACAAGTTAGTTTTTCCAAATCCATAAATCATTATCGATTTTATGTAGAACTAGATGTGTCCCGCGGTTTCACTCGCCTAGACTACAGTTTATAGCGACAAAATGTTATCTCTGTAATTTCCCTGGGTTTAAACTATCAATTATAAAGATGTACAAAAAACCAATTTAGACTTTAGAAGCGTACAAGTGATATAAAAATATTACTAGATTTTCCTTTTCTTTTGGATTCTCGGATCATCAGTACGCCTGGACCTTAGGGAGGCATTAGGGGAACCGTACCCGACACTGAAAGGCACTTTAGGGTTTAAAAATAAAAATGTGGTATAGAAATTTTATACACCTATTCTGGGTTACGATAAAACTTTTTTTCTAGTGAAAGAGTAAAAAATAGACTTTTTGTTGTGTAGTTTTTGTTTTTGGCGGTGAATTTCGTTTTTATATAAATTTAGCAACCCATCTTTCGACTTTGTATAGATATATTATAAGCTTTTTTGATATTACACTAAGACTCATTTTTCATTCTCATTCGAAATATCCTCAAAATCGATTTAGACGTTTTGACTTGACGAAAGACAAGCATACAATTTTATTTAATAAATGAGTAAGGAAGTTAAATTTAATATCATTATTTTTAATCGATAAACGATGGGGAAGAAAGGTTCTCGAGTGGCGACCACGAACCGGACTACGTTCTGTAGGTAGGCCCCCCCACTAGGTGGACCGACGACATTGTAAGAGTCGCACGGAGCCGATGGATGCAAATGGCTAATATCCGTTCACGGTAGCGTTCAAAGGGGGATAAGCCGTGTTCAGCAATAGACTTCTTCCGGCTGATGATGATGATTTGTTTATTCAGTACGACTTGCAATTTATTTGTGTGATTTGCGTTTTACGCGGGTGAAACCGCATAAATAGGTCCTTATAAACTTAAAACAGACCAAAGTCTTGGTAAATGCGTCGTTCCCGAACATGGAGCTTACCATTGACTTATTCAACAGTTTCACGTTATTAAATTCACGAATTCATGTAGGCTGAGGCTTAAACGGGACCGAACTGCGATCCCAATCGCGTCTTAACAAATTGGATGCTTGTGAACGACGCTCCTACTTCAAAGCGGGAAAGGCTTGCTTAAATTAATTGATTTACTCAGTAATTACTCGAGTATTCTTTCATATAATTATGTGGGAAGGGTTTAGGCGTCTATTGTGTAGGGCGGAAATTGACGCGGTTTAATGATGTCCTTATATTCTATCTGTTTCTTTGAAGCGCTCGTAGCGGAACTTGTATAATCGTGCTTATGTGATGAACTAGGTTAAGCAACGTTCTCTGCGGTCACTACTTGGTGACCACTGTTGGTATTTTCAATTGCGCTTGTTTTGGAGTGCACCCAGTTGTTGTCTAAGGATAGCAATGAGGATGCAGGATAAGGATGCACTATGTTGGAGGCCTTCCGGCGGTGGCCTTTACTCTGTCTGAGAGAAAGGATGTTTCCCAGCAGTGGGAATGTTAAATAGATTGATAAAATTGATTATAATGCCTAGTGAAGAGTATTGACCTAAATAATATGATTGACGCGATTATATCTCAGTTTTAGTTACGTCGGCTTACGACCCAAGCGTAGGTTAGAATTCTGCAATGAGCTTGAGTTTCTGTGAAGGAAAACATCGTGATAAACCACAGCCACAGCTTGTTGGTAGGACATTTTTAGTACTCGCCTGGCTAGCTACCAATCCTAAGTTAAGAATCTGTCGCCAAGCACCTATCGGTGTGTTCCCGCAGCGTCACTTGAGAGCCAGTTCCTAATCCAGGAGTAGCATGGCGCAACTTTCGACCGTGGCTTGTGGTCAAACGCTACTCTGTAAGAAATAAATTAAAAATCTATTTTTGGCTTACATACACCATTTTTATTATAAGTACTGTAAGAGTCTAGGTCACACCGATTTGGACATTTTGATTTATCTAGAGTGCTCCGGACAGAACACTTTCGGGACCACTTCTGCGTCCCTTCGCGCAGTTTCTCATTTTATTTAGCTACAAGGTCTGACACTCTTGCAAACTTCACAAAATGCAGTAAAAAAGTGGTCATAAAACGAAAACGACTCACGAAAATGGCGAAAATAATCTTTCATTCATTTGAGTGTAAAATTATGTCATCACGAACTTTAGTTAAAAGGAAAAGTTTTGGTGGAGAGCACAATAATGAAGTTTAGAGTGGCACTTCATAAATTGCGGACAGACCACCGGCACCGGGTAAAGTTGAATACAACTGTTTTCGAAACTAGCTATTGGTTTTAAAATATTTTGAAATTACTTACCACTGCGGTTTTTTGACCCATCATCATCATCAACAGCCGGAAGAAGTCCACTGCTGAACATAGGCCTCCCCCCTTGAACGCCACCATGAACGGCTATTAGCCATTTGCATCCATCGGCTCCCTGCGACTCTTACAACCCATACTTTCTCTTACTTTTTGAACCATACCTAGTCGAAATTTGTATCGAAGAAATGTTTTAAGTAGATACTTTTTTTTTTTACTATTTACAGGGTAGCGTTTGACTACAAGTCACCTGATGTTAAGTGACGATGTGGTCGAAGACTTAATTTTTCCACACATTTTTAACCATAGCTCAGTTTGAGAACGGATCAAACAATTTGCCCTTTAGTACCTACTTACATCGACTGTCGACTGATGTGGTACAATGGGCGAACAGCCGACTGCACAACGTGAGGTCACGGGTTTGATTCCCGCTACGTGACTTCGATGTCTGTCTCTGTGTGTGTGTGTGTGTGTGTGTGTCATTTGAAAGCCAGTTTTCTTGCGGTGGTTCTTAGCTATGTTTGATGAAAATCGGTCCAAGATGTCGGGGTTTTTAAAATTTAAATTTTTGCCTAAGAGAAAGTGAAATAATTACAAAACTATTATGATAAAATAACAAAGACATTATTTAACCTTAAAATATTTACGTTAAAAAGCCGACAGGTAAAAGTAATGCCATCAGACGTAAAACTTTTTATCCCGTAATAAATAAACTGAATTGGAAGCTGAATTGAAAAAGTTTATAAAATGCCAATCTCGACGCAAAAGCTTATTGAAAGTCGCTGTAAAACGACAATGGTAATGGAGGAAAAATGTTCAAGTGACGCCGAAAGTTGGCAGATATCTAACGAATAATTTTAATCTTTAAAACTGTGAAAACAAAGTTTAAAACGCAATTAAAGCTGAATTTATATTGTACACTAACTAAGCCCCGTGGGAACAATCGATCGTGGTTTTTTACACACCTTTTTCTAAGATAAAAATTATCGCAAGTGAAATTTCAGACTTGTCGATAGCTATATTTCAAGCTCATTTACAACAAAATCTCATTATAAAATTTCAGACATTTGTTTAACAAAACCAACCAAGAAGTAAGAAAGAAAAACCAACCAAGAAGTATTGGACTTAGTAGGAGAAAAAAGAGAGATATTAACAACAGTAGAGATAAGAAGAGGAAAGATGTTTGGCCACTTGGTACGGCATGACGAATACATAAAAACCATATTAGAAGGAAAAGTAGAAGGGAAGAGAGGGAGAGGTAGACCGAGAAGAACATATATAGATCAAGTTAAAGAAAGGATTGACGTCATGTCGTACCAAGAGGTCAAAAGGATGGCCGAAAACAGAACGGCATGGAAAATACTCCACCGACAAGAGCTTGGCTCTTAAATAGAAGAAGAAGAAGAAGAGAAAAAGTTTAACAAAAAAAAGCTTACCGATTGTAGTGAACTTGCTCCAATTCTTTCAGTTAGATATGGGAAAAATTGTATATGTGATCACGTCCAAAGAATAACCTACCGGGTTTTTATTACTGTTCTTTTGCGTTTTGAAGTGATCTCGGGATCTACTAAATAAACATATTTTATAAGTAGCTGCACTCGCGGCTTCCCGTTGTCCCGCAGGAAACTTTTTCCGGGATAAAGTGTAGCCTATGTTTTAATCCAGGGTATGAGCTATCTCAATTCCAAATTTCATCCAGATCCGTTGAGTAGTTTTTGCGTGAAAGAGAAACAAATATACATGCATAACACATACTCACAAACTTTTGCGTTTTTAATATTACATAGTAGGATTGGACACCTATTATAATGCCGACAATTCCTAGCCCAAACTCATTCTCTGAAATCAAATTTTCATAGTTTAGTTTCCATATTATGCAGTGTAGGGGTTGCCTTAAAAAGGATTTAATGAAAATCACAAAACATAAGGAATCAAATAGAATGAACAGTTTTTATAGCTTATAGCTTATATATATATATATGGTTAGCGAAATCGCTAAATCTTTGAATTTTCTTAAACATCTTTTACACCAAATATCCCTGATTAAGTACAAATTAGGAAATTGACCATGATCGTTTTTTTATGTCGCATACTGTACTAAAACTAGATCTACAAAGCGCAGACTTCGTTACACTAAAGGGTCCTGTAATGCAGTCAACTCTGGCCCTTATCCCCACTAGTTTAATTTAGTACGTAATAAAATTAACCTACTTACTTTGAACGACGACATTCTATTCATTAGTACTCATAAAATTAAGTTCCAAATGAGTCATTAAAGGAGGAACTCGAAATTAGAACCGTGTCAAACGTTCGGGGGCTTCCATTAAATGTTGCACCATTTCCTTTGACAATAGATGGCGATAGTGATGCAAGACTGCTCACAGCTTTTATCGGTATCGATAGATTTTTGAACCAGAAAAAAAAGTAATCGATGTTGTTCAATATTGGCAGTGACTTGCAGTGACGCATTTCTCGATAAACGTTTGTAAGGTGCTTTGAGTGTAAAAACCAAATCTGTTTAGAAACTAAAGAAAAACGCTAAAGACCAAATTGGAGGCTAAAGAACCTCAAAAACAAAACTAAATGAAATTTGAATTTTCAATTCAAACACTAACTATACTTCGTAATATACTAAACCACTCCACTAGCAGGCTAAACCTCTCATTAATAAAAATATTTATAGGTAAACCCCATTTTAGTTAAAATGTGGCATGTAAGAATAAGAATAATAATTATTTTAATTATACAAGACAAACACATTATGTAGAAATAAGAAAAAAAAGAAACAGAAAATGTATTGTTGCAAACCGGCCTCAACTCAGCGTTGTGCTGGTCGTTTGATCAGCGCTGGTCTTCCGTTGAAGCCGTTTTTGATGACGTCACTGGCATGAAGGTATTTTTAAATAACTAGATAATAAAACAAATACATACATTTTTAAGTTAGAATCTATCAGTGAGCATTGGTGTTGAAACTATACTTAGCGTATAGGTAAGTGTAATGAAATGTGCGAGGGTGCGTGTGTGTGTGTGTGTGTGTGTGCGCGCGCGCGCGTGTGTGTGTGTGTGTGTGTGTGTGTGCGTGTGTGTGTGTGTGGGTGTATGTCTATTGAATTCGTTGATTGAGTAAATGTAAGTATGCATAGTTTCGGCATATGTCTAGCATAGACCTGAAACAGTCTGATGAAAAAAAACCCCATTGTCGTTTTTTTTAAAGAATAAACGGGTACTTTTTAAGCACCCATACAAGTAGAGCCAAAATTTTTTAAAATTTACGTTTTCATTTCGATAGTATCAGCTTCACCGTAAAACATACCAATAGATTTACCGTCAGCGCATCCTTATGCAGTGGCAGTTGTACTAAGATCGGGGTCACTGATTTAACTGTTGTGTCTATCGAAGCGTCTTTGATTTCAATACATTAAGACATGTTTATTAGCTGACACTAGACTGTTGATTTCTCGGAAACGTCAAGATGTGGTCAACGGAGTGTATTCTCTAACGCTTTGAGATTGTATATTATATTAGGTACTCTGATCCTAATTGGTTTCGATATTGTCTATTTGTTGTGTTTTAGGATACCATATCTATATATCGATGTAGTACTGTAGGTAGAATGTTATGCTTTATTAGTTTACGACATTCGTGAGAATGTAAGATAAGTTACATTTACACAAGTTTCGAGCTTAATTTGGAGCTAGGTCAATTTGTGTGCGATGGTCCCTGATATTTAATATTTATTTAATTTTTATTTTTTCATATGTTTGGGTGTTTTAACAGATCAGTTTTGTCATTCTAACGGGCATCTAAAACACGGGATTCATGGGAAAGATAAGGGATAAACATTATTTTTCAGGAAAGAGAGTAAAACCCAAACATAATCTTTACCTTGAAAATGTATCTACGAAATTAACAAAACATACTCTGATATTTAGATACGAGAATAACACTGTCCTCGCACACAAACATAAATTGAAAAAATGTGTGTTTTGAGTCCCAGTAACGAACCAAATAAACCTACAAGAGTCGTGAAGCATAGAATTTTAGATTTTTTTTATGACGACTACATTTGTTATCCATATCCATCCATATCCATATCATTTAAATTTAAATTAAAAGCATGGCTCGTGGAGAAGGCGTTCTACGATTTAAATGAATATTTACCTAAAATTGTGTGACTATATTTTTTTATCGTAATTTTATAATGTATGTCTGAATAATTATTATGATATCAATGGAATTTAGTATTATTTTTCAATTATTTGTGCAATTATTTTTAATATTTATTTAAAAGTACTTTTGTATACAATTATTTCTGACATGTAAAATATTTTACCAATAAATTGATTATTCTGTTAGGGGAGACGAAAAATTGTAACCAATAAATTTCTTAAGTACCAAAGTACCAGCGTTAACTGCACACATGAAATTGGGGTTACAAAAAAAATTTAATCAAATGAAATATTTATAAAGTACAGAACGTTATAATGTAAATGCGCGCCCTGGACTCAAGATATATGGCGCGTTACCTTGAATTACAAATGTTTTGATATACGAGTATATCACAGATAATGTTATAGTAAGTAAAAGTATTTCGTTATACTCCTACAAATGAGATGCCCATAATATTAGCATGTTTGAATTATTACTCTCGTGGCAACCTTTAACCGTCTCGCAGAGTAGAGAATGTAATTGTGAGAAATATGGAAAGATGTTCCTATGTTTTTTTAGCGTCTGAATATAATGTTTGTGTAATTAGTTTATGCTGATGAGATCACCATTTTTTTTCTTATCATTATGAACTCTTAACTTATTGTTTTGGGGTAGGAAGGAATTTAAGAAATGATATTTGTTTTGGGTGTTTTATTTACTTCTGATAGGGTAGCATTTGATCACATGTTACCTGATGTTAAGTGAAAATGAGGTCGAAGGTGACGCCAGGTTACACCTGGATTGGATGTTGGATCGTGAGAGGGACTTTCGAAACACGCTGATAGGTGCTTGGCGGCAGATTTATAACTTGAGGGTGTTCAGCCAAACGAGCACTTGAATTATCTCTGAACTATCATCGATTCATAAATTGTTATAGGCATTAGATGTTTTGGGCATCACCTTAATGTAGTATTGAAATGAAAATCGAACAAAATCTTACCAATGTGCACTGTGCAGTGTGCGTTAATGTACTATCTGTTAAGAACTTTATATTTTTTTATGATTATTAACAATCTCTTCAAGATAAACCTCCCCTGAAACAATACGGACCGTGTAGTTCCACTGAAATTGCTAGCTTAATATGTAAAGTGTCACAAGGAGCAGATTAGCGACCTTATTTGACACAATGAAATTCCCGGCCAAGTTTCTTGGTACCTAAAGTTCTCAAGACGAATGAGCCGGTGCTATTCAGATGTGCTGAGCTAAGTTCTGTTTAATTATTGTAAGTTTATCTGTGTCAGTACCAGTGAGATCTTTGTCGGGATTGTTTTGTGTATTCGTTTTGTCATTTGCAACAATGCAGTTGAGACCGTGGTTGGTAATGTTTTTGTTGTCTCTCTTTTCATCATTGAAGGCATCATCTTTGACTTGAAATTTTGCCTTTTTGCCCGCTACAATTTATTGTCTCCAAGAATTTAGTACCTACTTCATCAAATCAAAATCCTGCGAAGAAACGCACTGCGCTCGTTACCCTGAGTTCATCATCATCATCATCAGCTGGAAAAAGTTCACTGAACATAGGCCTCCCCCCTTGCACGCCACCATGAACGGCTATTAGGCATTTGCATTCATCGGCACCCCGCGACTCTTACAATGTCGTCGGTCCACCTAGTGGGGGGGGCTACCTACAGAACGTCTTCTGGTTTGTAGTCGCCACTCGAGAATCTTTCTTTCCCACTGTTATCGGTTCGTCGAGCACCCTGACTTTTATGCTCTGTAATTTGACTGGTAACATTGTTCTTCAATCCGTAACACAGTAATGCTTGCACAGCATTGCTTTGCGGTTGAATAACTAACTGGCTATGGCACTTTATTTTGCTCAAAAGCGTGAGATTTTGAGTGTGTGTTGGTGAATATTGGGAGGTCTTGTACAATATTAGAAGCATTAACTCTTTTCAGATTATGATTCTTAATCAGATGACACTATCTAGTGTGCTATCAATGTAGGACATAATATAAAGAACATGTTTCTGGTTCAGTGATTACAAGCTTCAAAACTTATAACCTCGTAAACTTTGAACTAATAAGCTTAGATTGCTTTAAAAAGTAACCTCACGACTTCTGGTCAATTTCTAACGTCTATAAATATAAATCGAGACCCGATTTCTTTTCCATTAGTTTTCTCAAAATATTGACTCAAATATTCTTACCAGTAAATTTACTTTTGCCCGTTAGCATGAATTTATTTATCTCCAAAGGCAGACTTATCATATTTTCAAAAGAAACATCTCAACAAAAAGCTTTCAGAAGAAATACAGACAAGTCAAAATACATAAATAAATGACAGAAAAGCGGGACAACTGATCTGATAACCGGCACCGCAAGAAAACTTATTCAATCCACAAACAAATGACGCAAAAGTATGACAGAATGCAAAAGTTTGCGACAAGAGTACTGAAAATATTAGAATAGCATGAAAATAGTAAATGTTGTTTGTTTGCGTCGTTTTATTATGTAGATGAAGGAGTAGGGTGCTCCCGTAATACAATCAAGATGACGTCATGGTATCTTCAGCCCTTTTTATACATGAAGATAAACTTTATGTATAATACCTTGAACATCTTAATCAAATGCTTTGAAGCACCTTTGATTGAACCGATGGGGAAGAAAGGCTCTCGAATGGCGACCACGAAAGAGAAGAAGGTATCAGCAGATAGGTGTATCAACGGTTGTTATATTGTATCTTACAAAGTTATTCACGAAAAATGCTAAATGCACAACCTATAACAAATAAACACTGCATACATAATTAAAATGCTAAAAGTAACATCTTCATCTCAATTTATATTAAATACTAACAATTATGCGATATCTCGCATTGTTACTCATCATCATCATTAGCCGAAAGAAGTCCACTGCTGAACATAGAACCCCCTTTGATCGGCTCCCTGCGACTCTTACAGTATCGTCGGTACACCTACTGGGAGGCCTACCTGCAGAACGTCTTTCAGTTCGTGGTCGTCACTAGATAACCTTTCTTCTCCATCGGTTATCGGTTTATCGAGCGATATGGCCTGCCCATTACCACTTCGACTTGCAAATTCCAAAGCCACATTAATTTATTACTACTCTATTAAATTTACATAATATATTAAACCATCGAATAGAAGTAGAAATAAACTCAAAGATATTGATATAATATATGCAGTATAGGTATGTAGAAGATCTAGTTATTTCAAAGGCAATTTCTTTTAGATAAACACATTTCTAAGGACTAGGTCCACGATAATATCCCCGACGCACTACGTTGTATCTAAGAGCACTCACAATGTTATTTTATTCAATTACGTTTGTTTTGACTTCGCCTAACTTTTAGCCTCTCAAACTTCTGTTACCACTCAAAGGAGGCCACCATTGGGAACTTTGTGAAGATTTGACAGCTCTAATGCAGTTGTTTTTTCATGTATCATAATCATAATTATGTACAGGATTGTTGCTTGAGTTTTATTGCTTTTTTTGCTATTACCTACCTGAATAAATAATCAAAATCACATGTTCAGTTTGATTGCTCAAAACTGATACACAGCTGTTTATTCCACTAAATTATAAACGTGAAAGTTTGTCAGGGTGGCTATATGGATGTTTGTTTTACTCTTTCACGCAAAAACTATAGAACGGATTTGTTTAAAATTTTAAATGGAGATAGCTAATACCCTGGATTATGGATTAACACATAGGCTACTTTTTATCCCGGAAAAAGGTTCCTGCGGGACAATGGAAAGACGTGGGTGAAACCGCGGAGCGCAGCTAGTATGAAATAATATCAAATTTCAGTACATTCTAAAATTGCAACAAAGAGTATCTTTATCAAAGAGATATCTGTGAAAACTAGAAGGGTCTTTCATAAACAAAGCGGGACAAAATACCTCCTGTCAAAAGTCAAAAGACTCGGGCACTTTTGAAAGCTCGTATAGCTGCTCGGATCCCCGTACTTTTTGTATGGATAATAATAATTTCTGAACTGATGAAGATCTCGAAAGGTATTTCAGATGGTATGGGGAGTGAATAAGTACATAACTAACAGTATGGACGTTAGCGACTTTTGCGAGTTTCTATTTGGGCATCAACTTTACATAATATTATATAAATTACATTATACATTTATAATTTAAATTAAATTCAAAATATTATACATTATTATTAGTTATTAGTTTAGGTTTTTTATCATCTACAAATATATAAATAATCATGTTCGTTGAGCTAAGTTTAGACTACGAAATTGTGACACGTGTTAGACATAATTTTTTTACTGATGCACCACAGGTTCGACAGCAATTATTGTGTCACAGTAAAAATTACAATAATAATTTGGAGATGTCCTTGCAAACACTTAGACACTTGGTGTGTAGTGTACGGTGTATAGAGTTGTAGGCTAAACTTAGAGACATATACAAACACGTTCGAAAAACATTTTACGTTATTCCGATTCTGGTTGAAAAGACTGTTTGGCGCTCTCTCTTTTGTTCCTTAAATGAAAGAGAGAACGTAAACTTTTCGCGGGATGTGATCGCACATGCGGTGATGTCCTTACTGTTAATATTTATATTGTTGTTCAAGGAGGAGTTTTGACCTTGTATGTTACATGAAATATGAACACGGCTTCATTAAATGAAGTGACGAATCGCGCTTCAAGGATTTCACGACTTAATTTGGGATAAGAAAATGTTATTTGGAAGAACCGTTGAAATCTGAAACGTAGATTGTGTCATAGCTGTTTAGTATTGGTCCTAATTTTATTACATTTACTAGCTGCGCCCCGCACTCGCAGTTTAACAAATAGCCTATTTATTAATCCAGTGTATATATATAAGCTATAATATACACATACTGCTAGGAAACGCTAACCTTATCACTATAGCATTGGCCTTAGTAAACATGTCACTGTTACTTGTTGTTCCGCACTGCGCTTGCTAATGTTATAAATGCGTGGTAAATGAAGGTAGAAAAAGAAAAAAAAAACAATGTAACTAGTAATTTAATTTTTAAAAACGTTTATTATTAACTTGAAACTACACTATATTGATATTATTTTTATTTTATTTTTATTTTATTATTTTTCGGAAAACTTACAGCTAGGAACTTAATTAACAAAGTTAAAATAATTGCTGAAGGCTAATTACAAGTTTTCACAACTAGATATTGTAAGTACTTATCCTATATAGGACTATGCTACACACTATGCTTACCGACATTTAATTATTAACTTAGACCTATTGTGTTTCTCTGTAAGTGAATATTATTCTTTTGAGAAATAAATTCTAAAACCGTAACCTTTCTAGATATTTCAAATTTCACATAAATCCGTTGAGACGTTTTTGAGTGAAAAAGTTGCAAACATTCACACTCACTCATAAACTTTTGCAAGTACATACAATGTTAGGGTGCTTAGTGATTTGTGTAACGTAATGTGATGCGGTTATGTCAAAAGGTCGTTATTGTGGTAAAAATTCTTTATGTTCTTTCCATTGAAAACAAAAGGATATATATCTTTGTACAGTCAGCAACAAAAGCGAGCATGCTCGATTTTCTAAATGCGTTTGAGATCAGCAATGTTTGTTTTTTTCTTACAAATTTGACCACAACACAACATACCTATTGTTAAGTGATGATTCGGTCGAAGGTCGGTGTTTAAGATGACAAAGACAATCGGATGGTTTGTTATTGTTCAGCTACTTTTGTCGCTGACTGTACGTAGTGATCCTATTTATATGGTTATTTTTTCTTATATATGTATGTCTGTCCGTTATAATGTCAACAATCCTACCCGCAGAAACTTTTAGTATTCTCGTGATCATGGCGCCTGCAACAGTGCCGAAATACCGAGAACTCAAACAAAAACAAATACATGGCAATTATCCCGTTTCAAAACCTCATTTTAATCGATTACATTTATATTGTTAGAAAAGGTAAAAGTAAGTAGGTTTAATTAAAGCGTTGCTTGGAAAGTAACTACAGTCAAAGCGCATACATTTTTCCATCCTTGCATCAAAAAGAAAATCTAATTACTCTATCTTATACAGCATGTAGTTTTTCTATGTTGCCTTTGCAATGTTCCCAGCTTCCATCCTTGTCATGCCTGTAATGAAAATATAGCTATCTCGCTCTGTGAGCTCGTTTCGTTATAGGTACAACGTTTTTATCGAGTTTAAATAATTCTCTTTCAATGCATTCGGGATTTTATTCTACTAATGGAAGCTGTGGTTTCGAGAAACTATATTTTAATGAACTCTCGGTGATTCTGAAAATAAACTAGTAGGTAAAAAGTACTAATAGGAAACAAAATTGTAACTAATGAGTTTGAGCATTTGGTGAAAGAAAACATAGCTTGGTGTCAGGGAATTTTCCAGTGCTCGCCTGTATGGCTAGCTACCAGCCTCAAGGTAAAAATCTGTCACCAAGCATCCTATCCTATCCTATCTATCTATATTTATTTATTTTTATAACACATTGTATTTCTTTTAAATACTTAAATATATACCGCATTGTATTTCATACTACTTCTGTCCATCCAAAGGTTGTCTGGTAGAAATTGCTCTAAGCGATAAGACCGCCCATTGTAACACTAGCTCTAAGATCTTTCCTTTTATTTTGTTCTATGTTTCTGTTGTTGTGGAGAAACGATAAAGCGTTATCTATCTATCTATAAGTGTGTTTCAGCAGCCTCACACTGAGAAAAAAATTCAAACTTTCTTTTTTTTTATTATTTACAGGGTAGCGTTTGACCACAAGTCACCTGATGTGAAGTGACGATGTGGTCGAAGATGGCGCCACGCTACACCTGGACTGGGAACTGGCTCTCAAGTGAGCCTGCCGGAACACACCGATAGGTGCTTGGCGACAGATTCTTAACAAGAGGGTGGTAGCTAGCCAGGCGAGTACTAGAAAATACCCTACCACCAAGCGATGGTTTCATCACGATTTTCTTTCTGAGTCTTACCTTTTAAGACCGATTCCTTCCCTTTTTTACCTCAGATTTCCTTCTGAATAACAAATCCTTTCCTTTTGACTCAGAAAGAAAACGGTATTTCGGAAGGTCTTTTATCTCCGTGCACTTGAGAGCTAGTTCGCAATCCAGGTGTAGCGTGGCACCATTTTCGACCACATCGTCACTTAACATCAGGTGACTTTTGGTCACACGCTACCCTGTAATTAGTAAAAAAGCTTGTACATAAATAAATAGTTCTCGTGACTTACCTTCCAATTAGAATAAACACACCAAGATTATGACGTAACTTTTTTACCCTGCGCGTAGAAGATTTTCATTTTTTAACATCGTAACGTAATTTACCTCTTGTCCTCTCTCTTTTGTATTTGCCTCTTAGTTAAAAATACCATTTTCCTATCTCCTCTTTTCTAAGAGAAATATTATTCTTACCTCGTCCTAGACCTTATAAAGTAATTACAGTTAGAATTAAGTCTTAGTCTAGTTTGTGAAATAACTAGGTCGGAATAGCGCTCCCACAGAAGAACTACGCGAACCAGATTCCCAGATCTGTCGCTCTTTAGTTCATTAGTTTGTTCGATAAGACCAACTTGTAATTCAACTTAGAATGCTTTATAAATAACGTTTCTAATCTATATTGAACTGTTAAATACGAAGGAATCAAAACCAAAAACTATAGCTAGGTGGTTGGGCATTTCCAAGTGCTCACCTGACTAGCTATCACCATTCAGTTAAAAACTTGTCGCCAAGCACCTATCGGTGTGTTCCTGCTCTCCCACATAAGAGCCTGTTCCCAAACTAGGCGTAGTGTCTCCACATTCAAATACATCGTCATTTAACATCAAGTGAAATTTAGAAAATATGTGTAGGTAAATTTTAGGGCTAAATATTATCATACTAATCCTATTCGCGAAAGTTTGTGTGTGTGCGTGAATGTTTGTTACCACGTAATCACCGTAACTACTAAACCGATTTTAATGTAATTTGGAATAGTAATAGCTTATACCCTGTATTAACACATTTTTTTTTTCATCCCGGAAAAAGGTTCCAGCGGGATAACGGGAAGACGCGGGTAAAACCGCGGGCACAAGTATTAGTTAATAATAAAATGTACGCGGTAATAATATAAAAACAGCTCTGTCCCATTTCATACCAGCTCAGCATACTCTTATCTAAAAGTCTGACCCTAATTCACATTCTATTCAAAGGAAAGCTCAAAAATATCCTTCGCAGATTAAAGACTACAAAGAAGCGACACCTTTTTTAATCTCCGAATAATTAGGAGGAAAATGTCCGTCGGAAATTTAAGGTCCAAGAATAATATTAATGAAAATGCCGAACTGGATAAAGCGAACGCAAATCAACATAAAGCGAAATAAGCGAAATCTTTAATGAGAAGCAACGAAAGCAGAAATTACTAGGGATGGAATCTCTAACGCTTAATTAAACTTTTTTATTTCAGATTCATTAAATCACCTTCAGAAGTTGACACGTGTTTGAGGGAAAGATTTATTTTGGTTGGGTTCAGCAAGTTTTGTGGAAAAGGGAACCCTTTTATGAGTCTTGCGTAATGAGCGTAAAGTAAGAAAAATGTACACAATGTTATTAAAATTATAATTTATTTATCTTAAATTTAACTTTAATAATAAAACTTTAATATTTCTTCGCGCTGAAAACGCTCAAGGGATTTAAATAATATTGGGAACAAAGGTACCTTATACTCTGTTTTAACACATCATAAACACTATTTTTTATCAAAACATATTCCGCAAAAATACACAAACTTCAAGTTTGTGTTTTTTTTGGGGCTTACCAACTTTTGGGCCGTGTGCTTGTTTGTTAATTTATTACATAAAAAATACAAAAACAAATAATAATATAATTATTATAATATAGTGCTTGCCTGGCCAGCTAGCATCCTTAAGAATTTGTCGACAAGCACTTTAATATCGTGTTCCGGCAGCCTCACTTGAGAGCCAGTTCCCATACTAAGTGTTTCGTGGCACCACATTCGACCACATCAGATCAGATCAGATCAGACTTGTGGTCAAACGCTACATACAGTAAGATATAAAAAAATATCAATAGCACTTTTTTTTTCTCAAAAAGCTAAGTGCTTTTGAACCATTAGTCGACGATGCGACTCTAACTTGACTGGTTTTATTTTAATGTCAGCCGTTTATGGCAAGCTTGGACACAATAGGAGCTCGCTATTTTGGGCCCTTTGTAAGAACGTAATGTAGCGTAAAAAACTTGGGTAAAGAAGGTATTACAAAGGTAGAAACGGATAAAATGTTGCGGCTACGTTTAATATATTATTCGAAGAAAATTTCGTTGCTGGTCGACCCATGTGTTTTTGATGTACCTACTTACCTATTTTTATTGGGTTTTTCGGTAAGTAGGCACATTGAGTATGGCCTAATTTTAAATCAGCGCCATCTATCCATGGATCTAGAACAACTTTTGTTCAGCTTTCAGAAAAGATCTCAATTCGTTCATTCCTCCTGAGATGTTAATCATCATCAGCCTATTACGTTCCCACTGCTGGTACTCTGGCCTTCTCTCAGAGAGAGAGAGTATGGGCCGTGTAGGCTATGTGTTGTGGTTCTTGGACATGCTGGTATCCGCACAATGTTTTCCTTCACCGTTTTGAGTGATTGTAAATCCACACATAACTTATTAAGTCATAAGTGCGGGGTCGAGAGGATTTATTTTATCTTCGTTACTGTACAGTCAACGACAAAAGTCGCTGAACAATCACTCTTTTTTCTATCATCCTCATCATCTTACACACCAATTTTTGACCTCATCATCACCTAAAATCAGGTGTGTTATGTTTTGGTCAAAATGATACCATGTAAAATGTAAAAAAAAAAACAATAATAGTTACTGATTTGAAACACATTTGGAAAATCGATAACGATCAGGTACTTTTGTCGCTGACTGTACCTACGCAAATTAACCGAAGTGTCCATCAGTAATATATACAATTCTATTTACTTACTCTATAGAGTACAGGTGGTACCTACCGATCATTATCGACCTCAGACTTTGATTGGCCTCTGTCGTAAGATCTGCAAACATTTGCTCTGCGACCTCAATGTCTGGGAGAGCTGCCTGGGGCACAATATTAGTTGGCTCGTCTCAGCTTTGATCTAAGGCCAGTCTAATTAATGTAGGTACAAATTGGTGTCAGTCTACCTTAATTTGTACGTTCATTAGAAAGTTGGGAAACGCTTTTTGTAACCTTTCCATTGCAATCGTTTTGGTCACGTTTAGTAATCTTACTAGCTGTTTCAAAGTTCAAAAAATCTTTATTTAGAATACGTGTAACAATATGATAGCTTAAAAACATCTATACGCCTGTTCCAACCTCCTTACGCCGGCAAAAGAACTGACAAGAAACGCCCGGCAGGTAATTTTGTGGGCACGATCACATTTACAACTTTATTCTTATTACTTTGTAATTGATTTAATTGGAGCAGGTTCACTACAATCCCAAGCTTTCACCCATGTGGACCATTGTTTATCGCAATAAAAAGGAGGCCCGTATGTCGTTTTTTCAGAGTTTAACCCATCTCTAGTCAAAATTGGTTCAGCGGCTTAGGAGTGAAACGGAAGTGAAGTAAACCACTCATAGATAGACTTTAAATACTTTTATTCCAACATTGATTATTCCAATTATTCCAACTATACATTATAAAATATTCTTGGGCAAAGTAATTGAACTATGATACAGATTATCACTCCTTATCTTTCTATATTATGGCGACTCGTTGATGGTTGGACTCGAACTGGCTGCTTCACTACCGTTTCTCATAAGCACACCTCGGCCGGCCTGCGGATTGCGAGGGAAACCATTTCATTGGCTTTCATCGATAGGCTCAGAGCTCACCCAATCCGCTACCAGCCGGTGTTGCCATGTTTGAAAATATACAGGCAATATGAAAAATCACGACTGAAGCAAGCAAACAAACAGTGGGAACGAGTTACTTTCACATTCTGAAGTAATTTTCTTACTTGCCACTCCTTTTCACAGTCTAACTCAACATGAATCATAACTATCATAAACAGAGCACAAGTTATTAAAACTTTTACTAAATAACTGTACAAGTTTAACTAAACAAAAGTATGGCTTTTGTTCAGTTTGTTTTGTGGTCAGACGCCAGTGGTGGGAGCAGTTTAACTACAGATTACAGGTTAAAGTTTGTGTTTGGTATTTTGGTTGTTTGTGCTGTTTAAATTTGATGTTACACACGGAGAAAAAAGACCTTCCGAAATACCGTTTTCCTTCTAAGTCAAAGGGGAAGGAATAGGAAGGAATAGTGAACTTGCTCCAATTCAATCAATTAGTAATAAGATTAAAATTGTCAATGTGATCGCGCCAAAAAAATTACCTGCCGGGCGTTTCTTGCCTGTTCTTTTGCCGGCGTAAGGAGGTTGGAATAGGCGTAGCTAGTTTTAAGTTGACGTTTTAAAGTGATCACAATGTATTCTATTAAATAAAAAAGTTTTGAAATTTCAAAATTTGAATTGTGATTCAGAAGGAAAACTAATACAAAATAAGGAAGGAAACAATCTTGGAAGGTAAAGACTGAGAAGGAAAGCTAGATTTTTTTTCTCAGTGCATGTATTTCTAGGCTTAAATTGTAAGTGAACGCTTCTCGATTTGGTCAAAAGTGGCTCCCAGCTATGCCATATGTACCTATTGAAAGCAAGTTCCTTGTTGAAAATACTGTTCTGATTTTTTTAGCGTTCGTTTTTCCCAGATCGGTATGGGGTGAACTGTTGAGACCAGGGGCGCAAGGCTCCTAATCAATATGAATCTATGCTTGGACCGTAATGGCCAATTTTGACACTTTTGGTAGTCCACAAAATTCTTAATCGTCCATATTGAAACAATATCGGGTTCCATTACAGATTAGGTAACAGTAAATACTATTTTTGTAAGCTGCTAACCGATACATTCAGATACGTAGCAGACTACCAAACTTTAGCATCGTCTCAATGGCATTGACTCAGCATGAATCTAGACTGAACATGGAAGTGAAATAGCAGACTAGATGGAGTGTTTTACTTTTAATTTTTTAATTAATCGAATCAAAATTATACCCTACAGGCTCGAGGCCCGTACTTTTTTTTTTGTTTACTGTTTGTAGGGTAGCGTTTGACCACCAAGTCACCTTTTGTTATGTGACGATGTGGTCGAAGATGGCGCCACGCTACACCTGGACTGGGAACTGGCTCTCAAGTGAGCCTGCCGGAACACACCGATAGGTGCTTGGCGACAGATTCTTAACAAGAGGGTGGTAGCTAGCCAGGCGAGTACTAGAAAATACCCTACCACCAAGCTATGGTTTCATCACGATGTTTTCCTTCACCGAAAGCTCAAGCTCATTGTAAGATTCGAACCCACGTCCTACGGATCGCAAGCCGACGTCACTACCACTAAGCCATCATCGCTATAAAAATACCTAAGTATAGGTACAATGATATTTATCATATATTCGTTTGGCATTGGGTGCTAGCCAAGAGATAGCAAAGATGAATAGCGACCACCAATGAAGATTTAGGCTGTCACAGGATACATAAAGCTCACAAAAATACCGGCAAGATGAAAGCTATCGGTGAGGTCCAATTTTTTCTTTGTTGGCACAGGCGATGACGTAGGCACTTTGGTGTCTGAACGGGAAATATCTAAAAATAGATAAATTATGTCGTGCCGGGGACAGTATTAGGAGAGTTGTGTAATTACGTTGAGAGCCATGCTTGGGGTTTCTTTGCGTGATAAAATCCGGAACGAGAAAATTCGGCGAGGGACCAAAATCACTGGCATAAATTAATTTACAAGAAACGTAATTACACACGCATGCGACATTTAAGACATTTCGTTAGAGGAAAATCTCATTATTCGATACAGGAATACCTTGACGACATAATTTAAGTACCTACATTTTATTACATTTTGACTAACTTATAATAATAACATACACGAAAAAAAAGACTCCCGAAATACCGTTTTCCTTCTGAGTCAAAAGGGAAGGAATTGTGATTCAGAAGGAAAACTAATATAAAATAAGGAAGGAACGACTTTTTTCTCAGTGTTGAGAAGGTTCGTCGTACGTCATGAGTTAAATTCGGCATTGTGATTGTGCTTTCAGTGAAGAAAAATTTCGTGGCGAAACCATAGATAACAATATTTTAAGCCGTCAAAATTGCTAAATTGCTTTCCAATTAGAATAAACACACCAAGATCATGACGTAACTTTTTTACCCTGCGCGTAGAAGATTTTCTTTTTTTAACATCGTAACGTAAGCTCCACATTGAAAACGCGAAATGATATAAATACACGTTTCAACATTCTGAAACCTCGGTTCATGAAATCGTCACATAAATTTACATTCGATATAGAATTGAGATATAAATTCTATTATGTGAAATTTATATGTGGTATTACGTTATTACCTAAGTCAAAAGACCTTTTCTGCAAATGTAATATACGACTTACCTCTCGGCATTTTCAGACGTAAGTGAATTATGATCGTTGCGATTATGGAACATAAATTAAAGGTATGGGCAGGCACGGTTACAGAGGAGGAGCCAAGTGGGTGCAAGCCCCCCCCCCCCCCCCCCCCTCATTCGGACAACACTATATTTAGTAGTCGTTATATATGTTTATACTATCTGCACCCGGTGGTTTTACCCCGTGGACTTTATCGCGATATAAAGTAGGTATTCTTTTGCACAATGAAAAGTATCATAAACAATAATATTAAATGTAGTAACTAACTAACTAACTAACTCCGATGGCTCAGCGACCCAAAGTGTGTCTTGGCCTCCGAAACGAGAGAGCGCCACTCTTCTCTATCTTGAGCGATTTCAGCCCAGTTGAGAGTCTGGAGCTCGCGTAGGTCTGCATCCAACGCGTCCTTCCAGCGGTATCTAGGGTGGTATTAAATGTAGTAATTGATGGATAATAAGCCGGTTTCCTCAGAATGTTTCCTTCACCACACATAAAGTATAGTAAAACAAAGCAACAACTTTCACGCACAAACCAATATAATTGTTCCCAAGCAAACACAAATTCAACATTATATTTGCCTATCGAGTATATTACTTCAATATCAGTTTACAGTAGCTTGTTTACTCTTAGTTATTATATTTACCCCCGACATTTACATAGGATAAATCATTTTTCCTACAAACGTAATCTTCTCTTCTCCACGAACAGTCGGCTTTATACCTTTTGTGATAAGAATCAAAGTTGAGTGAGATAGTGAGGAAATGCGATAGTATTGAGTTAGATTTTTATGATATTCTTGCGAGTAATGTTATAACCCGTAATGTCGTAAATGGGGGACGTTTCAAAGAAATGCTATGGGTTATAGTATCCGGGATGTCCTTTGAGTAGTCTTTGACCGAATTTAGTTGGCGACTAGTTTGTACATTTGATGTAGGTACTCTGTAGGTAGATTCTGTAGGTAATTGGATACACAAATTGGGGTATTTTTTCGATATTATTTCTTATTAGGTAGAGTTTTTTTAAAATTAATTCGCCCTGACTACGTTGGCTTGGCCACGTACTCCGCATGGGGGAGGATCGGGCGGTAAAGCGTTCTTATTTGGAACGACCGAATGGCCGTAGGCCGGTCGGACGCCCTAGATACCGCTGGAAGAACGCGGTGGACCTGCTCAAGCTCCAGACTCTCAACTGGGCTGAAATCGCTCAAGATAGAGAAGAGTGGCGCTCGTTTCGGAGGCCAAGACACACTTTGGGTCGCTGAGCCATCGGAGTTAGTTAGTTAGAGTTTGACCGAGATGTCTGGACTGGGAACTGGCTCTCAAGTTAGGCTTTCGGAACACATTGATCGCTTGGTGAGATTTTTTCTTCTCATTTACATCTTGTAGTGTAACGTGTGACTGTGCCACAAACAATCTGATGATAAGTGGAGATGTGGTCGAAAGTGGTGCAATGCTACACGTCTATAGATTGGGGGAGAGATTATTAGGGGTGACGGAAAAACCGTGGGTTCAATCGTGGTTCGCCACTAGTGAAAACTAAAACAAAATAAACTTCAATCAATCTATATATATTAATAAAAGAAAGTCGTGTTAGTTACACTATTTATAACTCAAGAACGGCTAAACCGATTTGACTGAAAATTGGTGGGGAGGAGGTAGCTTAGGACCAGGAAACGGACATAGGATGCTTTTTATCCCGGAAAAGGTTCCAACGGGATAACGGGAAGACGCGGGTGAAACTGCGGGGCGCAGCTGGTTAGTAATAAGAATAAAATTGTCAATATGATCGCGCCAAAAAAATTAACTGCCAGGCGTTTCTTGCCTGTTCTTTTGCCGGCGTAAGGAGGTTGGAACAGGCGTAGCTAGTTTTAAGTTGACGTTTTAAAGTGATCACAATGTATCTTATTGAATAAAACAAATTTTGACTTTTTGACTTTTTGACTGAGAAGCTTAGGTATAACAGTTTTCGCTTACACTTAAATTAGTTTGATATCTGATAGACTGCCGACAGATAGACTGAGTGAAGCACTTTAGCGGCAAGCTCATTGTCTAAAATTGAGACGTGAAACCGCTCAAATATTTGAATAGAAATCCCACGAGACAAAAGGATTCAATTTATCGAAAAAACGCTTTTTTTTTTCACGACACTTCGATCGCGAGATTTTGTTTATATTTTCGAGTAAATGAATGGGGCGTTCATCGGTAGAGGTGAGCGTGGTGAATGACTGTATGAAATCGATTTGTGTGAGATATAAAGCGGTGGCTGCCTCGACACGGTTTAGCATTATTCTTTGTTCAAAAACGGAAAAAAACGTCATTTAATCGATAATCGCAGCTGTGGGTCACGCAGTTAGGCATCGATGCAATCGATGACACGGAATCAACTTGTTGTATGATAGTAGACAGAATATGACACTTATGTTTACTATCCATAAGACGTAAACGTAATAACATGGTTTGACTTTTTTGGCGGCAATTGAGTTGTCAACGTGAAAATTTTGTTTTTATTTCCAAAACTTGTGTTTCTTTGAGTGATTATGTGTAATATTAGTGGATTATTAACCATTATGTGTTTTTTAATGTGTACGAGTGTGGGAAATTGAAATGAAGTTGTAAAAGTGACTTTTCTAGTTGCTCCAAAGAAATCCGTGTAAAGTTTAAGTAAAGCGCCACTACTTTACTTAAACACTATCCTCATCCCTTCATCTCATCATGATCATCATCATCATTTAAACTTGATTCAACTCTCTGACTTGACACTGGCAAATACACTAATAGTGTGACACCATAACAAAACAAAAAAAAAACATGGCGACCGCTATTTAAATGGTGTCAATGGTGTTTTCAAACAGATTAAAAAAGCTGAAACTTTTGAATTCAATTTTAAAATTTAGTTTGTTATTTTATGAACTAAAACTATCGATTTCCGGCTGCTGTTTGCCTACGCTATCTCAATAATATGTTTTTAGAATTTTTCACAAATGGTGTAAAATACCCTATTATATATGTATTACAATCCTATTGTCTTATCTAACTACCTACCAGTAATAGAACTTTGGTAGGATTAGCTAAGCCTCACATATCCTACTGACGACAGCGGTCAACGGTAGGGATGCTCAATCTTACGCCTTGAATCGATATTTTGGATCGCAACGGATCGTTACCGTTGAATCGATCTAAATCTTCTTTTAGTGGTAGTGACGTCGGCTTGCGATCCGTAGGACGTGGGTTCGAATCCTAAAATGAGCTTGAGCTTTCGGTGAAGGAAAACATCGTGATGAAACCATAGCTTGGCGGTAGGGTATTTTCTAGTACTCGCCTGGCTAGCTACCACCCTCTTGTTAAGAATCTGTCGCCAAGCACCTATCGGTGTGTTCCGGCAGCCTCACTTGAGAGCCAGTTCCCAGTCCAGGTGTAGCGTGGCGCCATCTTCGACCACATCTTCACTTAACATAAGGTGACTTGTGGCCAAACGCTACCCTGTAAAAAGTAAAAAAAAAAAAAATATCTAAACTTTTCAACAACATAACTTCGGGTAATATTGGGGGTCTAATTTGTTACAGCTCTGTCAACATAGTATTTTCATAGTTAATTTTTTTAATTAATGACTACAAAGGTTTCACAGACAATAAACGTAATTTTATGTAATATACCTACTGAATTGAAAATAGATCTTTGTAATTAGTAATTCATTGTTCTGATTTTTTGCTCTCAGATAGGTATATCAAACAATGTAAAATAATTATTAATGTATTTTGTTCCTATTTTCTAGACATTTAATTCGACCAGCGAGCGCAAAGATCGAATGAAAGTAAATCGATAAAAAAATCGAAGATCGTAATACTTATGATCGATTAAATTTGAACATCTCTATAATACAACGTTGCATAACCGCCAACATCATCCATATTTAATCACGAAACACCCTCCATAAATCATTACGTCTATTAGTCCAACTAATCCGCAATTGAAAGACAGATAGTCGGAAATTACGGCACATTGTAACATACAGAGCTGACGGACTCAAATGAGGACAAATGATTATGCATACCGCTCCGAAAAAGGAAAAACAAATAAAAAAAAACCGGCCAAGTGCGAGTTGGACTTTTGCACAGAGGGTTCCGTACAAACAGTTTTTTTTCAATATTGTTATTAATTACAGGCTTTCAGACTTTTCCTTCATGAGACATGCCAAATTTCATGACTCTAGGTCAACGGGAATTACCCTATAAGAATTGAATATTCTGACAAATAATTTTTTTTTTGATTCCCTTGTGAAATCGCAAAATATGCGACTTAAACGGTCATATCTTTTGATCGCGTTGACTTACAAGTTTGATTTCATCACAGCTGTAGAGCCAAGTATTTGAAATAAATTTCAATTTGATACCTCAACGCGTTCTGCAGAAAAAGAGTGTTGACAGACAGACAGACGGATAACAAAGTGATCCTATAAGGTTTCCGTTTTTGCATTCGAGGTACGGAACCCTAAAAAAGGAACAAATCACGCTTCCCTTCTTTTGGCAGTGTACCCAAACAGATAAATTCGGACTTTCCGAACAAGCCGTCACTCAATGTCGGTTTATTTTTAAACTAAAACTGTGTCAGACTAGTTTGTATTCATTTTTCTCAGTTTTGTTTTGGTAACGTGTTCCAATTGTGACGCGAATATCGTATAGTTGGCAAATTTGGAGATAGGACTGCAGTTTGGAAATGAATCGCTTGTTTTTTTGTTGGCCTTTAAAAGCTGTACACGTTTCGTCTAAACTTCCATGCAGTATTTTCGAATATTTCACCCGCGTCTTCCCGTTATCCCGCAGGAACCTTTTTCCGGGATAAAAATAACTTATTTGTTCACCCAGGGTATAAGCTATCTCCATTCCAAATTTCATTTAGATCCGTTCAGTAGTTTTTGCGTGAAAGAGTAACAAACATCCATCCATCCATCCTTCCATACTCACAAACTTTTCAGGATTCCAAGATAATTTTAATTTGGTCTAGACAATGTTGCTTTTTAGTTATACGTAGGCATCGTAACTTGCGGCTTACTGTAAAATATTGTAGAACCAACTTGTTATCATTTGGCTTCGAAGCAAAGAAGGGTTTACCCTCTCAAAAACCATTAACGTGGCTACACAGGAGAAAAACAATGAAAAGAAATTAAAACAACAATAAGTGTGATTGGATACACTTGAATAGGAAAAAATAAAGGCCCTCGCATTTTCTTAATGAACCTATAATTTTTTTAACGATTTACCAACAAACGTGAAAAAAAAAACAATAAGGTAAAATTATCGGCCTTCTTCTGCAACCTTGGGGAACAATCACAACAAAATCAGTCTCACCAAGATCGCATCAATACAAATAGCTGCCTTAGGCTTGTGCAAAAACATCGATATTCGAAATATCGACATTTTCTCATAAATGTATCGATACAAATCGTCGATATTTGTAATTACGATATTTATCGATATATATTATTTTAGCGTATCGAATTCATAACAGCTATAAATTTTTCAACACAACTCATGTTGAAAAATGCAAGTAAAAATAATAATAAAAGTGTAAATTAATATTTTGCTTGAGAGAAAAGTATGATATATATATCTTTTCTCTAAATAATTATTTATCGATCATGTTTAGAAATATCGATGTGCCACTTGCTCATCCCTAAGCTGCGCAGAGCTAGAGCGCCATTTTTCACCATTTTCCGCGGCAGGTCCATATTTTACTGTCGTTTAGATCTGTCGTTAATCCACCCCTTTCATAAATCACGGCGTTCGGAAATCTATGCAGATTGCTGAGAAAAATGTAAATCCCGAAATTGGTTTTATTAAATATAGGTAGCTGCCCGCCCCGGCTTCGAACGGGTTGGTGAACATATGAGTTGATACAAAAATGCTAGAGAAAAAACCCCATAATTTCGTTAGAATTTTCTGATTTTCCGGGTAACTTTTCCACATAAATTCTTTCCCATAAAACCTTTTTTTGTATATTCCAGTATTTATGCAATGTCGTTAGTAAAAATTGATTCCCTTATTTGTATAAGGCAAGCTATGGTTTCATCACGATGCTTTCCTTTGGGTGAAGGAAAACATCGTGAACCATAGCTTGGTGGTAGTGAATTTTTTAGTGCTCGCGTCTCGTATGTGTTCCGGTAGCCTCACTTGAGAGCCAGTTCTCAATCCAGGTGTAGCGTGGCGCCATCTTTGACCACATCGTCACTTAACATCAGGTAACTTGTAGTAAACCGCTCCAAACAACCACTTATCTGTACTTTCGTCCAATAATTCAGCAAAGCAAGCTTTCTACTTCCCTCATTACAAGTGAACCCGAAAGCTTCGGATCACAAGTCCAAATTATATATTTATAGTTTACGAGCCTGCTGTTGAGGAAACGTACAAATCTGTAGGCTTATCCGCACCGACATTACTAATCCTATCTCTCAGGCACAGTGGAGGCACAGTGGAGGCAGTAGAACTAATGCGGTCACGTACTTCGTTTTGCTATACGTTTATTTAAATCCACTAAGCTAGAGGGGCTGCGCTGACCACGTTTGCTAGTTATCTGGAAACAAAAGAAAAACAGTTTTGTACGTTTTTATTTTATCGTGGAACCAACAGCACAATTTTATTAATCTCTCTCAGACATACCTAACTAACTAAACTAACTGAGATGGCGCAGATCCTTCGTAACTTTGTTTTTCTAGTCGACCGGGCGACGGCCACTGGGCTGTCCAATGTAAGCTCGTTTGACCAAACATATCTTACGTTAACTTGAATCATTAGTAGGTACAAAATAAACATTGAAACCGACCGTCTGTTACGTACTACACATTCACACATTTATCTGTGAATAAACTCACGGAATGAAATCGCACTGCATACGCACTATAAACAGTCTTTTTGTCTCTCTCGCACGTGTTCAAGGCAATGAACATGACAGAGATAGTTGTTGTTTTGTTTTTACAACTATTTAATAGCATTGCTTTGGTGTGAGTACCGAGTGCTGTGAACGCGCCAGCTTTGGCTAAATGGCTAACCGATCCTTATCGTATGCATAGTTGATATAAATTATAAGAATGTGAAATGTGTGTGCTTGAGCTTTCGGTGAAGGAAAACATCGTGATGAAACCATAGCTTGGTGGTAGGGTATTTTCTAGTACTCGCCTGGCTAGCTACCACTCTCTTGTTAAGAATCTGTCGCCAAGCACCTATCGGTGTGTTCCGGCAGCCTCACTTGAGAGCCAGTTCCCAGTCCAGGTGTAGCGTGGCGCCATCTTCGACCACATCGTCACTTAACATCAGGTGACTTGTGGTCAAACGCTACCCTGTAAATATTAAAAAAAAAAAATACTTGCAATAAGCATACATTTAAGTTTCTTCTGTTACTTGACCCTCTCCCAGTACTATGCACTGTGACCTAAACCCCAATCTGGTTACCAAGTGATTTTAGATTAATTTTGAACCGTTGCTATCTCAGATATCCTTGCAAGCAAATTGGATGATCACTTTCAATTTGCCCAAATAACCGTACCGTCTACTGATTTTTCTTAACACAAATAAGACGTATTATTTCCTCGTACAACTTTCTTTTATGAATTCGTTATGGATTTATGTTCCTACTTAGGGAGAATTTGATATTTATTGGACGATGTCTGATGGAAAGGATTCTGGGGATAAAGAGAAGATTGTATTAGTCAGAAAATAGTAAGCAGAAAAATAATACGCCTACCTGACTTTTCTAAATCTTATACTCGTATAGTAGTAGAGATGAAGATCCAGTCATTAGGTGTTTCGCGGGATTAGGCGGTACCTAATCCACAAATATCAAAATACCTGTTCCCACAGCTCCACACGCGTAGACTAAAAAATATCGTCATAATAAGTTCTATGTTCAAGTAACTCGATACCGCATTTTGGAAAATTGGTCGTTTATTTGTGAAATAGTAACAAACAAACAGACAGACAGCTTTCAACCGCAAGTCAGTTGTTAAGTGATAAACCTATTACGCGCATCTAACTCTAATAGTATCTAACTAATGTTCAAATTCGAATAATAACTGTTAATAATAGTAATTACTAATCAGTTGGATTGGAAGACGCCGTCTAGCTAAGTCACACGAATGAACTCGTTGCGTTTTGAAAAAAAACGTACTAGAATTGAAACTTATGAGGTTAGAGATAAGGTTAATATTAGCTTCTTCTCCCGGCATTACACTTTTTTCGTCCAGTAATTTTACAGCCCTACCACGCTTAGAGAAGTTTTACTTTAAAAAAAAGCAGTTCTACATGAAACAAAACAAACACGGAATAGAGAAACCAGTGCATAATCCCACATACTTCTAAGTTCCGCACTCCTCACATACTTCTTAGTTCCGCACTCCTCACATACCTGAGAGACTTATTATCGCATTCCTCACTCCACTCCCACCGGCAGTGGCTGTGATTCACTGACGTATTTCACGCGCTTTTTTCTTTGACGTTGGTACAAGTTATGGGACGAAAACGTTTCCTTTTTCAATGCTTTTTTTTAATTCGTTTCTTTTACGTATGATTAGTGTAGCGTAGAAGTGTGATAATTCTTTTTTTTAAGACGTAGAGACGATATTTTGATATATGAGACGAAATAACGTCTTCGGTACTAAAGAAGTTCATAGGAATTCACCTAAAAGAGTATCGTCACACTTCTACGTCACACACATTACAGTAAGTTCTCACAAATATTAAACATGCGAAAGTATGTGGTTGCGTCATTTAGTGTGTACGTTTGATAAGTACTTCTTCACGTTGACTTTATTTTATTTATATAACGAAATCCACAGCTCTTAAAACAAAGATATCTGAAACTTATAACTATACTAACAGCCAATCATTAATTTACATATTATTATAATAAAACTAAGCTTATCTTGATCAATTTGTGACACGCTATGTCACTAACACGCGAAGCTTTTTCTATATTTTTTCAGCCAGTATTTAGTATACGTAGTTTACACGTTAGGTACTGTAATTAAATACTACGCCCGCTTACGCTTATAACTTGAGCCCCCCCAAAAGGGCTGTCCCAATTTTTTTACTCGTTCTTTAAAGAATGCTTTCATGGCTTCAAAAAGGCGGGATATGATTTGTTGCTGCAAATATTTTGAATACACACTTTGTGATGTACGTTTGTGAGTTAGAAATAGCTTAACGAGCACGCCACTTTGAGTTATATTCGAATGAATAAATGCTTTCCTTCCTCTCTTATTATTGCGTAAGCTTACAGGAAAGGAGGCGGAAATAGATATGGTTTCGTAATTGTGAGCGTACTAGCTGAATTCTGCGGTTCCTCACTCGTAGAAATTGCCAAATAATTCGTCAAGGATAAGAAGTTGTTAAGCAAAAAAGCAATTTGACTCGTTGCTCCGTTGCTTCGTCAATAAAAGACAAACGAACAGACACACCTTCGCGTTTACGTATACACAAATAAATATAAGAATGATGATTCAAGGTGGTAAAAAAGAGAAACCTACTCATATAAATGTGAAAGTTTGTAAGGATGATTTGGATGGTTGTTACTCTTTCACGCAAAAACCACTGAACGGATTTTAACGAAATCTGGAATGAAGATAGCTTATATCCTATTTTAACACAGGACATTTTTTATCTACACTGAGAAAAAAGTTCTGACTTTCCTTCTGAGTCTTTACCTTCCAAGACAAATTCCTTCCTTATTTTACCTTAGTTTTCCTTCTGACTCACAAGTCCTTTTGACTCAGAAGGAAAACGGTATTTCGGAAGATCTTTTTTCTCCGTGTAGGAAAAAAGTTCCTGCGTGATAATGAGAAGACGCGGGTGAAATATAGCAGCAGCTAGTTCATAAATAAATATAAGGTTTTTATTTCTTATAAATGGTAGCGTTTGACCACAAGTCATCTGATCGTTAGGGACGAGGTAGTTCTATGTGGTGTAAGGCTAGCTGTTACAGATTCGAAAATTAATGCAAATTAATGAGCTAACTAACTAAACTAACTACCAAAAACTCAAGTGGGCAAAGCTGCGAGGCACAAACAGTTATCATAAACAAAATATACATTAGTCAAGCGGCTAATAGCAAAGGTGGCTCATTTCACCTTGTACAAACAAACACACTCTGTGTATAAATAACTCTGGGCGGTATACACTTTGGGGAGTGTTTACGCTATTACACGTCAAGCTATCCCTTTTGGTATAACTTCTGTATACTTACTGTCATATGTAAGTACATAAGGGCGTTATTATTGTTTACTATCGTAATCGTGATGAAACTATAGCTTGATGATAGAACATTTCCCAGTGCCTTCTACGGCTTCAGACGGCGCGCCTGATGGAAAGCGGTCACCGTCGCCTATGGACACCAGCAACACCAGGGGAGTTGCCGATGCGTTGCCGACCTTTAAGAACTCTTTTCACACCCATCTTGAAGGATTGCAATCTGTAGCACAGCGGAAAGACTTGTGGGGGAAGCTCATTTCACATTTTGCAAGTATGCGGGAGAAAGGAGCGCATAAATCGTGAGGTGTGGGATTTCCAGGACTCGATAATGTGTGGATGAGCTTTGTTCCGATGACGAGATATACGGTAGAATATACACAGCGACCCAATATCCCTGCGAAGGTTCAGCGGCTCAAAACGGATGCAAATTGCAATACGATACCCATAAAAGCTATTTCTAAAAATACTGTCTGGATTATAAGTAGCGCATTGTTTTGACGTTGTAATTGCAGTTCTTCAAGATGGGCTTGACGACCGATGTGGCGCAATGGGCGGATAGCCGACTGCGAAGCGTGAGGTCGCGGGTTCGATTCCCGCTGCAGGACAAATATTTGTGCATATAAAAAAAAAAAGCGCAAGTATTTGTTCTGTGTCTGGGTGTTGTGGATCCCCGATCCTCGTAGTTTCTGATACCCTAGATACAGGGGAACCTAGTTAGGGGTCAGAGCCTATGTATGTGATTGTGCGGTTTTAAAAAAAAAAAAAAAAAAAAAAAAAAGAGCGACGCCTCGGCAACTCCCCTGGTGTAGCAGCAAATCAGTTGCCGATGTTGCGATGATATAAAAACCAGTCAAGTGCGAGTCGGACTCGCACACGAAGGGTTCCGTACCATTATCTATAATATAAAAATGAATCGCAAAATATGTTGGTAAGCGCATAACTCAACAACGCCTGGACCAATTTTACCAATTCTTTTTTTTAAATGTTCGTTGAAGTCCAATAATGGTTTTTACGGTGAGAAAAATCGAATAATTGCCGGGAAAACACTAAAATTAGCCCTTTTCTTTTCCCCATACAAACGATTCGTAATAATACTTAAGTCAATTTGAACTTTAATACCATACCATAAAGTTCAAGTGTTAGTGGAGAGGTTCCGGGAAGGCAAAACAATTGAGTGACGTTAGTATTGTATAAATATTGATGTCTGTTTTCAATAAATTTAGGGATCCTTACTAAAACTCCAATAATGTGTGTATTATAATTTTTGCGTTTTTGCTAAATACCCGTGCGAAGCCGGGGCGGGCCGCTAGTTATCTATAAAAGAGGCAAAAAACTCACGATTGTTGTATGGCCCCCTAACATGTTTATTTTATTCGTTATTATTGTATTTGTTAACAGAAATACATCATCTGTGAAAATTTCAACTGTCTAACCATCACGGTTCATGACACAGCCTGGTGACAGACAGATAGACAACGGACGGACAGCGGGGTCTTAGTAGTAGCATAGTAAAGAGTAGTAGTTCAGCTTCATACAAATCGACCGTCGCCGGTTTGAATGTGTGCGAGAGTAGCGGCGCCTCGGCGCGCCGTGTACGCACGCACTTTTCACGCACACAATCACAAACGAACGGGGCCGCGGACGGGGCCGCGGCCATGCACTCAGTACGGAACGCGCCGCCTATGTTTCACCGCAAGAGTAGGCAATTAAGTAGTCGAGCGACCTTAACTAACCTACTGTTCTTACTTTACTGTGGTAGTAGGGTCCCTTTTTATCTTTTGGGTACAGGACCTTAAATATCAAATAAATTTAAATGTTGTACACAACTAAACGATTTATACCAACGAATAGGAGAAAGATTTACGACTTTCCTGTCGCTAGCTCAGCTCTGTCTCAAGAGATTCTCACTCGTGGTTTAGGCAAACAGCTAGTTTGAATATTTTGTGCTATTTTCCCAGGTAGGTATAATCTAGGTAGGATTTCATATTGAAAATGGGGATAACCTCGGCGACTCAAACAGAAGTCCTTTTGATGTTTCTGGCTGAGAACGGTTTTCGTAGTATGTTAATTTATTTTTGTATAAGTGTTGATTTATTAAATCTAATACTGAAGCTCTACTGATATCAAAGCACTCAAGGTTTTCAACCTCAACAAAAAAAATCTGTGAAATATTTTAGCTTCATGAAAGTGTGAGCTTTCTATTCTGGACTCTTTTAATGAAAATTCTTTTACTTTTAGTTTTGTGGCTGCCTAATCAACGTAGGTAGGTAGGTGAACAGAAAATTAAAAAAAAAACTATTTTGTTTTAATCTATGGTAGTTGATATTAATTATGACACAATATTTTGTAATTCTTAACATACCTAAAAGAAAAATTCTACTAATGTTATAAATGCGAAAGTTTGTGTGTGTGTGAATGTTTGTTACCACGTATCACCGTAACTACTAAACCGATTTTGATAAAATTTGTAATGGAGATAGCTTATAGCCTGGATTAACAGATAGGCTTTTTATCCCAGAAATGTTCCTGCGGGATAAAGGGAAGACGCGGGTGAAACCGCGAGCCGCAACTAGTAATTATATAATCTTTAGACAACCACTTCAATTTGAAGTCTGAAACCAAAATATACATAACAACGAAAGCTATTAAAGCTCCAAAGCTTTTAAGTCTAAAGGTAGGCATGTGTTTAGGCTGGTTTTAAACCCTTTCAATTTATTGCCAACACAAAGCCCCGGCGCCGTTTCATATTACGATTAACGTAAACGTACAAACATCAACTCACCACACTATTGTATGTAATCGCAGAGTTACGCATTTAATCGCTTCGTAACTACCTAAACATTACAATAATACTGTTCGTTGAATCAACAATACCCACATACAATGTTTTAAGCTACTGTGTTCAACGGATTTACCCACGTATCTAGAGACGCGGCAGCGTGTCAAGTCAAGTTCAAGCAAAGGAACTGGCTAGCCAGCGCCAAGTGTATTATTACACGAACCATTTGGTGCCACTTTTGACCCTTCTATAACTCAAAACCTCTTTAACGTAAACACAAAACTACGTGTGTTTAATTATATCCATAAGGACATCTAGAAGCCCAAATTTTATGTAGCTAGCTAAAACGGTTATTATAAGATATGAATGTCAAAAAGTCGTAAATTTTAGCATTGACTGACTGACTGACATGTAGTACCTAAACCTAACCTACTTACATCTAGATGACCTAGAAGGATGAAATTTGGAATCCAGCTCGGTAATAGGGATGTTAACCATTTTTCGGAATTGCTTTTATTTTAAAGATTGACTCTTGTTTATCATAAAAAAATATTTTATTTATAATTATTAGTATGTTCGATGAGAAAATATACAAAATTAGAGTAATTATGAATTTTTCCGCCAAAACACTAACAACTGTCACGTGACTGACATGACGTCACTGACCGAAAAACACGATGGTGGCGATTCGTAAACATACCACCGCGCCGACCCCCGACGCCGACCCGCGGCTACCGACGCGCGGGCAACCATCGAAGCACAAATCGCCTGAGTGGTTAGTGACGTAAGAGGCTCTTTTTGGTGTTTGCAGTCACGTGACAAAAGATTATAAATATAGCATTTAAAATCATTTTTATTTAAATTATTAAGTTATATTTAAATACAAAAATATGTTATTGGATATCCTAATAATACAAACCAACATAAAAGTAAGATTAAACATTATTTTCTAGTGTTAACATCCCTATTGTGTTTAACCGTAGGAAAAATATAAAAAAAAGTTTAGAAATAGGGGGGGTCCCAAGTACCTTTTGGTTTGATCCAACGGCCACACTTGAGCGTTAATTTCCAGTCCGGGTGAATTGTGGTGCCACCTACTTCGACCACATCGTCATAGCATGTAGTGAAAAGTGGCATGAAAACTAGTTCAAAAATGAAAAATATACACGTCGAGTTGGATTTTTTCCCCCTATTTTTCGTTGTTTTAATAACATGATATTCGACATAGTGAAACACGCTTCAATGCGTGTTTCCCAATATATCACGAAATGCAACGCGACGTGTTTTCGCGCGAGCGTCTAAAAGTCATAAGGGCTGAGTCTAAACCTTTTCACGTGTTCGTATACTCGTAACAGTTCTCCGAGCACAATATTAAGAGTCGTTTCGCTGGATATTTCAATAGACGGAGTCATCCGAGTCTCCCTTTTAGACCCACTGATACGTAATGGGAGTCTCAAATCGTGAAATGCGATGTATGTTATGTACTCGTATATCCGATTTTATACATAGTAGCGTTGCCGACTGATAGTCAACTATCGATAGTTAATCGATAGTTTATC
This sequence comes from Opisthograptis luteolata, assembly GCA_931315375.2. NCBI lineage: Eukaryota > Metazoa > Arthropoda > Insecta > Lepidoptera > Geometridae > Opisthograptis > Opisthograptis luteolata. The sequence goes on along the minus strand of OV928042.1, from coordinate 1,716,311 downwards.
GATAGCCAACCAATCGCAACACTATCGATAGGCCTATCTATATATATGGAACTAGCTGTTCCCCGCGGTTTCACCGGCGTGGGCTACAGCTTTATGCATGCAAAGTCTCAGCCCGATCGGTTTAAAATTGACAAACTTTCATCCCCTATTTTATCCCCTTGGGGGTAAAATTAATCAAAATCCTTTCTTAGCGGATGCCTACTCGTACATGGATATTGGACATAACTTTTGTCTTGTCCAAAGTAGGCACGACCATTTAAACACATCAAGATCAGGTGAAGATATATAAGAGAAAAACGTTTCGTTTTCTTCTTGTTATTAATAGATTGAACTTATTTGGAGCTTGTTCACTACAATTCCATGCTTTTTTGTCGTCTGGTAGAAGGTAAAAATCTTGTCATGGAGCAGGAAAAATTTTGTGCAATTTATTGACGCACGTTTTCTTATCTCTTTTTCTCGTGCTCATAATATATATTGCCGTCGCGCTTGCACAATAACAGGACCATCCTTATCGCAGATTGTAAACATTTTCTCAAAAATTAAAAATGCTACGCGCTATAAACGCTAAATTGCGAGCGTTTTCCACTCGTTTGTTTGTCTCCTATGTTTTTCGAGTATTTGATGTCGAGTATATCCTTTTTGGATGTTTTATGGAAAGCCCGGACTCACTCAGTTCTTGGAATCTGTTATTATATATTTTTTGCAATAGTTATTTGATTTTTGAACTTGGAATTGAAGTGAACTTCCAATTCAATCAGTTAGAAATGAGAAATAAATGTAAATAGTATCGCGTCTAGAAACTGCGAGGAATTTGGAACAGGCGTAGCTAGTTTCATGTTTGACATTTTAAAGTGATCACATATGTATCCCTACTAAATAAATATATCTCGAACTTTGTCTAGACATATAACTTACAAAACAAATACCTAACATACAAAACATATATTATTCCATTCCAACCTAAATAGCTCGCTGTCTTATAAAGACAAAGGCGTGGGAACTTAATTTTTCAATTCCCATTCATACGCCCCCATCCTTCACAAAGGACTTTATCCAAGTCTAGTTTCAGCAATGAAATAAACTCTAGCAAGTTTCGCTAATAAAAATGTGGATCAATTTAAAAGTGCTGCAAGGAGGGAACCTCGTCGTCACTCGTTTAGCGTCAAATGCACTTGGGAAAGCAAAAAGGAACGGGACAACTTAGTACAACTCTACTCTGCTCCTCACTACGGTCTGCCGTGAGATTTCTAAAGCGAAAACTCTTTGAGAATACTTTTTCTTTAAGAAATAAACATTTTATTCAATAATAGCTGTTTCCCGTGGTTTCACCGCGTGGGCTAGAGTTTATCGCGATAAATAGTTGTTTTGTGTGTTAATTCAGGGTATAAGCTACATTTAAAATTTCATCAAAATCGGTTTAGTAGTTACGGTCATACATGATAACAAACATTCACTCGCACACAAACTGTCACATCCCTACTAATTTTATAAATGCAAAAGTAACTCTGTCTGTCTGCCTGTTACGCTTTCACACCTAAACTACTGAAAAATCAAATAGATGCAAAACTAGGAGACCAAAATCGACCGCTCCGTTTGTTTTCCTTTTTTCTACACAGCTCCAGCAAATTCAGTTTTAACTCAAAGCGAAACAGTTTTTTGAAGCGAGGGCGTTCAAATTGAAACATTTAAGCACCATCTAAGTTTATGATAAATGAGTTGCTTTATGTACGTGTATACAGCCTTATAGTTTGATGTTGGACGTAAATAGAACTACATTGATGTAACAAGAACTAGGATTCCTTTGTAATTTTTTTTTTATAAGAGATAGGCAAGCATTTGGCCCCAGTCTAACCTGATGGTGAGTGATGACGAGGCCGAAGATGGAGCATGCTTGCCTAGAAGATACCTATTCACTCTTGACTTGAAGGCTCCCAAGTTATACTTATCGGGAAACAAAGACGCTGGCAGGACTTTTTTGGCGGCAATTGAGTTGTCAACGTGAAAATTTTGTTTTTATTTCCAAAACTTGTGTTTCTTCGAGTGACAATGTGTAATATTGGTGGATTATTAACCATTATGTGTTCGTTAATGTGTACGAGTGTGGGAAATTGAAATAAAGTTGTGAAAGTGACTTTTCAAGTTGCTCCAAAAAAGTCCGTGTAAAGTTTAAGTAAAGCACCACTACTTTACTTAAACACTATCCTCATCCCATCATCTCATCATCATCATCACCATCATCACCATCATCATTTAAACTTGATTCAACTCTCTGAGTTTGAAATCTTTTATACTTGACACTGGCAAATACACTAATCGTGTGACGCCAAAACAAACAAAAAAAAAAAAAAAAAAAAAGACGCTGGCAAGGTGTTCCACTCCTTCGCCGTTCGCATTATAAATGTGGAAGCGAATCTTTACTTGCTCTACATATTCGTACATTTATGACAAACTAGTTGTCCCCCGCGGTTTCACCCGCGTCTTCCCGTTATTCAGGAACCTTTTTCCGGGATAAAAAGTAGCCTATGTGTTAATCCAGGGTATAAGCTGTCTCCATTCCAAATTCTATCAAAATTGATTTAGTGTTTACGGCGATGCGTGATAACAAACATTCACACACACACACAAACTTTCGCATTTGTAATATTAGTAGGATAGTAGACAGTCAGTCAGATTTATGTGTACATGTATATATTATCTGTTTTCTTCGTTTTTTCCAAGTTCTGTTGTATTAGCTTTAGTGCGTGCAAGGATTACGATTGGTTTGTTTTTCAAATTTACTTCGGCTGGAGAGAAAAAAATCTATTTGTTAAGAAAAACAACATCGCAAAAACCGACCCGTTTGACCCATTTCTAAGCCAATAACTTTTTACTGTTATTCGTTGCTTTGTTTTCGCAAACGGTATTTCTTTTTCCCACCTACATTTTTTTGCAAACTTTCCCATGAAAAAAGTCTTTTTTTACTTATATTTTTTTCGAATAAAAGCGACGAATAGTAATTTTCAACAGACGTATTACAACTTTATCCATCTCTATTTCCGACATTAAACTTTACGATCGAGCCCTAAAATCCGCGGGTAATGCGAGAGATGACTTCGGCGACAGCGGGGCGCGGGCGCGGCGCGATCAAATTGATGTAACCCAGCGTGTGGCTTTGAAATTGACTATTAACGGGGCATTGCTAGTCGGAAATGATGTTTTTCCCTTAAATGTCACCAATAGACCTTACTGACGAACAAAAAGCGATAAGCGACTAGCGACCAAATGTACAAAAATAATGATAGCGATTGCAATACAGTAGTAGGTCAATTAGTTAGCATTCACACCATCTCTCTACTGTACCTACGAGTATATAGCAAATCCATGCATGGTGCAATAAAATACTGTTTTATTTAAAAGGAACTTGGTTTGTTTTGACAAAAATTATAATCTTATTTAATTCCCTGTTAGGGTGAAATACATACATACAAGAAAAAAAAAAATAATTGAATTATGTTGATGACGCAATGATGTCGGACTTAAACTTAGCTTTATAATAATACCCATTACTATATTATCCAGTATCAAACAAGGCCATGACAATTATGTTAATTATAAGAGAACGGTTTCTGTCACTGTCAGAAGATTTTCATCACGCTTTTTCGTAGCGAAGATTGTTTGATTTACGGCGCTATTGTCGCTTCTATTCCCGTTAATTTCATAGCCCGCCCCTAAAATAAGACATGTTATATTGACGCCGAATTTATTCCCAACATCGCATCGTTATCTGCCTCCATTTTGATATCGGCGACACATTTCGGTTTATTGCGCGAATGATTATTTTTTTTTACGATTGTGCGTCGCTCTTTAGTAAGGATGTATGGAGCTTAGTGCGCACTGGGGCGTATAAATTGTCAATTGTTGGGTGGATAATGAACTTGTTTATGAATTAGTAAGTCTTCTTCTTCTATTGTAAGAGCTAGTGGCCAACACTATTGTCGGGGTTTTCAGTACCCCTAATAAGTTTTGATAGGTTTCAAATAATATAAAAGTTCTTCTTCCAAACATTCTTTTTTAGCGTGTCTTACCGAAACTTGGAGGTTCTAAAATCGGTAGACGGGTTACTTTTAATCTTTTTATTCGTATTCTAATAAAGTTTTCGACCTACTTTTTGAATTAAGGCAGTACGAGTTGCCACTTTGACAAAAAAAAACCATTGACGTTTACGAAAACTGTTATAGTTTTCAAAACTTGTACCTACTAGGGGTACAGCTCATCTTAAGGCCACATGGCTTTATGAAAAGCACGGTAACGCTCAATACGCGGTTATAGGATAGCATTTGACCACAAGTCACCTGATGTTAAGTGACAAACTGGTCGAAGGTGGCGCCACGCTACACCTGGATTGGGAACTGGGTCTCAAGGAGCTGCCGGAACGCACCGATAGGTGCTTGGTGACAGATTTATAACATGAGGGGGCTAGCTTGAGGGGGGTAGCTCTAAACACCGTACCACCAAGCTAAGGTTTCGTCACGATGTTTTCTTTCACCGAAAGCTCAAGCTCATTGTAGGATTTGAAACCACGTCCGCAAGTCGACGTTACTACCACCGAGCCAGCATTGCTTTAATGTTAGCAAATAGTTTACGATCTAAAGTAAACCTTTAACATCGACGTAGAGTTGCTAGTCTATCAATCTTTATCGGACACATTTCATCGAGTGAGCCAGGAATTACGCGATTTGATTCCTCCATCCCCATTCCAGCATCATCGGACATTCAGACAAACGGCAAAGCGCCATCGGTATATGGCGGATATTCCGCCTGAACGCTCGAAGCGTTTTGCTTCCACATTCAACAAACGTACTGCTAAGGAATGAGACTCGCGCCTGAGTCTGTGTTTCCCGATCGCTATAATACGGGAATCTTTAATGCAAGAGTGAACATGCACCTTCGAGGCTTGCGTGTTACACTGTCGACCGTATGACTAACATTTTTATATATATATATATCGCAATTAGAAATGTATGCATTTTGGGTAAGCGCGGGTGGCCGAACAGTAGTAACACGTGTTCTTTACGCTTATACCGAGTTCGAATCCTCTCGGCCGCGTACTTATGATATCCAGATAGTGTTATAACATATAAAACTAGCTGTGCCCCACGGTTTCACCCGCGTGGACTCCACTTGATCGCGATAAAAACTATCCTATGTCCTTCCCCAGAGCTTAACCCATCTCCATACCATATTCCATCAAAAAAGCTTCAGAGGTTTAAGCGTAAATAGGTATATAACAAACAAACAGAGCTACTTTCGCATTCATATGTATGGATAAATCAACGACATGTTAACAAGAAACAGAATATAAAAGCCCATTTCTTCGCCATCAACATTGTAAGAGGGTTAGCAAAGCGGTATTCCGGTACGAAAAAATAATCATGATTCCGTCAAAAAACAAACGTAAACTGCAATGGATTCTCGAAATCGAACAAACACGCTACTGAGTCATAAACAAGGGATGCGAAAATAAACCAATCAGTGCACAATCGCGCGAGATGATGCGAAATAAAACCGAAACAATGAGCCGTTTGAATTATTCCGCGAATGGATATAGAAACTGTGTCGCTTTGTGTGATGAGCTGGGGCCGAGGGACGAGCGGGAGCGGGTAAGCAGATCTGTGTACAGTGATAGCGAATAATTACGAAAAATTGTCTAGAGATGTAGTATCTTATCAGTATATTAGCGGTTCCCCGCGGTTTCGCCCGCGTGGGCTACGGTTTCCCCTTTTTTACCCCCTTAGGGATTGAATTTCAAAAAAATCTTTCTTGATACACCCCTATGCATCGAGACAAACATACCCTCCAAATTTCAAGTTTCTACTACTTTAGGCAGTGCGTTGAAATCAGTCAGTCAGGACTTTGATTGTTATATTATATTATTCCGGCATTTCCCCTTGAGAGCCTGTCCAGATATAACAAGCATGCGTAAGAAAAATAAAATCGCTACTTCTCTACTAATATTATAAATGTGAATATAACTCTGTCTGTCTCTCTGTCTGATTTAGTGAAAGGACATCATCTTTTTTGGTCCAAATATGAAAGTGCCGGCCAATAAAAAAATATGCTGTATTCCGTTAGAACATATCCCCCTGAGTATTTATTATTATGACACTAAAGCTGTAGGGTCATTGTCCTTGGTTTTATTGGAGTTCTAAAATTCAACATCTTCATACATTTTCAGCGAATTTAATAAACAAAAACAAATGTATTGTTCTACCATATTTTTATTTTGAACATCGTTTAGTAAGATAAGTAAGATACATTGGTTCTTGACCTATTTTGGACATGTGGTAGAGAGATGGAGCCTGACACATAGGCTAATTTTTATCACGATAAACTGTAGCCCACGCGGTCGAAATCACGGGGAATAGCTAGTATCTAATAATTATTTCTGTCTACACTTCCAGTGCAAAAAAATAAAACTAACTTCTAGTTAACTATTTATGCTTTGATTACAATAAAACGCTACCGCTCCCACTCGGGCCCTACTACGAAAAAGAAAACAAAGTCCAAAGACAGAGAGAAATATTGCCACTTGTACGTGAGCAGGTGCGTTCACCAATAACGGATAAACAGAGTCTATATCCGTACGAACTTACGGTTATGGCCCGAGTATTATGTGACTTCAGAGCGTTTAGTACTACGGGATTTATGTAGTTCTTTCTCGTTTTATAAACATTGGATGTTTATGGTTCAACGCTGATGTATAAGACTGTTTGATGAATGTAAGACGTGATGATGCTATGAAATTCGGAGTGTTTAAGAGTGGAATTTTAAACCGTTGTTTATTTGGTGAAAACAAATGGAGGAGAGGTATTTAAGAATAATGGTACGTAGTACGGGACGCCCTTCGACTAGGTGGTGCGACGACTTCCGCCGAGTGGCTGCCAGTAGTTGGATGAGAAGAGTCTCAGGCTGGCATTCGAGAATGACGTTTGAGTAGCGATTTAGTGACATAATATGTGTATCAAATGACGACTCAATTCATTCAAGTCATTCTAGAATCAAGTCTTTCCGCAGTGCTACAGATTGCAATCCTTCAAGATGGGTGTGAAAAGAGTTCTTAAAGGTCGGCAACGCATCGGCAACTCCCCTGGTGTTGCAGATGTCCATAGGCGACGGTGACCGCTTTCCATCAGGCGGGCCGTCTGCTTGTTTGCCAATCTATTACATAAAAAAAAAAGAATACCAGCCTCAGAGACAGCATGACTCAAACTGAGCCATAATCTACCACGCGGGCCCAGTAGGGGTTGGTAGATGTCGCATGCCCTTCAATGTTGCGGTTCTTGGACATGCCGCTTTCTTTACGAAGTTTTCCTTCACCGTTTTGAGCGGAGGAAAATCTGCACATATCAAATCAAATCGAATCAATAGTTTTTTATTTAATAGGATACATTGTGATCGCTTTAAGACGTCAAACTTAAAACTAGCTACACCTGTTCCAATATCCTTACGCCGGCAAAAGAACAGGCAAGAAACGCCCAACAGGTAATTTTTTTGGCGCAATTTTATTTATATGTGGAGCGAGATGGGATTCGAACTCCGTTCTAGCATAGTAAAGGAGTAGTAGTTCAGCTTCATATAAATCGGCCATCGCCGGTTTGAATGTGTGCGTGAGTAGCGGCACCGTGTACGCACGCACTTTTCACGCACACAATCACATACACGAAAGGAGGCGGCCGGGGCGCGGCCATGCACTCAGTACGGAACGCGCCGCCTATGCGTCACCGCAAGAGTAGGCAATTAACTCGTCGAGCGGCCTTAGCTAACCTACTGTTCTTTATATACTGTGGTTCTAGTATCTTTTGAGATACCTACGAATTCATTTAAGCGTCCTTTTTTAGACTAATAAATAAATTACAAAAGAATTCAACACAACACAATAGGAATAACAAAATATGTGTAAACTTTTGATGGAAAAAGGACAAAAAAGTCGTTGGTTAAAGAGTAAAAGTAATGATAAAACATTGTCTTTACTATAGCCGGTAAGAGAACCTTTTTATATCCATTGTGTTTTTTACAGAAAAGTCTCTAGTGAACATTTACGTTATGATAGGGAGAAAGAAAAACTCATTGTGATGCATTGGACTTGAAAATATAACGAGAATTCCCAAGTCTTTTAAGATTCAGTTTGTTACAGAATATTACCGGGAAAAACAACGATTACATTCAATCTTACTAATATTATAAACGCGAAAGTTTGTATGTATGGATGGATGGATGGATTGATGTTTGTTACTATTTCACGCAAAAACTACTGAACGGATCTGAATGAAATTTGGAATGGATATGGCTTACACCCTGGATTACCGCATAGGCTACTTTTTATCCCGGAAAAAAGTTCCTGCGGGATAACGGGAAGACGAGGGTGAAACCGCGGGTGCAACTAGTTTTGTAATAAAATAAATTGAAATGTCTGTTTGTAACGAGATAATAACAGCTTTTGGAAATTTTTATAGTTGGCGGTGACAACCAAGCTATGATTTCATCACGATGTTTTCCTTAAGGATTCGAGCCCACGAACTACTACTGTTCGCAAGCCGACGTCACTACCACTGTGCTATCAGCGCTTCAAAGCTACTCAACATGAATACAATATCAACTGTAATCCGAGCTAAGAGCTAAAATTATGAGCCAGCGGAAATCAATGTCCAACTGTCCAACCACTGGATCCAACTGTCCAACCATTCCGTTTAACCCTGTCCAACCACTGTCCCAGTACGGTGCTATTACGATAAACGACAATGACAGAGATTAAGTAATAGTTAGTATAGTAATTATTCTAAAGAGAAGGCTTTAGGTGGAAGCTCCAGGCTAATTGGTTAAGGAACTGGTCTACTAATGGGTTCGTTTCAGATAAATGATATAGAGAGAGAAAGAGAGCAAGACTTTATTTGGGAAAACTGCACACAATAACAAGAGAAAAAAAAGGACAAAAAAAAACAGTAAGATCCTACTAATATTATAAACGTGAAAGTTTTTGAGTTTGAAATTATAGCGATGATTGCTCAGTGGTAGTGACGTCGGCTTGCGATCCGTGGGACGTGGGTTCGAATCCTACAATGAGCTTGAGCTTTCGGTGAAGGAAAACATCGCGATGAAACCATAGCTTGGTGGTAGGGTATTTTCTAGTACTCGCCTGGCTAGCTACCACCCTAATTCTTTTTCGGTCCCTTTCTTATGCTAGAACTCGTTCAAGCGCCTCGTTCATACGCGACTCTCGTTCGTCTTACTCTGATAGTAATATCACAGTGTTTTACACAACTGAAACAGCAGCTATCTACAATTCTACACCTATTATGGGCGCCTTAAATCAAAAATTTTGAATTTTTCGAAAAAAAACATAAAATCCTCAAGGGCCTAGTGACCTCACAAGCTTTGCGGTGCACAGACCAGTGACAGCCAAACCACCGGCCATTAACAACACAAAGCCCGCAAACACATTGCGCCAAAAGTATGGCATGGCTTATTTTTCCCAGAGGAAGTATTACCAAAATGCGGACCATCCAAAACATGGGACGCTGGGGTGGAAGGACAGTGCTAATGACGCCGAATATAAGTGGCTTTGTTTGTTGGCTTTTTGGCTGTGACGTTATTTATTAGGAGAACCGAATTCGGGCAGATAAATGGCAACAGAACGTATTGTTGTCGGCGTGCCAACTGCCAACCCTAGGAGCCGAGCAATTAAATAGTTTGGAGTTAAGATCGGTGTTTGTTGATTTTGGGTATTGACGGGGCTCTACCTTGGGGCTAGAGTTTACTGTTACATGAAAATGGAATACCGTGATTGCACAGAACTATTGAAGACTGTGAAAGACTAGCTGTGCTTCACGGTTGTACCTGAGTCTTATTGTTATCCCGCAGGACCTTTAAGTCTAGTGTGAATAGGCACCTCATGGGCAAGCACCCTTGATTGCATCGTCACTTTACCATCAGGTGACATGCGGTCAAACGTAGGCCCTTTCGTACATTAAATAAACCATTTGCTAAGATAAATTCTAGAAGTATGTTATGAAATATCCGATATTACTTCTATTTATATCATGACAAAAAAGCTTGGGACTGTAGTGAACTTGCTCCAAGAATCAAGAATAAAATTGTCAATGTGATAGTGCCAAAAAAATTACCTACCGGGCGTTTCTTGCCTGTTCTTTTGCCGGCGTAAGGAGGTTTGAACAGTCGTAGCTAGTTTTAAGTTTGACGTTTTAAAGTAATCACAATGTATCCTATTGAATAAAGTACTATTGACTATTGAAATAAAAAGTAGATTATGTGTTAATCTAAGGTATTAATACTCCATTCCAAATTTTACTCAAATTCGTTCAATAATTTTTGCATGAAAGAGTAACAAACATCCATCAATACATCCTCACAAACTTTCATATCCTTCTAATATTAAACGATGTATGGATGTTTCTTACTCTTTCACGCAAAAACTACAACGAATTTGAGTCAAATTTGAAGTGGAGATAGCTTTTATCCTGGATTAACACATAGGCTACTTTTTGTTCCGGGAATAATTTCCTACGGGATAGCAGGAAGACGCGAAACCGCGGGGCCCAGCTAGTTGATAATATTAGTAGCATTGTGACTGTAAACCATATTTGTGCTAACTTTGGGACCAACTTTTCAAGGTTTTAAACAATCTCCATCTCATTGTCCACAGGAGCTGGTGGCCTGAGTACTGCGGAACTAGAAATATCCCCACGAGTGGCCCATAAAGGCCAAAACGTCACCATGACCTGTATGTACAACCTGAGTGACTACGGAATCTACTCAGTGAAGTGGTACCGAGGCACTCAGGAGTTCTACCGGTACTCGCCATTGGAGAACCCAATGACCAAGGTTACACCCGTTACTGGGATTAGTGTTGATGTAAGTAATAGTCTGCGTGTTTTAGAGGATTTTGCTTATGTAATTTGCTCTTGACCAAACTTTCCGAAGAATTGGTAAGAAACGGTGGAAGTAAACATCGTGAAGAAACCCGCATGTTCAAAAACAAGGAATGCAATGGTTTCCGACATTAACCCATTTATTCTGAACAAATAGAATGGGTTTCAGTCCGAACTCCTTATTTCTACTGCACCCTTTAGTTCTTTGTTTGCTAATGAATCAGGATAGATATCAACTAGACCTATCAGAAATAGTAAATCTAATCAAAATGATCGTTAAGATTTTAGGACCAAAGATATTGAAGTTATTAATAGCAATACAATCTTCGTTACTAATGAAATTGTCGTGATGAAACCGCAGCTTAGTGGTTGGACATTTTCTAGTACTGGCTAGCTAAAATTCTCAAGTTAAGCATATTATGTTGCCAAGTTGCTTGGCTTGCTTGGCTCAAGCAAAGATTTTGGTCGGCGTATTTCCTCAGCCTCACTTACGAGCCAGTTCTCAATTCAAGCGAGGCGTTACGTCATCGTCGGTTGACGTGGTTACACCGTCTACAGGCGACGCTACCCCGTAAGATGTTAAAGAGAAAATATGCTCTAGATCAAGTTAAAGTAAGTTTTTACAGTTCAATGCCAAAAATATCCTTTGAAGCCAAGAACAAATGAACCGAAGCAATATGTTAGTCTGGATCTAAGCAGCTTGCTTGGCTCGCTCTCAAAATTATTTATTGGACGATATGCTATTGGATATCGGCCATTTTGAGTTTATCGAAAGCATTTGTCAAATAAAATACCTTAATTTAGCTGTTGTATTATGGTAAAGAAAGGTTCTCGAGTGGCGACCATAAACCGGAAGACGTTGCTAAAGTCACAGAAAACCGATGGATGCAAATGGCTAATGACCGTTCATGGTTCAAGGAAGGAGGCCTTTGTTCAGAAGTGGACTTCTTCTGGCTGATGATGATGATGCTGATGATGATGATGATAATAATGATGATGGTATTAACGTAATCAAAAGTGAACGGTGAAGCAAAACATTATGGGGCATCCGTCCGGCATGGCCAAAAACGCAAGCAGCAATCAAGGGCAAGTGATATCCGTGAACCCTTACTGGACCAGCGTGATAGATTACTGCCTGGACTATTTTCCTCCTTATAAGAAGGTTTGTGTTGCAGCAGTGGAAACATAGTTGGCTGATGATGATGACTTAACTGAAAAAATAGAAATAACTCTGATAGCTCAGTGTCTTAAGCGATTTCAAACCAGTTCAGAATCTGGAGTACGGTACGAGTGACGTAATCGACAGGATATTAAATAATATTGAACAACTAGAAACAACAAATGCAATTCTCATTAGGGTTTATCGATATTAGATTTATTACAAAGCAGTTGAATATTGCCGTCTCATCGCTCTGAGCGATTTCTTCCAGGAAAATGGTTAGCGAATTTTGTTTCCCGACGAGAGGCATGCAGGCGTCCCTAGGGTCATGTGACGAGTCCAGTTTAGGGGCCAGATGCTCCATTAACTATTAACGTTAGATACCCTTTTACCAAAGAAATTCAATTTCAAAATGTCTCTCTCATTTTCAATTTGGTTTAACTTCATCAGCGTCATCAGCTTAATATGTTTTTACTACTGGAGCTCAAGAACTCAGAACACAGAGACTCCTCTGGCTGGACTCAGAATTTTAGCTAAGTAGCAGCCTCTGAAGCTGCCTCTGAATATCATAAAGCTGGCCCTTTACTGGGTGGCGTTTGTCAGTAAATATAAGAATTAGAGGAGAAGTGCTTTAGAAAGAGGGGCTCCTTGTGGATATATATAGTTCTAAGCATTGCTGGGCGAGCTGAATTGAACTTTATTGCGCTAATGCAAGAGTCGCTATTTATTAAAATGAATGTCTTTACGGATGGATTCTTCTGTCTATCTATGCTATTATTAATGGGTAAATATGCCATGTGCCCACCAAATGTATTAATCGAATAAAAAACTTAATTTATGTTTTCTCTAACAGAGGTTAAATTCAAACGAGACCCACGTGATCCTGCTCCATGTGGACGATGACGTCAGTGGGAACTACAGCTGTGAGGTCATTCAAAATGCACCTTCGTATCCTCACTACGTGGGCACGGGGAGGCTGGATATCGTCGGTAAGTAAGATAAAGAACCACACATTTAATAAATAGCTTCGACCCTTAACTAGGATTGACCTCAAATTAGGATTGACCCCCTAACTAGGATTGACCTCTAGTATTGACCTCTAACTAGGATTGACCCCAAACTAGAATTGAGCCAAAACATTTTATCAAATTTTCTATTTCCTGTACTTCTACACATTAAGAAACGCACAATGATTAGTAAAATTTCGCCAATATCACATATTGTCACCAATAGAAACACAAGTTTTAGAAACAAAAATAATTAAAAAATTTTAATTAATTAAATTGCAACCAAAAACACCCTCAAAAATTTACTAAGTGCTATACAAACTGAAAGAATAGGGATGTCCAAAGGCCCTATCTTCTCAACCCAAAAAGATAAACTCTGTGAAACCCAAATCACGTTATTCTCACGCGTCCTGAAATCTCAGAGCGCCCAATGCTGACATCGTTAGAAGATTAGAACAGTTACTGTGGGGGCAACTGTACCGTAATCTCATTAGTGGGAGCCAAAACTAGGGCATCTTTATTTATCTTTGTCAGATTTTTTTTACGATTTTCCTCCTTTTGTGCGACGCGACGAGGTGATTAGATAATATATTATACCATTGAATATGTTACCTATTTTCCTTTTAGATTGTGCTTTTTATCGTTATTTTCTTTGTGTCCTTGGACGGTTTTATTCAGGTTTAACGTCATCATCATCAGCGTATTTATGTTGTTACTGTAATGGCCGGGTCCTACGGCTTGCCTTTTCATAGAACGCACGGCGAACGTCGAATACACCCTGCACATGGCTTTTTGACGTTGTGCATGCACGTTTGATCGTTCTTAAAGGTTCATTTTCCAACAAATCAAGCCGTTTCAGACCAAACGACCTACCGTGGAACTGGGGTGTCCGTCATTGTTGTTTTACTTCCTGGTCTGAGGTTATATTTAGGCTTTTTATCAAAAAGAGTGATAGAAAGAGTATGGGACACAATTATAAATATCAAATTATTAATTTGCAATACTATGAAAATATAAATTGATAGGGTACAAAATTAACACTCGTAAATCTCCGTATAAAATTTATAACGTCCAAAGTCCTGATACATTCACCGACATATCAACACACAGCCTCAAACTTTGGTCCTAGAGACATGAAATTTCCTTATTTTAGCTTTTTGATAGGTTTCTTGAAAATCAACCAGAAGGTGTCAAATTGGATGTTAAATATATACCTACTTGTATTCTGTTAAATAAATGATTGATTGGTTGATTAAAATTTGTATCGAATAATGTCAATATCCTCGCAGGCGAATTCGCAAGAAAAATCCTAGTCTCATGATAAATTCGAAGTGAACTAGATTTTTCCAGAGTATCTATTAAAAGCCCGTATCGGTCCAAGTTCCGTTCAGATATCGTCTAACTTATCTGCTAAGTTACCTCCTGGAAGCAAACACGGTCATAAACAAGTTGGAGAACATGCTTCACAGAGCATTCTTATGCTAGCAATACACGGTTGGCCGATGTTACCCGTTTTTAGCCCGGCTTAATCCTCCATACTAGCATAGTAAAGAGTAGTAGTTCAGCTTCATACAAATCGGCCACCGCCGTAGCGCCGGTTTGAATGTGTGCGAGAGTAGCGGCGCCGTGTACGCACGCACTTTTCACGCACACAACACAAACGAACGGGGCCGCGGACGGGGCCGTGGCCATGCACTCAGTACGGAACGCGTCGCCTATGCATCACCGCAAGAGTAGGCAATTAACTCGTCGAGCGGCCTTAGCTAACCTACTGTTCTTACTTTACTGTGATACTAGCGTTCTTTTATTGTCATCTTGCGTCTTCAAGTTTCAATGCGCCAAGCAATATTGATTGAAATAAGACGTTTTTTTTCTTTTTTTTAGAGATAGCTTATAATATCCTGAATTAACACATAGGCTACTTATTCCCGGAATATCCCGGTTCTTGTGGGATAACGGGAAGACGCGGGTGAAACCGCGGGGAACAACTAGTCTATCTAAATATATATAACTCAAAGGTGACTGACTGACATAGTGATCTATCAACGCACAGCCCTAACCACTGGATGGATCGGGCTGAAATTTGGCATGCAGGTAGACGTTATGACGTAGACATCCGCTAAGAAAGGATTTTGATTAATTCTACCCCCAAAGGGATAAAATAGGGGATGAAAGTTTGTATGAAACTTTGTCAATTTTATACCGATCGGGCTGAGACTTTGCATGCATAAAGCTGTAGCCCACGCGGGTGACGCCGCGGGGAACAGCTAGTAATCTATAAAAGAAAAAGTAAACAGCAGAACTTACTCTTCGAAACAAAAACCTAAAACAGTAACATCTTGTGCTCAACCCTCTCGATACCTACCCCTATACGTATCAAATATCGATCAAGGAAGAATGTCCGCAATTCCCCATTTCGTCGGCCCCGCTTACCGCATAGCAAAACCCACCCTGAAATATTTTCGCGCGTGACCGAGTCTCGCTTATCTTTCATCTTCCCTTTATCTTTTACACTGTTTGGTCACACCTATATACTGTTTCATTTGATTTGATTGATTAAAAGGTTATGTGTAAAATTCGTAAGAATGTTTACGTTACTTTAGTCACGAGCGCGTTTTGTCTTCTGTTGGGTCTAATTACAACCGCTTTTCTCTGTAATTATGATGGTAAAAAAATCTAGGTACAGTCAACGACAAAAGTCGCTGAACAATCACTCTTTTTTCTATTATCCTCATCATCTTAGACACCAATTTCTTACCTCATCATCACCTAAAATTAGGTGTGTTACGTTGTGTTCAAAATGATAGATACCACGTAAAATGTAAAAAAAAACAATAATAATTACTGATTTGAAACACATTTGGAAAATCGAGAACGATCAGCTATTTTTGTCGCTGACTGTACATAACAGAGAGGGCTTTGAGAAAAACATAAATACAAAACATACACAAAATCTCAAGTGAAATTCAACACTTGTCGATGACACAATTCCAAGTCCATAAAAAGAAAAATCGTATTAGCATAGCTTATTATAAATCATTGGACTATTTAAATGACAAAAAAGCTTCGGGTTGTAGTGAACTTGCTCCAATTCAATCAATTAGTAATCCCTACTAATATGTATTACAAATGCGAAAGTAACTCTGTCTGTCTCACTTTCACGCCTGAAGTACTGAACCAATTTTAATGAAATTTGATACGAAGATAGTTAGAACCCTGAGGAAGGCGATAAATTGTAGCCCACGTGGGTGAAACCGCGGGGAACAGCTAGTAATATAAAAAAAAATTACATGTTACTGTGTGCTTTTGTGCACCGTTCCCACACTAATGCATCATCATAGTAAACAAGTAAAGCGGACGCTCATGAAATAAACCAGCACAAGTTTTTTCATCAACACACTAGCACCTATAAAGAACTCTCGTTGCTGCCCATACAAACCCTTCGTTTTTCCGCCCGACCAACTCTTACTTTTTTCTTTTGTTGCGAAAGTGGGGCCGCAGGTGGCGACAGTGTTATCGTGGAATTAGATGGGCACAGAATGGTTTTGCGTACTCCGTGTGCTGAATAAGCTTTCTTGGCGTTGAATGCTTCGCTGTGAAAATTTGCTGTGGTTTAGGCGTGTTCGGTGGGACTCGGTGTATTATAAGCAGACCGCTTTCAGGTAGCTTTTTATGATGCGCAATTTTTTTATTAGCTAATTTACTTTTTTCTTTTATTATACTATTTACAGAGTAGTGTTTGACCACAAGTCACCTGATGTTAAGTGACGATGTCGAAGATGGCGCCACGCTACACCTGGACTGGGAACTGGCTTTCAAGTGAGGCTGCCGGAACACACCGATAGGTGCACGGCGACAGATTCTTAACAAGAGGACGGTAGCTAGCCAGACGAGTACTAGAAAATACCCTACCACTAAGCCATGGTTTCATCACGATGTTTTCCTTCACCGTTAGCTGAAGGTCATTGTAGAATTCGAACCCACGTCCTACGGATCGCAAGCCGACGACACTACCACTGAGTCATCATCGCTATATACTCGATGTAAACTCGTACATTCACATAATGATTACAAATATTTTTATTAGAAGTGCAGATCCAAATGTCACAATATTAGGCGTAATGTAACGTGTTACACAGCGAACATTTGTGCTCGCTCTGATACATTACATTTAGATCTACACTACGTCCTGTAACGCCGGTCAGGAACTAAGTACGCACCTTTAGGATCAATTTCATCGCTATGATTTTGATACGATACGAGCCCGGAAAAATTGCCAACGAATTTTTGATGCGCGATGACGTGAACGAAGGTCCGGGAGGTGAACATTTTTTTGGTATATTTTTTAAACGTTATGGCGTAAATGCAACTGTGTCAGGAGTAAAGCAGGCTACTCACGATACAATTTGTTGTTACAATCTGCAATTTGTTGTTACAATCTGCAATTTGTTGATACTATCTGCAATTTGTTATTACAGTTTGTTGTAAGCCAAAAATTCCTTAGTAATACTACGTCAGTAGGCGTGTTGTGGTTGTGACTTAACTAGTAAGTAAACAACGGAACGTCAATGTCAATGTCAAAATTTGACTTTTGCATAATGGCAGTTGGTTTTGCTCTCTCTCTCTTGCAAGACGTACTATTTCTCAGTTTAATATCCAGCTATACTAAAAAAAAACCTTTTTGTTTTACTCATCATCAACGTTGTTTTTTGCTGGCTCACAACCAGATTGTGACAATCATTGGTAGTTAGATTGCATTGTGAGTAGATAGGCGCACCGTATAGTTACATGAATCGTTTAACTACGTTATTTCTGAAAGTTTTGATATAGGCAATCCTAGTTAGGAGTCAGAGGCACTTTTATGGGAATGTGTGGACGTTATTTTTATTATTAAATTTTCTATACATTTTTTTTCTCGCGCCTACCATTGGTATGCAACGCAAAAAGGTGTAAAGAGTTGTACTGCAGTTTTGCAAACAACTATTCTCAATAAGAACTATATTAATATTATAATCATACCAATTTCTAACCCTCAGGTGCTGGTGGGCTGAGAGCTACCGGCTTGAGGATATCGCCGACCATTGTCCAGCGAGGAAACGATGTTACTCTAGAGTGTGTTTACGACATCACCGACGCGCCTCTGTACTCGGTGAAGTGGTACAGAGGGCGCCACGAGTTCTATAGATTTTCGCCGACGGATGTGCCCGCGACGAAGATCTTTCCTTTTGCTGGAATTAATGTTGATGTGAGTTCTTTTTTAAAAATAAATTCCTTACTAAGTGCACGCTTACAAAAATGATTGTTTAAAAATGGAGTTACCTATTAAAGTAAGTATGGGAAAAATGAACTTTCCCGCAGGCGAAGTCTCAGCCATAAATAGGACAATCTTACATTTCTTAGCAATAAAGTTCAAACAATGTTTCTTAATGAACGGTAATTCTTGGGATAATACTTCTTTACTTCTGGACCAGCTTATCTCCCATGATAGAAAAACTTTTTTTTTCTCATTAACCATATCGATATTTCTTTTATTACATAATTTCATACTTACCTACTGAGCGAAAAGTGTAGTATTGGAAACTGGTTCTCAAATGAGGCTGCCGGAACCGATGTTTGGCGACAGATTCTTAACTTTAGGCTGGTAGCTAGCCAGGCGAGTAGGTACTAGAAAATACTCTACCACCCAGCTATGACAGACACGATAACGATGTTTTCCTTCGATGAAAGCTCAAGCTCATTGTGGGATTCGAACCCGCGCCGGCAAAAGTACAGGCAAGAAACGCCCGGCAGGTAATTTTTTTGGCGCAATCCCATTGATAATTTTATTTTTATAATCCCAAGCTCTTTTTGTCATATTTAAGTTGGTTGGTTGTGCACACTGGGATATGGAACATGAATATTAAAGGGTTACGGGATCACAAACAGAGCAGACCAGACCCCACAAGAGATCTAAATCGGTGGTACAAAAGTAGCTGAACAATCACACTTTTTTCTATTATCCTCATCATCTTAGACACCAATTTTTGACCTCATCATCATCTAAAATCAGGTGTGTTATGTTTTAATCAAAATTATACCATTTAAAATGTAAAAAAAAACAATAATAATTACTGATTTGAAACACATTTGGAAAATTGAGAACGATCAGCTACTTTTCTCGCTGACTGTACAAGTGGGCCATATAGCGGTAACTCGAATAAATAACGATCATAACAAAAGACGGTAGGTAGATGTTCAGAAGATATGTACGAGCGAGTAATGAATTCCATCTGTACGCGATTTCGGTAAAGTTGAACAAGGCCGAGACGATTTGTCTTCTGGAACTGTCGCAACGTACTGTTCGCGTCATGTAAATGTACGGGACGGTAAGCATGTTCGGTGGGTTCTAGAGTGAATGCTAGGCTATGCTTTATGAAAAAGAGGGGTGTTATAAGTTTGACGTGTCTGTCTGTCTGTCTGTGGTACCGTAGCTCGCGAACGGGTGAAGCGATTTCAATTCAATTTTTTTTTGTATGAAAGGTGAGTTACAGGCGAGTGTTTTTAGCTGTTTGATGAAAATCGGTCCAAGATGTCGGAGCATTTTAAAATTTTAAATTTATAGTTATCATTGGTCAGTTTTTTTACCCCCGACGCAAAAGGATGTGTGTGTATGTCTGTCTGTGGCAATGGTCTAGCTCTCAAACGGATGGACCGATTTCGATGCAGTTTTTTTTTTCATTTGAAAGCCAGTGTCCTCGCGGTGGTTCTTATAAATGGTTAATATAAGTCCAGCAGTGTAAGAGTATCAGCTCTTTTTCAAAATGATGCAAGGTATGTGTGATGAAAATCGGTCCAAGATGGCGGGATTGTCGAGAGTAATATTGTATGGTGTGATGGATCAAATAGGTACAGAAATTAAATTTTTTATAAATACCTTTTTATTTAGAACCACTTTTGTATTACCACATACCATTGCTATCGCTGCTCACCGAGCCTTAAACTTCATTTCGCGACATAAACATTTATTACAGATAATGCTAAAGCTTCTGGCAGCGGAAAATATGCTCGGAGAAAAATCTGAGCCATCAAACGGGACCGTACTACCGTCTAAAGGGAAATACTCACGGCGCGTTTTTTTCCCGCGCGTTTTGGGCCATGCGGTACTCTATAGCTTTTTCAGTGCAACGGTGGCGGCGTTTAGATATCGCAGTAATATGAGACTTATGTCAATTTATAAATCGGTAACTTAGCTACTAAATATATCAGACTGCATCAATATTTGTGAAGTAGTGTCTGAGCTTCTTATTCAACAGGCAATAAAATCAAAATACCATATACATTTGCGTCGATCACAGTATTTTTTTCAAAAAGATTTCTATACTAATTTGTAAGGAAGTAAATTTTGTGTTGTTGTGTTTTGAAAGTCTTTCAGCAGTGTGTGTTGCCAGTGATGACTTATGGTACTGAGACGTGGTCTTTGACTGTTGGCCTTTTGAATAAGCTCAGAGTCACACAACGAGCCATGGAGAGAGCTATGCTTGGAGTTTCTTTGCGTGATAGAATCCGTAATGAGGAAATTCGCCGAAGAACCAAGGTCACCGACATAGCTCTCAGAATCTGCAAGTTGAAGTGGCAATGGGCAGGCCACATCGCTCGACGAACCGATAACCGATGGGGAAGAAAGGTTCTCGAGTGGCGACCACGAACCGGAAGACGTTCTGTAGGTAGGCCCCCCACTAGGTGGACCGACGACATTGTAAGAGTCGCAGGGATGTTCATGGTGGCGTTCAAGGGGGGAGGCCTATGTTCAGCAGTGGACTTCTTCCGGCTGATGATGAAATTTTGTATGCTTTAATTGAGTTTGGATGGACAGGGACACGTCACTTTAATATATCCACACTAATATTTTTGCTACATCTTCACGCCTCCACCGCTGAAAAAATCTTGATGAAATTTAGTACAGAGATAGTTTGAACCCTGAGAGCGGTATTTCTATTTCCAACCTCTTAGATTTAATATTTTCATATTTTTAAACGCGAAATAATATAGTAAGAAATGTGTTGACAAAAGTACGAGCGCCTTCAGTACGGAATTTTGTGAAATTAAAAACCTGAGGAAGAAAATAACATACAAACTTGTTATTACGATATAAACTGTAGTCCACTAGGTTTAAGCCACGTGGAACAGCTAGAAGACATAAATATTCGGTTCCACTGCGTGAACGAAAATCGCGCCGTGAATGTCTAGCCTATACCTCTCACCGAAGGTTCCATACAATTATTTTTACCTGTTGAGCTGAACATTGGTCTGGAACATTGAGCTGAAACAATGTGTTTTATTCCTTGGAATTTGGTTAATACTGCAGTTAAATTTAGTGGAAGCGAAATGTGCTCTGTTGTTTTGCCTAAAACATAAATGGTACAAGATTGTCTCATTGTTAAATTACGCTTAGCTATTATTATAAGCGCAATGTTGAGGTAAATGGGGTAAATGATGCTTTACGGCGGTAAAATAATGTGGGTAACGCCAGTTTCTTTCCCCCTCTAGAGACGGGATCGTAACATTTTACTGAATGGCATTGTATTTTTTAGATAATGTTATTTTTGAGAAAAGAAAATGTTCACATTGTTATTCTATGTCTTCTTGGATATTTTTAAAAGATGAAGCCCTGACTAGAAATATGAAATGCTAGCTGTTCCCCGCGGTTTCTCACAGTCACCCCATTGTTTGGTTTGCACATCGTCTAGTGACTTGTGGTCAAATACTACTCTGTACGAAGTAAAAAAAATAATTTCACGCGATTCGAGTAAAAAAAAAAAAAATTACCTTATAACTTCCACCTTAAAAACTAACTTCATACCAAATTTCATCTAAATTTGTTCAGAGGTTTAATTGCGCCTTTATGAGTTAATCCCGGGTATAAGCTATCTCCGTTTCAAATTTCACTCAAATCAGTTAAGCTGTTCGCAGCTTAGAGTGTCGATTATTTGAGGATAAGGAAAAAATTAAAAAGGATTTCCATTTGAATGAAAAAAAGTAGCTGCATGTTACATATAATTATAATATCACATAAAAGCTAATTATAAGATAGCAATAGCATTAATTATATAATATAAGTCAGCAATGGAACCGGTATTTTAATCTAATGAGCGTGGATCGAACTATTTTCTAAGATTGATTTAAAAATCGATTCTTAGCTTAATCGATCTAAGATTGCAATCCCAAGGGCTTAAATGTGTTTAACATTATTAATAATAGGTACATAATCAATTTATTATATTATTATTATCTGTGTAGTGTATCCCTCAAACAACAGCTTCAACTCAATTCCGTTTTGACCTCAAGTCGCTAGGCTCCTTAATTAACAAAACCTAATATTTATCCCCCCGTAACTCGTACCAGACCTTTAAATTAAGGACCTCCGACAACTAGGAATTTAATTAATTCAAAAGGGAAGACTGCCTCTAGAGGTGTTAGAATAATCGGTAAATACAGGTATTTCGAATTTACGGACCAAATCTTTTGCAAAAGTAATTATCATCTACGAGTATCTGACAAGATTCTCAGGTGCTCGCCTGGCTAGCAAACATTCTCAAGAATCTGTCGCCAAGCAACTATTGGTGTGTTTAGTTTATTTTATCATTAACTGTGCCCCGCGGTTTCACCCGCGTGGACTGCAGTTTATCCTACTGATATTATAAACGCAAAAGTTTGTGAGTATGTATGTTTGTTGCTCTTCCACGCAAAAACTACTCAACGGATTTGAGTAAAATTTGGAATGGAGATAGCTTATACCCTGGATTAACACCTAGGCTACTTTTTATCCCGGAAAAAGGTTCCTGCGGGATAACGGGAAGACGCGGGTGAAACCGAGGGACGCTACTAGTTACAATAAAAAATTAAAAAAATGACTATATTTTTCATTGAAAAAAATCCTTAGGTAGATGTGTAAACAAGTGACTCTGTCTGTTTGTTTCTTTGCCTCTAACGCTTAACAACTAAACCGAGCTTGACGAAATTTGGTATAAAGATATTTTGAACCCTATTATAGGGAAGGACATTGGTTACTTTTGTTCGCGATACTATTATGTAGTCAGCGCGGAAGAAATTCCTGGAACAATTTTATTGAATGCATTTTGAATAATGAGTCATTATATGTATATGTTTTTATCTTATGGAAAGAGACGACAAAGTTCAAGACAGAATGGACTCTATAGTGTCTGCTTAGGCTTGTAATTAGCTTATCCAGTTATAACACTATTTCCACTTCATCCGCTTTGTATTGCAAATAAATGGACGACTACTATGCTTATTCCCAATTCAATGTTGATTTAGTGTTACGGTTTAATTGCTGATTTTATCGGAAAAATAAATCATTATTATTTGTTCGTTTCATTCCGATAGATAGGATGTAATATAACTTTATGGTTATTTAAAATACTGGTTTTAGTTACTATAGTAAATTTTTCCGCAACTGCATTGGCCATTACCACATTATTTTCGCTACGCATTTAGAAAATTCTAGTAGAAAGTGACGTCACTTTTGTTTTTACGGCCAAATGTGCTCGTTTTGTGAGTTGATTGAAAATATCTTAGATTAAAAAACTAACTAACTCCGGTAGCTCAGCGAGTTAAAAAGAAGGTCAAAATAAACTCAGAATACAATCATTGTCATCGAAAAAATGTGTGCACACCTATAATTATTTAGCCAATAAAAAGGGAAAAATAAGAAAACTAAAGAAAAACAAAACGAAATATAGATAAATAAAATTGTTCAGTTGTTGTGTATACAATGGTATACATTAATAATACATACACATAATTATTGACTTCTAGCTGCGCCCTGCGGTTTCACCCGCGTCTTCCCATTATCCCGCAGAAACCTTTTCCGGGTTAAAAAGGAGCCTATGTGTTAATCCAGGGTATAAGCTATCTCCATTCCAAATTTTACTCAAATCCGTTCAGTAGTTTTTGCGTGGAAGAGCAATAAACATACATACAAACTCACAAACATTCACGTTTATAAAATTAGTAGGACTCTCGAAGTTAATATATACCAATTTCATTACTCATATAGCTAGACATGAAATCATTTGCCTGCGGGGTTAGGCTATCACGACCGGGCTTTGACGAAGCAAAGCTTTAATACTATCAGCATTTAAATACAAACCTCTGGCAAAATTAATGAAAACACCCACTTTAGTATTGATTTTCCCTCGCCGCTCACGCCCACGAATCCACGCTGTGCATACTAAAATTTTATGAATGAACGAAATGAACGTACGATCTATCTCTCCAAACGAGTAGTAAAAAATCGACCGTTCCCACTCCATATTCACGAGTAAAAGAAATACAAAACTGCCTTATTATCTGCGATCCTTTGGATTCTGCCGCAGTACATTTTGTCGAACAGTAGGGACTTTTCATCGCTTTGCTAAGTCGCTACTAAGTTTGAAAGTTCAGTTTGTGGAAGTTTCCAATTCTCAGGCTTATTTTTGTGATGAACGATCCTAATATAGTATGTTTAACTTTAGATGACGTTTAATATATGACCAAAAATTAACAGATAATGAGGTTATAATTGTTTTTAAGCACATGACTTTTTCACTCACTATGCATATTATTGCATAAACTTATGTTATTGTAGCATGTATATTTTTCTACTATTATTTATTTATTTTAATACACAAAACAAATTACAATCAATTTCTTAAACAAAATCTGAACTGGATTGCAACTCAAAATATGTGTATACATAAAAACAAAGTAAAGGAGTATCGAGATCAGTGCAATGAAAGTACCCATCCACAGAGAATTAAGCTTTGCAGATGGGCACCCCAACATGGTACAATCAATTTTGCTTACAAACTAAATACTATAGGGATGGACTGTTTGGACGGTTAAAAAAACAAGTGATACATTTAGTGTATATATATATATGTGTGTATTACTAATAGGAAAACAATAATAAAGCACCTGTCGATATGTTCTGAAAGCCTTACTTGAGAACTGGTTCACTATTCATGAACCTTCGATCACACATCAAGTGACGTTTGGTCAAAACAATATATTCAGAAGCCATAACAATAAAAATACTAAAAAACTGCCCTTTACGTAATAAAGTTGAGATAAAACGCTATTATGCAAAACTGTTAGTAATAAAACTCTTTGTGCAAGTCCATGGTTTTTAGATTTCTAACAGAAAAACATAAACGTTTTTTGTACGAAGATAGTTTACTGCACTATGATCTGTATTCGCGATTCGGAGCCACGATAAAGGATTGAATATATGAACATCTGCTGCCTTACCGACGGGGAAGGATTGCTCGTCCTCACGAAAAAATGTACACTACCGTTAGAGTAGGGGATATAAAGCATGTGCCAATGGCCTGTTATCCAGATAGAAACGTCTTCTGATTGTTTTGTGAGAGTTACTTTGCGAGGGACATTTTTGTCGCGTCTCTTTTATATTAAACTTTTGGTTTTGGGCTTAGCTCTATGTAAGCCTTGAGGAAAACGCTTGATAATTTGTGTTTTGATGAAATTTTTCTAAGTTGCCTTTGGAGAATAGATTCTTAAGTAGGATGAGTCTTTTCTGAATTTTCAATATGCAGAGGTAGCCCCTCCGCACACGGCGTCGTAGCGTAAGCGTATTGTAATAGTACGCGTACACCAAAACCGATTTTGTCGGCCGATGACGGACAGAACTACTCGGACGAGTAACTCGGACGTTCAACTGAATACACTGCAGACGATAACGGCCGTTGTCGGTAGAACTTATGAAGTCTGAACTGCGCAACTACAGAGTACAGACGTGTTTTTAAAAATGGAGGATTTCGAAGAAATGTATTTTTTAGAAAACTAATTTTTCAATATCCATTCTTGATCCAAATAACGACACAATAGCAGAAAGAAGCCGGTAAAACTGACAAAAAATCCAAATACGTTCGGACTCGTCAGTTGATCGTCCCTTATCGGCCGTCAACGGACGACGTCGGTAGTAGCAGTGTATGCGCTCTCTTTCATTTACTTACGTTTGATTTGATCGGCCGAGTTCAGCCGATGACGCCCGAGCATAATTCGGCCGATGACGGATTCGGTGTACGCAAGCCATAAGGTGCGCGTAGTACAGTCAACGACAAAAGTCGCTGAACATTAACAATTTTTCCAATTTTCGTTGTCATCTTAATGACCAATCTTCGACCGAATCATCACTTAACCAGCTGTGTTGTATTGTGGTCAAACGCTATCATGTAAGTTGTAAAAATATAACAAAAATTACTGAAATTTTAGTATGATCAGCTACTTTTGTTGCTGACTGTACGATAGTGCGCGTAGCATGCACATGTACATACATGCTCAAACAATCCTATAGACAAAACGTTGACGCAGAGAAGCATATCGTATGCCACATCGCTTCATCTGCGGATTTTTTTGAAGATGTACCTATGTGCATAGTAAAGGAGTATTAGTTCAGCTTCATATAAATCGGCCGTCGCCGGTTGAAATGTGTGCGTGAGTAGCGGCACCGTATACGCACGCACTTTTCACGCACACAATCACATAAACGAAAGGAGGCGACCGGGGCCGCGGCCATGCACTCAGTACGGAACGCGCCGCCTATGCGTCACCGCAAGAGTAGGCAATTAACTCGTCGAGCGGCCTTAGCTAACCTACTGTTCTTTATATACTGTGCTATGTGCTCTTACTGCTCTCATACTACGCGCGTACGACACGATTACGCTACGACACCGTGACGGACAACGAAGTGATCTTGACGTACCTTCAAACCCTAAGAAGAAGTCATGTCTGTTGTAATAAATTATTCTTTTTGTCAACAGCTAGCAAGATCGAATCAGAGCCAAGTAATTCTAACCAAGGTCAGTTTCGGGCTATCAGGGAACTTCAGCTGCGAGGTCACGGCGGACGCGCCGTCATTTGCCACTTCTACCGCTTCTAATTTTATGGATGTCATTGGTAAGTTTAATTTATCTTCTAATTCTAATAGATCTTCTAGGTCCCATCTATTTGGGGTCGGCGCATCATTTTTCTTTTCATTAGAAGTCATCGTTTCATTTATGTAACTGAGTGCCAAAAGTTCAAAAGAATGTATTTTAACATCTCCTACGCTTCTCTGCGACAACGCTTCGTCTGCGGACTTGTTTGAACAAGTGCGTGCTCGTATTGCTCTCGTACTACGCGCGTCTTACGATGAGCTTATGCTACGGCGCCGTGTGCGGAGGGGGTTAGAATGACTTGCTTCAATCTATTAAGAAAACAAAACAGTAACTATCAAATGATTAGATCCAATCTCATCTAATCTATCCATGATTCCATATTCAATATCATTATCATTATCTTCGGTTTGTTTAAGTTATGCAATGAGCTTTTACTAAAGTACGATGTCGTGATGATATATGCCTTGGTGGCAGGATGTTGTCTAGTGCTTTCCTATAGCTAGATACTATAGCTAAGTCAAGAAGCTTTTATTGAACACCTATCAGTTGGTCATGTCCCATCAAATAACTATTGGTCAAATTATTTTCAACTTTTGTTACCCACCTACGTAGTTTTGCTGAAAATGCTGGATTAAAAAAACGTTTTCTAATTAAAGCAGTGAAAACTTAGTAAATTTAAATTCCTGATTTTTTACTAAACCAAGTTCCTACTAAAATCCTACTCATCTCAGCTCTTAATTGTTTTAAAAACTGTTATTCTCCATAATTGCCGTCCTGAGTTTCAAAAGCAGGAAATCCCCAATACCCCGGACAGTTTGGCGCCTGTCGTTGTTGAATATTCAATTGCTGCGTGGAATAGCAATTAATAGTGGAAATCGATGCTAATACTGTTAAATATTTTATGTGGTTAGATTGTACCAGTTAATACCTTAATAAAGTCAAATGAACAATGAAACTCCTTCTATTTTTTTTACTTCAGAAGTTGGTTTAACTTGCGATAGATTCTTAACTTGAGAATGTTAATAAGCTAAGCAAGCAATAGAAAGCACACCCCTGCCACCAAGCTATGGTATCATCACAGTGACGTTTTCACCAAAAGATCAAGCTTATTGGAGGATTCCAATCCATGCCCTGACGCGAGTCGATGCCACTGATCATCATCTTTACCATCAGTCTTTTACATTTCCACTACTGGTACACGTACTCAGAGAGAGCCAATATGGGCCTCAGTCCACCACACTGCTCCAGTGTGGGATGGTAGATCTATGTGAATGCTGTGATTCTTGGACATGCCGTTTTCCACCCGATATTTCTCTT
This sequence comes from Opisthograptis luteolata, assembly GCA_931315375.2. Lineage (NCBI taxonomy): Eukaryota > Metazoa > Arthropoda > Insecta > Lepidoptera > Geometridae > Opisthograptis > Opisthograptis luteolata. The sequence continues at coordinate 1,687,966 of OV928042.1, read as the reverse complement.
CACTTCTTCGAACGATATCACTAATACTAGTTCTTCGTTTTAGACATTATTGTGGAGATATTCCCGCTCGACGAACCAATAACCGACGGGGAAGGAAGGTTCTGGAGTGGTGACCATGAACCGGAACACGTCCTGTAGGTAGGCCTCCCACTAGGTGGACCGACGGCATTGTAAGAGTCGTAGGGAGCCAATGGATGCCTAGGTTCACCAGTGGAATTCTTCCGGCTGTGATGATGTAAAGATATTCTAAGCTATACATTTTTTTCTTTTTTTTGCCGTTATAGGTGGCGTTCAAAGGGGAGGTCTATGTTCAGCAGTAGACTTCTTCCGGCTGATGATGATGATGATGATACGTTTTAATGTTTTCTCCTAGAACTACCTCCATCATCACCGCTGCTACAGACGGAGCAGCATTACTACGCCACGGGTGATGTCCTGAAAGCGAACTGCTCATCAGGCCCCAGTAAACCTGCTGCAGACCTCACCATCTACATTAATGATATGCTAGTAAGTATTATCTTCATATGTATGTGCAATGAACTTGAGCTTTCAGTGAAGGAAAACAACGTGATGAAACCATAGCTTGATGGTAGGGCATTTTCTAGCTTGCCACAAACCGCAAGTTAAGAATATGTGGCCAAGCATCTACCGGTGTGCTCAGGCAGTCCCACTTGAAAGCCAGTGTCCAATCCAGGAGTACCTCGATGCCATCTTCAACCATGTCGTCACTTAACATCAAGTGACTTGTGGTCAAACGTTACTCTGTAAGAAAAAAAAGCTGGAAACTGTCGTAAATAATAGCAATTTAACTGTAATTGCAAATGATGACATTCAGCAGAGCAGAGGGTCAAAAAATTTTATACCTACCAAAAAGGTGTATTGGCTTTCAGTGGTTTTAACCGTTTTTCTTCCATTTTATATATAACAAAGACTTGTTACTACAAACGGTAAATTAAATAACATAACACTCAGAAAACCCACGAGCCTTTTTTTCAAATATTGCCATGATTATTTTTAAACATTTTCGTTGGTACCATTTGATTGGAGAAGTACATACCTACAGCCAGTCTCTGAATCTGAAAATACACTTTGTGTACCATGGAAAAGCTCATTAGCTTCATATTTCCATAATCTATAAAGTTACTTTGCGTCGAACAGATGTGCGCCCATTAAACTCCAATAATGATAAATAAAAAACTGTAAGGACCTCATTATATTTCAATTTATGATAAACTAAATTATCATGAGCGGAATAATAATTTTTCGTGTATAGAGGAATTTTGTTCAGTATTATGGCAATAAATGAGGCAGTTAATATCAATTAGGGAACGAATACATCGATAATGATGAGGTATTTTCAGATATAAAATCATTAGGTACGGTATCATAATATTATTATTACACTTAAACGTTGTTTTTGATATTCAGATAATGCCGAGTTTTATTTAATTGACATTAGGTAGAAAATAAATAACGTTTTACATGTGCTGTTACGGTTATATGTTATTTCTGATTTCTATTGTTCGGTCACCAATTAAACCAACAAATTCAACTAGGATAAAGCGTTCGGAAAATTACGTGATATCTTTTCGTCAAACATTCCACAGTCATTCATTAGCGTGTGCTGCCAGTGAGAACATACATTATATGGCACTGTGGTCCCTTTGAGATAACCTCAGAGTCACACAACGAGCCATGGAGAGAGCCATGTCTGAGTTTCTTTGCGCGATAAAATTCGAAATTACACGGAGAAAAAAGACTTTCCGAAATACCGTTTTCCTTCTGAGTCAAAAGGGAAGGATTTGTGATTCAGAAGGAAATCTAAGGTAATATAAGGAAGGAATCGGTCTTGGAAAGTAAGACTCAGGAGGAAAGTCCGAATTTTTTTCTCAGTAGGCAATTCGCCGAAGAACCAAAATCACTAAGATAGTACTCAGAATTTTTCTTTTCAGTATTTAATTGTTAAAAAAGTCCCGTGGGAATATCCACGCGGATGAGTCCGAAGGGAACAGATATATAAGATATATCGCATACCCTTAGTAACGTTGTGTAATTAATACGGTATCTGTTAATTATGAGTATTAGTTAAGCTAATTATCGCAAGTACCAGCTGCTCCAGCTTATCATGCAGGGAAAAATCCAAGGAAGGAGAAAACCTGGAAGAAGACGTACCTCATGGCTCAAAAATCTCCGGACTTGGTTCAAAATGAGCACAAGATCCCTGTTCCGAGCAGCAGCATCCAAAATTAGGATAGCCCTAATGATAGCCGACCTCCGGTAGGAGATGGCACCACAAGAAGAAGAATTATCGCTATATCGTTACAAATTGCTTTGTTAAATAATAATGCTTGATGGTAGATTGCTTTCTATACGATTTAATTAATGTATGTTAAGTTACCAGACGCTGTACGCAGTACTTTAAAGTTTTCTTTGGCACTGCATTGACCTTAAGATTTTTATATTTTACAGGGTAGCGTTTGACCACAAGTCTCCTGATGTTATGTGACGACACGGTTGAAAGTGACGTCACGTTACATTCAATGACTTGCGGGTTCAAGTCTTGCAGTGAGCCTGAGCATTCGGTGAAGAAAAACATTGTGATGAAACTATTTATTTGATAGGGGGAGATCTAGTGATTGCCTGGCTAGCTACCTCCCTCAAGCTATGTATCTGTCTTCAAGCACTTACCAGTTTCCAGTCTAAGCGTAGCGTGTTGGCATCTTTGACCACATGGTCACTAAACAACAGACGACTTTTGGTCGCTCGTGGCGCTACGCTGTAATGTAAAATAATTTTTCCCTTCAAATAAATAATCTACTATAATATACTATTTTCTCCCATTTCAAAACTATAAAGTTTTCTTTAGAAATACTCCTTACTCCGTACTTAAACTCAAACCCAATGTGTTGCATAAACTCAATTTACTTGCATAAACAGAGAGCTTCATTCAGACATACTTTACGTTATATAAGTGTACTTTTCACTGGTTCAGCTCGAATTCTATAGTGGCAAGTTTTAATACTCTCTAGGATCTTACGGCGGTACAGAACAAAGCAGTAACTTAGCTGGACACAAAGTTATTTAGGAGTAAAATAACAATAAAAATAGAACTCATAGAATTGCGCAATTTATCACAATTTTAATACTAGAAACAAAGATAAAATTGCTGTACCCACCACTAGGCTCCATAAAGTTAGCAACTCGTTCAAAGGTCAATGTGTACGCTTTTTCAACAAAATCCCAAGTGAAATTCAAGACTTGTCTATAACAAAATTTCAAATTCGTATAAAGAGAAATCTCATTAGTAAAGCTTATTATAAAATATCGGACTATCTAGATGACAAACAAGCTTGGGATTGTAGTTAATCTATCTATCTTTCTTTCTATCTATCTATTCTCCCTATTTCCCCTATTCTAACCATTCTCGGTAAACAGCCAAAACAGTCATGCTCACGAAAGTGACTTTGCTTGCAGCGGCGTCATGTGTCGGGTCGCCCTCTTCCCTCTCATATGGTCGAGGAGAGCGATGGCTGGCACATGCGTCAACTCGTGAACGGGTGCTGCTTGTGGGGTCTGGTCTGCTTTGGTTGTGATCCCGCAACTCGTTAATATTCATGTTCCCATATCCCAATGTGTACAACCAAACAAGAGAAATCTTCTTATTAGTAAAGCTAAATAAAAAATATCGGACTATTAGATGACAAAAAAAAAAAGCTTGGGATTTTAGTGAACTTGCTCCAATTCAATCAATTAGTAATAAGAATAAAATTGTCAATGTGATCGCGCCAAAAAAAATACCTGCCGGGCGTTTCTTGCCTGTTCTTTTGCCGGCGTAAGGAGGTTGGAACAGGCGTAGCTAGTTTTAAGTTGACGTTTTAAAGTGATCACAATGTATCCTATTGAATAAACATTATTGAATTTTGAATTTTGAATTTTTTGAATTTTGCGATATTGTACGTAAATACTTAAAGCAAGTGCATTATAAAAAAAATAACTGAGATGGCGCAACGACCCACAGTGAGTCTTGGCTTCCGATAACAAAAGACGCCACTTCGGTATGTCCTGCGCCACCTCTTGCCACCTGGAGCTCGCGCAAATCCTTCGCGAATTTGCTGGCTCGGCCACCTTGAAAGAATGGGAGAGGATGGTGCAGTCAAACAAGCATACGTGGCACGGCCGAGTGGCCGTCGTCCGGTCGGTGGTCCCAAGTATCGCTGGAAAGACGATGTCAAGTGCATTATAGATCTAAGTAACAACTAAAATTGTATTAATGCAAACCGGCCTCAACTCAGCGTTGTGCTAGTCGCTTGACCAGTTCTGGTCTTCCGCTGAAGTCACTTTTGATGACGTCACTGGCATTAAGGTAATTTATAATAACCAGACAAAAGCTAATTCATTTTAACCAAAATAACAGCTTGAAGCCTTGGATTAGATAGATAGTAAAGCTAAAAGCCTCTTCAGCGTATACGTCGTCGGTGAAAGCAAAACATCAGAGCTTTTAAACATCGCAATTCGCAGTAAAGTTGTCGGTTTATCGGTCTTTTACAGGAATTATTATAACCCTATTTCACCATTAGATAACAGGACGTATGGCAACACGACATCCGTACTCAGTTGGTTCCCCGATCGGCACAGAACACTTTGCTTCTACATTTATAATGAAAATTGTGAAGGAGTCGAACACCCTGCATGCCATGAATATTATGTGTCTTATAAGTAAGCTTGCTCTATCATAGACCTCGTGATAACTAACAATCAGCTAAGACTGTGGTCAAATGGTTACCTACACGTCAAGTAATAAAAGAAAAAACATGTCGAAAAAAACATATTGAAAGTTGCTTTAGGTTTCGATGACAGGATGATTAAATAATATCTCCTTTTGTTTATGCTCAAGGCATAAATGAAAACTCCCGATCTTGTTTGAATGTCGTATATTGACCTTTTTTGGGTTAAATTTGGGGAATTACATCGCAGTAATGTTATCGGTGTGAAATTGAGAAAAGAAGTGACGGTATGAAAAATAATTAATAGAATCGAACGGTAAGACGCAATACGGCTGCAGCGTGTGTTTCTCTCGTACTTAGCGCAGGCGTTAACATCCTGCCCCCGTTGAAAGCTTCGGCTTTCAACCCTCTGGTTCTTCTGCCGTGGGTAGGGCACACAGGCGTACCAATGGGTGACGTATGCAGCCTCTCGACATATTGACATCAGCACCACGAGGTGTTCCATCTTTGGGATCATAGAATAGTCTTGAAATGCTTCCAAGTCTCCAGCAGAGAGGTGGAACGTCGTCTTCGTGTATTAGTACCAAATTTCCTACATTGGGACTTGAGGAGTTGGTTTTCCTTTTTCGTCGTTGTAATTCGGCAATGTATTCATGGTGCCAGCGCTTCCAAAATTGTTGATGTATCTGCTGTACTCGCGCGTAGCGTTGTAGATTATTGGGATTGCAGTCCTCTATAGCAGGCGACGATAGTGCAGTGAGAGCCCGACCAATGAGGAAGTTCCCAGGATTTAGGCAAAGGAAATCGGACACAGCGGACAGCTGTTAAATATTGACTCGTGCGAAAAGATTAGATATTTGTTTGAACATTAAATTATAGTTATATAGTTTATGGTGAATTATTGCGGATTTGACACCACTTTCAAAGATTGCGCCAAAGTGAGGAGCGTAAGATTGGAGAAAAGTTAAACTTGATCTCGTCCTCACTAGCAAAATTAGGCAATGAATTGATATTGTTTATTAGAAAATTAATTATTACTTTCGCGCCCGACACAAAATTGCGGTAGAAAAATACTTCAGAAGGCTCGACGTGATACGAATCGTTGAACTGTCACGATAAAAGCGTCATTTGACAAGTCGTTAACGGCTTCAAGTTGTAAGCATTTGTATCGCGGAATAAAAAACGGACCGGCATAGTCTATCCCCACACATTGGAATGAGAAACTTGACGTGACGTTGGGATAGCAAGTGGCTCATTATGGGATTTCCTTGAATTCGTCTATAAAATCAAAACAATTACGAAAAGTGCGTCGAGCAAGTTGTTTATCGTTGAAGGGCCAAATGAATTTGCGAATGATAGGTAATAATAATAGTTTTAGTTTAGCATGTAAGTAGATTACGTTTTTGTTCATATACCTACAAATAATTTTAGTGAAGTGATCATTAAAATATTTACTATATTCATTTAAAATTGTATAAAATTGTATAAAAAACCGAATGTTTTTAGAATGTTTTAATTTAGTTAGGTTAGAATAGTTATGAAAATGTAAACTAGTTTCTCGTTAGTGAAGTGATGATTAGGATGTACATATATAGTTAGATTATTATGATTGGTATGTAATTGTATAAAAATCACGATAGGTATTTAGGTATTTATTTATATAGATAAATTAGTCTTATTATTTAGTTAGTTTAGAATAGTTTTCAAAATGTAAAATAGTTTCTCAGCTAGTTGTTAAGATAGTTATAGTTTGAATAGGTTTAGTTAAGTTAGTTAAATCAATTTTAATATTTAGAATAGGTAAGTAACTTCTGGTTCAGATAGGTATGACGGACCTGTCCACCATAGGTTAGCGTTACTTAATTGATCTGGATTAATCCCTATATGGATAGATCAGCAATGTTTGCAATTGTAGGAACATAACGCTTAGAATTAAATTTGTTAGTTCGCTTATCGGTAAAATTGATTGGCAACAAAGGTTTACGCATGTTTAAATAACTAGAACTTGCCATGCCGTAAGTAAAAGAGTATTCAATTGAAGCGTTTTGATAGGCATGGATTCGTGTTCTCTCCATAGTATAGGTTGAAGATCAAGATTTCCTCATTAATTAGGACCTGGCGGTACATTTTTTCAAAGTTACCAGTCAAGAGGTACTTGTACTGTGGAGCTCTTATAAGAATGGAGAAACGTGAATCGTGCATATTGGGACCTACCAATAAAAATAGTTAGCAATTATAGTTGGAGCTGAGCTATCGATGACAACTCTTGTTTTAGTTAATTCACTACTGTCCTTGAAAACAGCATGATGACATAGAAAATAGGAATTGTCAAGCTTCCTGATAGAAGATGATAGATGACCAAGCTCAGCGTACTCACGCGTGGATTCTGTACCTACATAGTTTTTTGACTATTGATTGTTTATGGAATCGTTTTTCTAAATTATGTAATCGTTTCTTTGCTGAATGGTAATCTTTGGACGGAAGACCTACAGAGAATCTACCTGAATATAGGCGAGAGGTGCGGGTTAGAGAGTCAGATTCGCATGCCTTCTCGCTCTCACTAAGTTTTGAATTTAGGGGAAGTTTTTCAAGCTCCCAAAACTTAGTAAGTTCCTTTTGTATCTTAATATCGTCATCATTTAATGAATTAGAAATGATGGAATGATTGCATTGAATGGATCTAGTAGTACGTGACTTCTTTGCATTTATAGGACCTGAAATAATCCAACCAAACTGGGAGCTTATTAGCTTTGGATTGTTAGGACCGAGAGTGTGTTGCTCACGGCCAATAATATCCCAGAATAAATCGGCACCGATGAGTACCTCAGTCGGCGCTGGCTTGTGAAACATAGGGTCTGCAAGTTCAAAATCGTTAGGTATTTGTATTAGTTTTGTATCGATGGGAAATTTAGGAATGTGACCAGTCAATTTTGGAAGGACGAGAAATCCTGATGTAACGTTGAACGGGTTTACTAGAGATTTCAATTGCGCTACACAGGTTTCTGTGACCTTACCGGTCTGTTGGTTGCCTATACCCATAACCTTGACATGACACTTAGAGTTAGATGGCAACGACAGCTTATCTTTAAGAGACTGCGTTATAAATGAAGACTGGCTACCACAGTCCAATAGGGCACGAACCTTTTCGGTCTGGTTCGTCCGAGGATTAGCCACCTCAATAAAAGCGGTAGACAGTAAAACTTGTTTTGAGTTTTGTTTCGAAAAATTAGCAATAGTATCGTCAGTGCTGGGAGAAATAGTGGTGGCAACACTGGAAGTAGAAGAATCGTTATTGTTTGTATTAAATGGTTTATGCATAAGGGTATTGTGTCTCCCTTTACATTTTCTACATGGGCCGAGACGGCAAGTTTGTACTTTATGACCGAGCCTTAAACAATTTGTACATAATTTTAACCTATAGGCTTCGGCTATGCGCTCGTCTATGCTCTTGGCGAGAAAAGTGGGACAATCATAGATGCGATGTCCTTCATGACAGACAACGCAAGTTATGGTTGGAGACGAAACTGTATTTTCATCGCTGGCGCATGCGAATGACTTTGTATTGGCTCGATTGTTGTTTACATTAGAGGTCTGGGTCTTGCTTGTGGATTGGATAGATTTAGTTGAATTTCGATTAATTGATTCAAGGACGTCAGCACGATTGATTAAAAATGTATAAAATTGTTGTAAATCTGGAATATCCGCGCACGTGCCACGGCATTCTTCCCATTTCAAAAGTGTGTGGGCATCCAGCTTAGAGCTCATAATATGAATGATTAGGACATCCCATTTGTTTGTAGGAAGACCAAGGCTAGATAGCGCGCGCAGGTTTTTAGTTAGATGATCCACCATGAATCTCAATGATCCATGCGATTCACGGTTCGCTTGCTGAATATCTAACAAAGAATTTAAATGGTGATTAATCAACTGACGCTTATTATCGTAACGATCGCATAATATTTTCCAAGCATTTAAATAGTTGACCGCAGAAATTTCGAAATTAGAAATGATGCGTGCTGCATCACCCGTTAAATAGGAAGTCAAATAATGGAACTTATGAATAGGTGCAATACGCTCATTGTTGTGAATTAGAGATAAGAACGTGTCACGAAACTCGAGCCAACGGAAGTAAGATCCGTCGAACTTTGCAATTTGTATTTGGGGCAATTTAAATCCCAGTGGGTTTTGATGATCGACATTGCATTGAGCTGATGATATATGACTTGAATTTAAATCTTTGTAAATACTTTCATCCTTTTTACTTGAGTTGCATTTTTGAACTATATTCTGAGCTGAGGCTATGTTTGTAATAAATAAATGCTCAATGTCATCTCGCTCGTCAATTTCGATAGTTAAATTACCAGAATTCAAAACATCAATCTGATTCTGCAAGTCATCGTAACGATTTGAAAGTGACTCAAATTTACCAAGCCTTAGTGTCAACTCAGCTAACTCAATTGAAGTTAACGTTTCTTTGGCAGTGACATGATTTAAATAGTTTTTAAACTTTGTAATTTGGCCTTTTATTGAACTACGTTTGACGACAAGATCAAGTAAACTTTGAGAATCCCTTGCACTAGTTTCACCTCCCATCATGATCAAATATCAATAGTAATAATCGGTAGATATGAAACTCAGTACAAAAAAAATGTAAATAGTAAACTTGTAAAAATAATCAAAATTTAGCTCACGCTCCTCGACTTAGGCGTCACCTTAATCCGGCCCTGCTGCCCTGCGACCTGCTGTTCTAGGTGACGGCAGGCCTGGGTGTCTGGTTGTAGCCGCTGGATAGGTGCTTGCAATAATAATGCACCGACCCTGGAATGTTCGGCAAAAGGCGTGAATTGGTTGCAAAATAAACAACGAAGTATGAATTTACTGTTATTGTCGTTATGTTTAGGTAACTAACAATTTAGCTTATGTAGTTACGTATCTTGGGTACTGAATGAACTATTTTATTAGTATAGTAATTGCACAACAAACAACTTAAATTGAAAATCGAACAAAATTATATTCTTGTTGGAAAGTTTAAATGTATGATGTGGGTAAACAAATAAATTATTGAATTTTAACTACGTAATTTTTGTATATGATTGATTTGAATGTTTAATTAACGTAATATAGCACTGTATATGGATAATTAGCACAAGTAGTAGGTCAACATACGATGGGAAATAGTTAGAAATTGATCGGGAATTTTGGATAGAAAGTTAGTATTCACGGGTCTATTTATAGGAAGGGAACTTATCTGCATTGGCCTGTGCTGCGGTTCGACGCTTTAGGCTGATCGATGACCGGCGGTGGCTGCAATGGATAGGTCTTCAGGTATCCCGTGGCTGTAGTTTTGGAGTCCGAACGGCAGCCGGCTTCGGTAAAATTGTTGGTTATGTATGACGGCTTCACCATCCGAACACTGTTTCTTGATTTTTCTTCGAAGATTCGTTTGTCCAGTGTACGGTCGCCAGATGTTTATGCTCAAGGCATAAATGAAAACTCCCGATCTTGTTTGAATGTCGTATATTGACCTTTTTTGGGTTAAATTTGGGGAATTACATCGCAGTAATGTTATCGGTGTGAAATTGAGAAAAGAAGTGACGGTATGAAAAATAATTAATAGAATCGAACGGTAAGACGCAATACGGCTGCAGCGTGTGTTTCTCTCGTACTTAGCGCAGGCGTTAACACCTTTGATAAATCGCAATGTGGAATATCTTTCAAATAAAAACTTGTTTAACTTATTTCTTATTTCGTTGACTTAGCGAAGTTGACATTGGTAATTTTTATTAGTTCATGGAATAAGTTTATCTTGCCGCACTGATGTAAAAGTTAAATGAGTACCTATTTCTAGGAATACTCGTTTGGGCACAGATTTGAAAGTAAAGTGATTTAATGGTATTCGGAGAATTCATATTCAATAGCTATTCGTGGTTTTGACAATTTGGAATATCATCTCCTAACGTTTAGCGCAATTATAGATTTGTACGAAAATGGATTTCTTGATATATTTTTTTGATTCTTCTATGAATAGACAAACAAACACACTGATTGACGTCCATATCAACTAATACGTAATAACAGCTATCTTAAGGTCATGTTATTTACACCACCAACCAAAGATTACAGATTTTTATACTATTTCATTATTTGGATTAATCTCCACCCCGAAAAAGAGATTGAGTACAAAATCGGAAAAAACAGTTGACTCTGTTTGTTTCTTTCTTTGTTAACTTTTCACATCTTAACTGCTGAATTGATCGTGATGAAATTTGGTATGGCGATAGTTTGAACCATGGGGAAGGACATAAGTTACTTTTTTTGCATAAAACTAAGTCAACGCGGGTAAGACTTCTTCTTGAAGTCTTAGTATAGCTTGACATAAAACTAAGTCAACGCGGGTAAGACTTCTCCTTGAAGTCTTAGTATAGCTTGACATAAAACGAAGTCAACGCAGGTAAGACTTCGAGGAATAGCTTGATGTAAAACTTTTACACTGTGAAAATGTTATTGATAAAAAATTACGCCTGAATTGTGTTACTGCAAGCTTCTAGTGTGTTTTAAAGCCGAAATAGATAGAGGTTTTCGAATGTAGACCGGGTTTAGAGCTATTGTTCTAGCTTGTGACGGATAACCGGATTCTAGGTCAGTATTTACTACCTAGTATGTTATCGATTACTAACCGGATGACAATGGATTTTTAAAATGACGTGGTTGAGTTATGAATTAAACGTCTGTAATGAGTTGTCTTTAAAACAGAGTAAAAAAAAATTGGAACGCTTTTGGATTTGAATATACAAATAGTAAACTGGGTGCTATAGAGGAAAATGATTGAATGCGCAATTTCAGTAAACATTTAAACTGTATGAAAAAAGATGAATTTATTTTAAACATATTCAGAACTCATGTCACACACACCATATTAATGTTATTTCGTTTTTGGATATGAATTCTAGAAATTCAGTAACCAATATATTTAAAACGGATTTCCATAAGCTTCTTTAATGCTTCAAGCTTTTCATGAAATATTAATTGTAAGGTTGTTTTTTTTTATTTTCAGTTTAAATAAATATGGGGAATAGAGCTTGTTAAAAAACTTGATGGTCCTATAAATTCCCATAGAGTTACGTACCTTGTAGACATTTTAATTTTGTTTATTTCTAGGTTTTAAACTGTAATGACCACTAATCTTATTGTCATTCCGATTGTGATCATATTTATAAATTAATTATAGTGTTAAAATACCTTGCAGTGTAGAATCAATTTAGGAACTTTTTGATTTGAAATTGAAAACTGAAGAAAAAGATAATTTATTTCTAAATAACTTGAAAACGTTTTTAATTGACAAATGCTACTACAGCATAAATGACTTCCTCAATGATGACTTCTCGAAATGACTAAAATGGATCGGTCCGCTCCTAGATTGCTATACCCTATTCGGGTCCATATGTTCGCTAACCTTAACCTCTAAGATCTCATGTATACACTAACATGAATGCAATAAATGATTGAAATTGAAATTGATTTTCAGAGATGTCTTTAACAATGAATCTAAAGGAACTCTTTTTTTTACAACTGAGTGACGAGACAGACAAGCATGTCTCTCGCTTGATGGTAAGCGCCACGATTACCCATTGCCATTTACCAAGAGTTGAAAATCCTGCGTCATTTTGAGATATTAGATTTAATTAGATTAGATGTATTTTTTGTGTCCTCAAAATAAAGCCCTTCAATCTACAACAGATAAAGTTTGCACAGTAGAATAACTGGTAGCACGCTGTACAGTCAGCGCCAAAGTAGCTAATCATATTCGATTTTCCAAATGCGTATTAGATCAGTAATGTTTGTTTTTTCCTTACAAATCACATAAGGTTGCGTTTGACTATATGTATTTCTTTTTATGTATACTTCAAATACACCACCAACCGCATTTTATTTCATACAACTTCTGTCCATCCAAAGGTTGTCTGGTAGAAATCGCTCTAAGCGATAAGACCGCCCATTGTAACACTAGCTCTGAGATCTCTCCTTTTATGTTGTTTTATTTTTCTGTTGTTGTGGTGAAACAATAAAGCGCTATCTATCTATAGCACAACACACATGATGTTAAGTGATGATTCGGTCGAAGGGTGGTGTACATAATCATAAAGCGAATCAGAAAAAATGCTTTTATTCAGCGACTTTTGTCTTTGTCTGTACTTACAAAACATATACAACTCATGTAAGTAATGTACATTACATACCATGCAGTTAGCTGAATTAATATCATTTAGATAATAGGGATTTCTACCGAAAATCCAGCTCCAATAGTTTTCGCTCTTGTTTGAAACAAACACGAAATTTCGGAGTTATAATTTTATAATATTATCAACATTGTTTAAAACTGGGTCAAACACAAACGGTTCATTATGAACCGGGTTTATTTTCATAATGAACTTAATTTCGGTACCTAAATATTGCGTCGCCAAAATGTTAATAGTTAGGCTTAGCTCGCAAATTGTACTGAACAAAATTGCGCATTTACAAGGAGAATTTAACTCATATTTTGCGGGCAAAACTAAACTTAATGAAAACGGAAGTTAAATGAAACGGTTAAATCTTTTTACGTTAATACTGTTTGTAATTAAAGAACATTGGCCAAAACGGACCCGAGGTCTTATGAAAACGATTTATTTACGACTAGCTGTTCCCCGCGGTTTCACTCGCGTGGGCTACGATTTATCGCGATAAAAAGTAGCCTATGTTCTTCCTCAGGGTTCAAACTATCTCTGTACCAAATTTAATTAAAATCAGTTCAGTAGTTTAGGCGTGAAAGCGCAACAGACAGACAGACAGAGTTACTTTCGCATTTATAATATTAGTAGGGATAAGTTTTTTAATATTTTGCCTTTTTTTTTAATCACATACATAGCTCTGAGTAGGTTTCTCTGTATCTAGGGTATCAGAAACTACGAGGATCGGGGATCCACAATACCCAGACACAGAACAAATACTTGCGCTTTTTTTCGTCGCACAAATATTTGTTCTGTTGCGGGAATCGAACCCGCGACCTCACGCTTCGTAGTCGGCTATTCGCCCATTGCGCCATATCAGTCGCGCAAATCCTTACAATACATATCGGTCATTATTGTAATGTAAAAGGAAACACGTAACTATTTTTTATACTAGTATGTATTATCACCCGTCGGTGTGTTCCGACAGACCCACTTGAGAGCCAGTTTCCAATCCAGGTGGCACCACCTTCGATCACAACGTATCTGAACATCAGGAGAATTGTAAACTACGAAACACCTATAAAAACAAAGTCCTGACTCATTCACTGACATATCAACGCACAGCCTCAATCGCTCGCTAGACATAGATAGAGGGATGAAGTGGTAAGGGTAGCTTCATTTGGTCATTCGATCACATGGAAAGGTGTTCATGGTATGGTATTTTACGCGTACGAAGCCATAGGGCAGGTTGTAATTTTTGTATTGGTTTTTAGTACGAAACGCGATAAATAAAGCTTTGTCGTCGCAAGTCATTTCAGTACTAGGGCTTGAGATATTATGACATGGCATATCGGTTTGGATCGATTGTCAATTTCGGGTGCTAGTGATTTTCGTATAGAAAATATATACATAGATAACGTTTCATTGTTTCACCAAAACAACAACAGACAAGGAAAAACCTTCGAATAGGCGGTTTTATCGGTTAGAGCGATTTCTACCTATAGATGGACAGAACTGTAGTAGGAAAAAATTGCGCTAATGACATAGAAATATCCTCTAACCATAATAATATATCCATTTATCTAACTATCATAGCCATCCTTGTTTCCTAGAAAACTGAAAGAGCTTTGAAAGAGTTTTGCCCGCAAGGCGCAGAACCCTCTTTGCGGGCAAAAGGCAAATATAATATGGGTAGAACTTTGCAAATACTCCGTATTTCCACTAGTGGTGTTTAAAGTTGCTATTTGGTAATAGCATGCTACAAACCATTCGCTATTTATTTAGTGGGCTATTTAATAAGCTAAGCTAAAACGAAAACGGCTGGAGGGAAAAGTTAAAGGCGTGGTAATTATTAGTACTGTAAACTCACAGCACGCTTACTATCGTTGGATAGACAGCGTGCATAAATAATACTATTATAATAATATGCTATTATGTACCTTAGGGACATAGCAGAATATAGGCGTATACAAACGAGATGCGTCCGATAGCAATGTTTAGCACGCGATGGTTGTCGGCTGTTCCACCCGCTATGCTGTTTGCACTTTTGCACACAATTCCTGATTCAACGCTAGGCTAACGCTATTATTAACGCGTTACTATTTCAAATAGTTAGGAATTTCGTTATCTAACAGTAAGCTTTATAATTACTGAATGGTAATTAAACAAATTAGCAGCGTGAAATTTATAGCGCCCAGTGAAAGGCACCTTAGCACGCGCTATACGTTCAGTATAAAATTAGCGCGCTATTCTAAGGTGCTAAACGCTATATTATCCAACTCTAATTCCAACCACCAGTCTGCGGAATTTTGTGTTGACACATTGTTGGTGTGTTGATATTAGCAATTTTCATCTCCGTCGTTATGTTTTAGGACTCGCTGATTCAATAATATTTGCATTTTAGATCGTTAGTGTAGCAAGGGATGATTTAGTTGAAGTTTTCAGTAAAATACGGAGGGAAATTCTGAAGTGTTTTGAAGAGTTTTGCTGTGTGTTTTTGTGTGAAGTTTTTACAAGATTGTTTCAAGGAAGTTTTTGAGGGTTGGCAACGCCTCTAGTGTTTGCATTATAATTAAGTATGTCAATAGGCAACGGTGTATAGAATCCAGAAAACCGTATTAAAAATGTCGCAGTAATTAAGGCACTAAGACAATTCGTTTTAAAAAGTGAATAAATACCTCTTTAGTATCTTGTTTTTATCTACGCTTTGTTGATCTATGGTAGATATTTTTGTTTTCTACCACAGCACTATAGTTTAATAACGGGCAACACCGCTTATCAAAAACGTCAAAACGCCCAACTTTTAATATTGAAAAGTAGCTCTGCTGGTTCAGGTAGGTACCCAAAACAATACCTCTTCTAAAATCAAAACTATTCTAACGATGCTCACTTAGGGATGGAACGGTAAACGGCGAACTACAGTCATTTGTTAACTTCAAACTGTCAGATGTCATAGCGCAATGGATCCACGTTTATTTGAATTCCGTAGTTGGCTCGTTCTGTCTCTATGTTGAGGTTTATGTGCCTAGGACCTAGGAGTGGCCCTAGGATGTGGGTAAGAATATACATACGTTTATTATGAAGGCAGCGATTAAGATTTATAGACTGTCCAAAAATCTTTTTTCACAAAATCCTATTATTATAATCTAATAATATATATAACTCAAAGGTGACTGACTGACATAGTGATCTATCAACGCACAGCCCAAACCACTGGACGGATCGGGCTGAAATTTGTCATGGAGGTAGATGTTATGACGTAGGCGGATGCTAAGAAAGGATTTTGATTAATTCTACCCTCAAGGGGATAAAGTAGGGGATGAAAGTTTGTATGAAACTTAGTCAATTTTAAACCGATCGGGCTGAGACTTTGCACGCATAAAGCTGTAGCCCACGCGGGTGAAACCGCGGGGAACAGCTAGTATATTACAAATTGCAAATTTTGTGTGTGAATGTTTGTTACCACGTATCACCGTAACTACTGAAGCGAATTTGATGAAATTTGGAATAGAGATAGCTTATACCCTGGATTAACACATACTTTATATCCCGGAAAAAGGTTCCTGCGGGATAACGGGAAGACGTGGGTGAAACCACGGGCCGCATCTAGTATTATTTACTATAAAATCTTTGGCTGACTTAACAATTTTTATTTTTACTTCTTACCTGGTAGCGTTTGGCTACAAGTCACCTGATGTTAACTGATGATCTGGTTAAAGGTGGCGTCACGCACGCTACATCTCATGAGGACTGGCTCTCAAATGAGGCTGCCGGGACACACTAACAGATGCTTGGCGACAGATAAAATAAATTGTTTCTATTGTGTTATGGAATTTAATGAACTTTACTTTTGTAAAATGAATATGAGCGACAAAAACGTACAAACAAAAGTAATGAAATAGCCAAAAGGCCTTCCGGGTATTTCTTAATTTATGTTGTTTGTGATCAAACGCTTTTCTGTAAGATGTAGGTACAACAGGAATAAATGAATATGTAGCAAATTAGATGCTGTGTTAAAGAGACTGAGTAGGTATATAATAATAATGTACATACTTTATTTATTATGATATTTCGCTGAAATTATATAGGTCGATGTCGTAATTACGTCAGCAGTTCTTATTCACTTTTTTAAATGGCAACCCACAAATTCCTCTATCTGATGCTTACTGCTGCTCATGAATCAATATGCTCCAACAGATGATTGACAATGATGAGATGATGATTATAACGAGATAACAGGACTGGTTCTCAAATGAGGCTACTGGAAAATTAAACTAACCTAACTTCATTTCAACAGGTAACCCCAGAGACCTCAAGTACAAAGAGCCTGAAGTACGACCCGCGCCCCATTCTCGACGGGACGTTTCATGCTGAGCTAACTGTCTCGATCCAGCTGTGGCCAGCCCATTACGAACGAGGAGCGCCAATCTTGAGGTGTGAAGCCAAAATTGGAGAGCTGTACAGGGAGGACACGACAGCCGCCTTGTATTCAACAAACAGCGATCCTAAGATTGAAAGAGGTGAGGATTTTATCTACATCACCCTCATTGCTAGTTGTATGGCTCCATATGACTAAAAATCTTGAAGTGATCATAGTTGATTTGTGACGTCGGCTGTCCACCAACCCGCTCTAGGCTTACGTGGTGCATTATGACCCATATTTTCTCTCTCTGAGAAGGCCTGTGTCCCAACAGTGGGAACGTAATAGGCTGATGATGATGGTGATGATGATGACGTTAGCTTGACCAGTAGTAAGGTCAATGGATCGAAATAGTTCTATTCCTACAAGAAGTTTGAACTTTCGGTGAAGCAATAATTCGTGATAAAACCATAACGTGGCGCTACTTTCAACCACGTCGTCACTTACTGACTGACTTGTGGTCAAACAGTAACTCGGTAAGAAAAGACACCCCAAAGCGATTCCGATTCTAACGTAGACATAGCCGTAACTTCATTTTTAGAAAAAAGATTATTGACAAATTAATAAAACGATAACAAAGAATGTTGGTGCAAAATTATTAATTTCGCATCAAACCGGTTCCAACGCAGCATGACCAGCGCTGGTCTTTAGAACCGGGCAATGTATAGTTATACGTAGTATTTCTCATTATCATCATAATCAGCCTGTTTCAGTCCTCTGCTGGACATATGCCTCATCCAAAGTCCGCCACTGAACCTGATTTTTGGCTCTTCACAGAACATTATAAGACACCACAAAGCATTCTGTCTCGCTCTTTCAATGAAAGAGGTAGAGATAAAAACTATAAGGTTCCATGCAAAGAGTTTCTTACAAAGTGGTTAAATATTTAAAATCTCTTGCCGGGTACGCTAACCGATTGAAAGCAAGTGAAGACTAGCAAGTGGGAACCCTTGATCGCACCGTTACGTGCATGTATATATTCGCTCGCCTTCGCTGACGTGTCCAAATAGAACGAAGCTAACGATGGCATCGTTCGCAGATGATCGGAGCTCGCCGTCAGCGAAGGAGTGACGCCGCGATTTGCTTGCTGCTACCCACCACGTGGCCTCACTCGCTGTTATTCCCGCCGAGGTACCAACACACGGCGCAGCACGGCCGAATGTGAACGAAAGGCTTCGCTGGCTCGCACTCGCTCTGATTCGTTCGCGTTCGCTCGTTAGCCTTCGCTTGCTTTCTTTCGATTGGTGCGTTACCTGCATCTCTCTTCTTTATTGTTGTCTCGCTCTTAATAATTGCTTGTGGCAGCAATTGAGCGCTAAGTACCTAATGGAAATCAGTTTTTAAATTTTGCATGTAACTTATATAGAAAATACGTTATGAGCAAATTTGCTTTTTATAGGTATTTAAACCCTCAAACGTTAAAACCCGAATTATAATCCCTGGTGCTTTATTAAAACGCCTAAAAAAGACCACTTGAGTTCGTTCCAAAACGGCGGGAATTATTGTACTATAAACGATGCATTAATGGTCTGTAAATTACGCACCAGATGGAGGGTTAGTATTATTCTGAAATGCTCGCTAAGTTAGGGGCTCTTTGTCTAAAACTGTCCGAGCTTACTTCACGTAGTAAGGGGATGATGTCTTATCGTAGACGAATAGATTTGATGACATGAATTAGTAGATTTATGATACATTTTAAGTGGATAAGTATGATACGAAACAAATCACTCAATATTTTACAACTACGAGAATTATTGTATTTGCTAGACACTTTACTTATACAGCATCGTGAAAGCAATAACATAATTTTAACAGTTAACTTTTTTCAATACAGACTAAAAATCCCCAGAGTGTCTCACAAAATACAAAATTCTAGAGCACAACGTGAAACGAAAAAACTCAAACAATTGGGGTCCGTTGTTGGGTCCGTTCCATGAATTGCTTGCGATAGGCGTTACGAGCCGTAAATTGTTTAAATAACTGTGTATTGGTATGATACCTGAAATACGGTATTTGATTTCCGCGATAACTGTTTATTGAGATGAACTATTCTCCCTCGGAAAACGTGAATCAACCCGATGCGTGATATTGCGACCGAGAATTATCGAAATACCTACCTAGTCAAACATCGAGACGCTGCTTTAGTTATCTAACTACCTACCACCCAAATGAGCACACCGTACATACATTGGAACCAAGCTCAGAAACAGTTATCACAAAATAGTTATTTGTTATGCAAGGCTGCAAAGTTGTATTTTGGTGCGAGTACTTGTTTTGAAACCTGAGCATGCGAAGGATTCTAGGATTCGCTTCGCTCATGGTTCAAATATAGAATGAGCGTAGCGAGGGTTTCAAACGTACGAGACGCAGAATAACTTTGCAGCCGAGCGAAATACACAACTTTTCACCTCACTACAGCGATGCAAGAAAAACAGATAAAATAAGTTTGTTGGTTGTTCTTTGTTTTTTTTTTTTTTTGTTTTGTTATGGCGTCACACGATTAGTGTATTTGCCAGTGTCAAGTATAAAATATTTCAAACTCAGAGAGTTGAATCAAGTTTAAATGATGATGGTGATGATGATGATGAGATGATGGGATGAGGATAGTGTTTAGGTAAAGTAGTGGTGCTTTACTTAAACTTTACACGGACTTTTTGGAGCAACTTGAAAAGTCACTTTCACAACTTTATTTCAATTTCCCACACTCGTACACATTAACGAACACATAATGGTTAATAATCCACCAATATTACACATTATCACTCGAAGAAACACAAGTTTTGGAAATAAAAACAAAATTTTCACGTTGACAACTCAATTGCCGCCAAAAAAGTCTTGTTCTTTGTTTCATGCAATATTCGTGCTGGCCAGTGCCATTATTTCAAAAAGGAGGTTGGAACACTGACATGAACTAAGTATTGTTGCATTTTAAGGTGACTGACTGTATGGAAAATCATTGAATGGGAAGGTTCGAATTTTAAAAATACTTTCCACGCTAGCGCGCAAAATGCGCTTTTGCACTTAGATTTCGAATGATAAACATACACTTTCCGAGCTTGTGAGGTGAAAACAATATAGTTATTAAGTGTCCAAACCCGTTACCGGTATCTAAATCAATACCTACACAATATCGGTATTACAAATTCGCATACCGACCCACCTCTATGAACTGCGAAATATGACTCCATTTACACTATAAACTGTTATCAAATAACTACAGATCTTCAGTTAGCTACAAACCAATCCAACTTCCAACTACCCATTAGTTTTGGTAGGTACAGTGCGAGGACAAAGTTGCCGTAGCACCTCAACGTTCATAGTCGGGCACGGTATGCATGTCGCGTATCTCTGTGGGTTGGTTCATGTACACACACTACACACGTACGTTCGAAACGGCTTATAGAAGGCGGCCATATGCGCGATTTTCCTACATGCTATTGCTTTTTATTTTATTTTTTGATCACCATCATTGTGTACACTGTTGCAAATAAAATATTATACAATTGACGCAAAAAATTTTATAATATAGGACATTCACAGATTTTCAACTGTTATTGTTTTGGGACTAATACTGTAATTTTGACCCCGACCGTACATAAATATCTGGGGAAACATCATTCCCGCTTGAACAAAATAATACAGCAGCGGAAATGTAGTAATGAGATTACAGACAGCAAAGCGGCATTGAGGGCCGAATGAGTTATGGCCCATCGCCTCATTTGAACCGACAATTTCCTCTTAGACTTACCCACAGAGGTTTGTTGTTCAGATGATTATATCACTGAACACATGCTAGGTCGAAAATGAGTGTAAACCGGATGTGTTGCCATTAAAATATAATAAACGTAGCAGCTAGAGATAAACCTCATTTGTCTTTGTTTATAGTTTAGTTAAAGGTAAAATGCGGTATTAAAACTGAAGGAGGGACAAACTTTATGACCTACTAGCTGTCTAGTGCGTAAAGTTAGAGACAAAAGTTACTGATCTAACCTTATTTTCCTCAGGCGTGTCATATGAACGATATTTAGTGTTCAAATGGTCTGTAATTTTTTTGAATCGGGAATGTTCCGTACCGTGATTACACCCACGGCTTTCCCGTTATTCCGTAAGAACCTTTTCCGGGATGAAAAGTATCCTATGTCCAAATTCAGAGTCTATCTCTATTTGGAATTTCACTAAAATCTGACGCACCTTTCAGTGTATTCCGGCATAAATTGGCAGCCAGTTGTCAATAGTGTGAAACCATCTTTGATTACAGACAGATAGGTAGATAGATAGACAGGTAAACATTTCATCGTCGCAAAACATGAAGTATCCTGCATTACTAGCAATAAGTTTTGCCCAAGGACGTTTGATGTTGAAAAACTGTGGAATATATAAATAAAGTAAATCGTAATACTTCATATTTTAGAGAGATGTTTTACAATATACGAAACCTGGGTAAAACAAATCGTTTTAATACCAATAACTCTCGATTGTTATCGGAAATGTGTGGCAGGTTTAATGGTATATTCAATACCTTTTCATCTACCTCAATTAATCCTAAAAACACATCAAGTATTTTTAATTCATTTGTAGTACAATAGCGTATTGTTTTAAAGCGGGTGTTTTAATTGTCCGTACGAATTACTTGCCTACTTTTAAATAATTTGAATCCACTTTTTGTGTTCATAGTTACATTTTAGTGACTTATGCAGTATAGTAATGTTATATTTCAGGAACTTGACTTTTGACTTTCAAATCATTTATTTATTTTCAACTTTTATTTTATTTTATATTCTAAGGTTAAGGTTAGGTTAGCAGAATTAGCAAGCTGAAGTGGCAGTGGGCTGGTCATATAAGCCGCAGAACCGACAACCGATGGGGTAGACGTGTTCTTGAGTGGAGACCGCGACTTGGCAAACGTAGTGTAGGACGTCCTGCGACAAGGTGGAGCGACGTCTTGCGCCGAGTGGCTGGCAGTGGTTGGATGAGAAAAGCCGAAGACCGGGCTCAGTGGCGTATCATGGGAGAGGCCTATGTCCAGCAGTGGACTGATACAGGTTGATGATGATGATGATGAAGGTTAGGTTAAGTGTTTTTATTTTGTTATGTATATTATTCGTTCAAATCATAGTATAAGTACTTCACTAATTCACTTCACTGAAGTCAAAGTGAAATATAATTATATTCATTTAGTAAGATACAAAACTTGTTCATTATGCAACGTAAACTTAAAACTAGTTACGCCTAGCCAAATAACAGGCAAGATTATTTTGAGCACGATTATTTTTACTAAGGTCCACTACATAAGTTTAATTAGTAGAAAAGGAGGACTATGTAAAAAGGTACAACAGCAAAAAAGAAAAACATGTTGCGCTTGCAAATAGTTCTATATAATAGGAAAAAATGACAGTGACAGTTCATTCAATGGTATTGATATTGATGTTTCTAACAAATAAGTTTCGATGAAGTAATAGAAAACAGAATACGAGAAAATAATATTTGACTACCAATTATCTTCGCTACTACCCCATCCCACCCGCCTATCTCATCTTATAAACTAAGATATATTGCAAAAGTTGCCTTTTTGTTCATTGGTTAGCTGTTACATATAGAGCTGATCTAATTTGGATAAAATTAAGTATAGGGATAGAGTGAACTTCAAAGTAACACGTAGCGTTCTCAACCTTCCCGGAATGTTTGGTAAATTCTGGGAATATGTTTTACCTCCCGAGTTCCCGGAATACAATTAAGTTTCCGAATATTTTAATGTAAATTAATTGGCAAACAACATTGATAAGCCGAGTTATATCACGCAGTAAGTTATACTAAAATCCATTTTTTTCGTATACGACCTTATATAAAATCAAAGAAACAAAAATACGCATAAATTTCAAAATAATTAAATACATGAAACTAAAATTAAATCACAATAAATAGTAGGTACTGTCTCTCCGGTATTAGTACTGACATATGTCTCACGCAGCAATGTCGCAGGAATGTACAGTCCAATCATCAAAAACAGAGCAAAAAATCCCACGAATTATATTTTTTCTGGCAAATCATGATTAACTGACAATATTTAGATGCGTCTACAAAATTATAAATTTGTTAAAAAAAAAACATTTTCGTCGATTTGGTTTTGCATTCCCTAAAATTAAACTAAATTTCAAACTTAGTTTAGTTTTAGAGAATGCAAAACCGAATCGACACAATTATCAGATTTATAAAATACTTTCACTCAAACTTACCTTGTTCATAATTCCCGGTTTGTTTCCTTCGAGAGTTGCCAACCCTAGGAACATGTTACACAATTTTCATTCCGGGAAAATGCAAAGTAGCTGCGAGAAACCGGGATTACCATGGATAGCTAAGCGTGAGTCTGCCTACCTGAACGATTTCTCCGAAACATGTTCCAGCGCTTTATTCCATCACTAAATACTTTCATTCAACTTACCTCGGCTTGTTCATAATTCCCGGTTTGTATCTTACGAGAGTTGCCATCCCTAGAAATATTTTAAATTCCGGGAAAATGTAAAGTACCTGCGAAAAACCGCGATGAATCTGGTACAGTCAGCGACAAAAGTGGCTGATCATACTCAATTTTCCAAATGTATTTTAGAATTTTAGATCAGTAATATTTTTTTTACAACTTACAAGATAGCGTTTGACTACAACAACACGCCTGTTTTTATGTGTGGTTAAAGGTTGGCGTTTACGATGATGAGCGCAATCGAAAAGTTTGTAATTGTTTAGCTACTTTTGTTGTTGACTGTACCTACCTGAACCATTTCTCCGAAAATTGTTTCAGCGTTTCATTCAATAGGTAACCAGCATACCGAGTTCGCCGAACACTCAACGGTGAAATATGATGCGGAAACATGGAAACGACTGACGGATGCGTTAAGTACGTACTTAACCAATGTTTAGTGTACTTCTCGGTACATTTTCTGTGTTCTGTTTATTTTTTCCCGTAAACGATTAGGGATGCTCGATGATCATCGATGTTTTAAGTTTTAACATCGATATTGCATTATATAAAACATCGTAACATCGATGTCGCGGACACACCTAATTGGAAACTATGGACGCTCTTACAGAGTAGGTATTTATCAAATTCTGAATGCAACCAAAACACGAAAAATGAAATGAAATGAAATACATTTATTACTGACACACACAATACAAAAAATGTCGCACAAATTAGGGACAAGAACAAAAAGTAACAATCACACATAAAACATAGGTACAGGTGCGACATTGCGCGATGTCAGAAATAGGTCCTTGAAAAAAAAAACCTTGGTCACGTTTGATTTGTTTGTATGTGACGTATGTACTGATAATTCCTAAAAAGATATAAAAATATTGGAACTAGTAATGCGTTCCTACGCCCTGATAACTCTAATTTAATATTTTTTGGTGAATTAATGAAATCGTGTAATTTTACGGTTGTACAATTTCCTGCTGACGATATTTGCATAAAAAGATCTACGTTTTGTGCTCGATGAACATCGAGTATCGATGCCATTATCGATGTTTTTGCAACATCGATCATCCCTATAAACGGTTCAAATGTTTCGTACAAATGGCTAGACTGTTAAGGAGAATATGTTGAATCTTACAAATGGAAGAAATGGCGGTAATGATAATAAACGTTTCAAAGCGGTTTAAAAACCACTTGCTCTAGATAGCAATTTAAATAACGATATTGTGCTATTGCTTTATAAAATCTAGTAAACTTAAATATCAGTTAAAATAGTTAATATGTATAACTAAACTAAAACTGTACAACCTAAACAATTTAACTTTATAAAATTTATACGAAAATTGTATATAGGTACCTATTGGTTTTGTTATTTAGATCTTATTGTTTGTTTACAAGTCTGATGTTAATAGTGACGATGTGGCCACGCCACACCTACACCTTCTCGAAGACCTTTGTTCTCTGTATCACAACCTACTTGCTGATCATTTAGATCTTTAAGACTATAGTTCTCACTTCATTTCTGATTCGGTCTTTAAGAACATCTACGATGATCTCTCCTTATCCATATCCTCCTGTTGTGTCCACATCTTGGCTTTGTATGTCTTATCAGGTAGGATTAGGATGCACTGGTTGGAAACTATCATTTTAAGGCATAAAGGTGACGACAAGACTGCAAAGCTTATTTTGCTTCAACATTGTCGTCATCATCATCATCAGCAGCTGGAAGAAGTCCACTGCTGAACATAGGCCTTCCCCTATGTACGCCACCATGAACGGTTGCATCCATTGGCTCCCTGTGATTCTTACATTGTCGTCGGTCCACCTAGTGAGGGTCCTACGTCTTTCGGTTCGTAGGCACCACTCGACAACCTTTCTTCCCCATCGGATTGTCAGCATTGTACCTGTACTTAATTATCAAGTTAAGACCAAGCATCTTACCCCTTTTAACCAAAGGGGTTTTTATGTTCTAAGCTTTATTGCCTCGAAAATATGCGTGAATGTTATTTAATCTCATTTTGCATCACCCTTATAAAGGTACCAAATTGAATTGCCAAAGGCTTTCAAAAGCAAAATAGGGTTGGCCTTTAAAATAGGGTTACCCGTAACATTCACGTCGTTGTCAGGTGTTAAGTCTTACGACAACGAGCTAAGATTGTCTCGTAAAATGTTTAAATTATTTTCGCTTGAAATTTTGAAAATCACTTATCTAAATTAGAGTTATAATTTTGTATGTTGTGGAACATATAGGTGATGTTTCTTGGGGAAAGAGTATTCGATGTTGATACTCGCAATTTCTACTTGGATTTTCAATCAAATGTTTTTTCTGTATACATACTACTAATGTTATAAATCACAAAGTTTGCGCGCGCGTGTGTGAGTATGAATGTTTGTTACTGTCGTATCACCGTAAGCACTAAACCGATCTTGATTTAATTTGGAATGGACATAGCTTATACCCTAGATTACCACATTTTTACCCCGGAAAAAGGTTCCTGGGGGATAACGGGAATATGTGGGTGAAACCGCGGGCGCAACCAGTACGTAATATAGATTCATTGAATTAAAATTATTAATCGGCATAAATGTGAGCTACATCACACATTTATTTGACGAGGTAGGAAGGTAAACCACGATTGCAATTCGAGCGATTTCGTCAGACCAATGAATTACATTCAATTAGAATTAGGTTTTATAACGGGATAATTACCATGTATTTGTTTTTGTTTGTGTTCTATATATTTCGGCACTATTGCAAGCGCCATGATCGCGAGAATACTAAAAGTTTCTGCGGGTAGGATTGTTGATGTTATAACGGGCAGACGTATCTATCTACCCGCTTCCTCGCACGTTTTATAAAACCTAATTCTAATGTTTTTGACCATGGTAGTTTAAAACAGTATATTACATTCAATTAGTCTGTAAAACGAATGCGAGCGCTTCAGCAAATAAGAAAAATGCAGTTGGTTTTTTTTAATGCATTTATAACTTTTTTTCTTTGTTGCAGTGACGTCACCAGGGTCAGCAGCCAAACTGCAGCAGTGCCAAATAATACCTATAGTGTTAATCATAGTTTGGGCAAACAACACCTAGGTAGTTAAATTTAATTAAAAACTAAAAGAAAATGTAAATTATTATAAAGTATAAATTAATTTTAAGTAGTTGTTAGGCTACGTCGGCAAATAAAATGTGAATTTAAAATAATTAAATTATAGTAAATAAACTGAAATGAGCTGATGATTACGCCAAAGAATTGTAAAGACTAAGGAATATTGTTGATTTAATACAAATTATATGTCACGTACTGTTTTATTTCATTTACCTGTAGTATTAATTTCTATAGATATTTCTGCGTTTCAATCTCACCTGATGTTAAATGGTAATACATACCTATAAGGTGCCTGTCACTCTTGCATTGAAAATTCCCAGACTTCATCACCCTGAATGAATGTGGAAGCAAAGCGCTTTGTGTGCTTGCAGTAGGTATATCCACCATACACTGAATATATTACAGAAACAATTGGGAATGCAGCATATCAATTTTCCTGATAAATGCTTTTCATCGAACGCATAGAAAAAAATGATTACCATCGTCAATGGTTCACTACCACGAAAGAGAGCCAGAAGCGTAATTAAAACTTCATTTTGAGCCTCGAAACGAGAGTTTATTGCGTTGGCCCAAACAGCTCGTTTATTGCTAGTGTTTGGGCGGCTTTTGACGGCTGAAATATCGTAGGCCATAGCCGTAATAAGTGTTAATGATTCGGTAACACTGAAATTAGTCATATAAGTGATGACTTACTGAAACGTAGTCATTTCATTGACTGTCGTAGCTTAGCTCTCAGAATTTGTAAGTTGAAGTGGCAATGGGCCATATCGCGCGACGAACCGATAACAGATGGTGATGAAAGGTTTTCTAGTGGCAACCATGAACCGGAAAACGTTCTGCAGGTAGACCTTCCACCAGTTTGCGGAGCCGATGGACGCTAATAGTCATTTATTTTGGCGATCAAAAGGGGAAGCTTATGGTAGTCATCTTTCGGCTAAAGATGATGATGAGGATGATAAACTCAGTTACACAGTAGGTGGTAGAGATAGGTTTGTAGGAGTTACTCTGAAATCAGGAATCAAGATACATATTTGCAAAAGAACCCAAAGCTTTCAGAGTTAGCAAGTCTAATTAGCAATCAACGCGCAGGTTATACTTGTATATTTTTTACATCTTACCGGAGAGCGTTTGGCCACAAGTTGCCTGAAGTAAAGTGACGATGTGGTCGAAGAGTACTTACTATGCCTGGTTTGGGAACTGGATATCAAGTGTGAGGCGGCTGGATCACACCGATAGATAATCTTAAGTTAAGTGTGATAGTTACTAACGAGGCAAATACAAGGGAATACTCTATAACAAAGCCATTTCCAAAAACTGTACTGGCATTGTGCTAAAATGATATGCAATTTCGATAACAGAACAAATATATAATAGTTTCCAACAATTGGCAGTACACAATGTTGTACACAAGATATACGAGCAATACTGCTTTTGATAGCCTTTTCAACGCGAATGTACAAACATAACAATAGGTCTGATAAATAAATGGTGCATGAAAATTGAAAGCTGATGATACATGCGAGCGTCATTCATATTTGAAATAACTACGTCGGTATTCTAAAAGCAGTTCCAGGAGATATTTCAGCTAGTAAACAGAATTGTGCAGAACAGTGCTGCAAAATATTCAAAAAGCCGACGGCCTGCCTGATGGAAAGTGGTCTACGTTGCCTATGGACATTTGCAACATCAGAGGCATTGCCGACGCGTTGGCGATCCCTAAGAACTCCTTCCACATCCATCTTGAAGGACTGCAATTTGTAGCTCTGCGGAAACATTTATGGAAGGAGCTCGTCCCACATTATGCAAATATGATGTCAGTTCAAATATTTTCAGAAAAAAGAAACGAAGCTAAAACTGCACTTTCCAAAATGAGATAAAAACTGGTGCATCTTTGTAACAAGCAGCAAAATTGTAAAGCCCTTAAGGTGAATGGGCTCGTGCAATTTCCCATACAAACTCAAGAAGGGCGATATGGATCACGCGAACTATTCTAATGAAGTTTGAAAATTTTCTTAAATTGTTCAATTAATTACCCATTCGCGAACTATCAGTTTCTCTTACAAAAATTATGTTTTCCATGTAATTTTACATCGGAAAAATCGTATTATTATACACATGTGTGCGTGAGTGGCACTGAAGTTGACGGACTTGAATTAGGTGATTTTAACCTGCCATCTATCTGAATTTCGATGAACTATTTAGATGTAGACCTTGTGCAGTGAGCGAATGGTGGCATACGACAACGTTGAAGCGTCACAGAAGAAATTATAGTTTGTCAATAGCTAAAAATTATGCGACGTTGCAAGATCGGGCGTGACTAGTGAAGAATGATTTTCTGTCTCGCTCGCCACGATATTTCGACTTGCCAAGTCGTGCATGAACGACTTTGTTGATTTTGGGGCAATTTTTACTTTCCGTTCCGAAGACGTAAATCGAAACGGGTTGGTAGTCAAGGTCGTGGAGGTCTAATCCACTTTGATAACCTAAGTGATAGAATTTCGCCCAGGTAATCAAAGTAGGAAAATAAGTTAATAAATAAGTAAAGTAAATATATATCTTGCGATAGTTTCTCACACGGCCATCCGACTTGTATGTATTATGGTAACCAGGCAGCTGACAACATACTTACATTAGAACGTAAATCTAAATACATACGGTCTACGTAGATAGATACCTACTATTGATAAAATAGTTAGTTAGGTACTTGGCGGTAGAACTAGAAATGGTAGATCGCCCTTGCAAGAGGTCGCCTACCACGGTGGTAGGTATGTACCTACCTAGCTAAAATAGTTTAGGGATGTGAACAAAATAATCGATTTTTATATTAATCGATCTTTTTTTATCGATTTTTAAAAAGTCGATGATTATATTACAAATCAATTATTTTTATTTAAATAATTGTTTTTTACAAATCGATTATATAAATAAAAACAATCGCTTAGTAAAAATTCAAACAATAATCTATTTGTACAAAATCGAAAAATAATCGATTTGTAAAACAAATCGAAAAATAATCGATTTGTAAAAAATCGATTATTAAGTAAAAAATAATCGAATCGTTTTTACAAATCGATTTAATCTAAAGAGATAAAAATCGATTATTTCTTAATCGATTTTTTCCCTTTCAAGTCACACCCCTATATTTGATACCCAGTGTGTTGGTACCGCACTACCGCATTATCAAATAAATATTTGGTAGGTAAAGGTATGGTAGGTAAGGTACTAACTACAACATAAGTAGCTAGCGAAGTTACTGGGCTAATGAGTGTCTTATCTACTAGGTAGGTATCTGATCTAAAGTCTCAAATATTACATAATAAGCCACCATGTTGTGGTTTGGCACGATATTTTTCTTCACCGAAACCTCATACCTATTGTTGGTATTTGAACATGTGCTGTGCAGCACGGAAGTTCAATGCGCAACCGATTGAGCTATCATCGCTTCAAATCATAAACGTCAAAGAAAAAACCGAAATCAACCGATATCTATCAATGTAATACTATACATATTGTTATCAAACGGAATAAGGTATATTTTTCAATAAAACAGTCTAAGCGGTAAAGAAGACGGAATCCAAATCCACATCCACATTTACAATAAAAATTTATTTACCTATACATATAATAAAACTGTGACTGATCGCTGTCTGTACATCCTATCCTTTCCTACTAATATTATAAATGCGAAAGTTTGTGTGTGTGAATGTTTGTTGCCACGTATCACCGTAACTACTGGAATGGAAATAGCTTATAGCTACTTTTTATCCCGGAAAAGGGTTCCTGCGGGATAACGGGAAGACGCGGGTGAAACCGCGGCTGAAAACTAGTGAAAGATAAATGAGAAAAGCTATTATTGGGGGTCTTTATCATCAACGCAATAGAACCCAAAACAATGATTAATGGAATTTTTGTCTGTTTGACTGTATGTCTGTTTGTCTGTGCGTTTGTGCGCGCTAATTTCAGAAACGGCTTAACCGATTAGGGTGCGGTTTTCACTAATGTATGTGTATGTGTGGTAAGTGGTAAGCTTCACTTAATATTTAGTGTTTCTTTTACTACAATAGTTTTATAAAAAAAAATATCGATAAACTGTAGGACACGCGGGTGAAACTGCGGGGTGCAGCTAGTATAAACTAATCAGACTGTTCTATGAGTTTTTTGGTTACGTCATTCACGTAAAATGCATTTTTGACTAGTTGCTACGTTGCTAGGCAAGTTGTTGTTTATAGTTTTACTCTGTAAAAAAGGTGGATCAACGTTGGAAAATTATTGATGGAAATCAGCAGATACAATCGTGCACCACTACGCCAGCTGAGGCCAGCAACAGCCCTGCCACATAGTACCTTTGTATAACCGGAAAAGCCCTGCTGGCTGGCTGTCACCACAAATCTAATTTTCGGAGGATCAAGGACGTTGTTCTACAACTGCCCTTGCTGAAAGTGTATTCAAATACCTTTGAAATAAACAATATGATGACATATAATTTTCCTACGCTTATTTACTTCGTAAATGACACCTTGAAATAAACGAAATTTTATTCTACTAATATTATAAATGCAAAAATTTGTGCGTGTGAATGTTTGTTACCACGTATCAACGTAACTACTAAACCAAATGAACCAATTGTGGAAACAGATTTGAAAGAAGCATGTCTCTCGAAAATTCGAGACTTCCAAAAAACAACGGAGGAAATAAAAGGAATTGAACTTCTGACCATAGGGCAACATGAAAATGATGTTTACACTACATATAAATGCGACAGGCCAGCCAGCCGATTTGGAATGGTTAGTTTTTCAAAGTCATGTTTGTTTCTTTAGTAGTGTTTAGTAGACATAAATCCGTGGTTTTCGTATGGCCAGCAGGCCGACCGCGGTTGCCCGATCGTAATGGTTTTATTTTCGTTTACATTTACAATTGTCATTTACGCCAGTATAAAAATTGGTACCGGGATGAGACATCGTATTGTAATGGTTAATTGAACCAACGAAATGTCAAATGTTTTTCAACTAGTGTTGCCGATCGCTAGTAGACTATCGATGATTAATCAATTTGTGTTCAATGGTCGCCCGATATTTATTTATTTATTAATTAATTATCGATAGCCAACCAATCGAAACACTGTCGATAGTATCGATACAATCGATGTTATCGATCCTATCAATAGCTCAAAACGAAGCAATACTACAAGTGAGTACAATACTATCGATAGTATCGATATTGTTGTTGCTCGCGAAGTATAAACTATCGATAGTATCGATAGATTAAAATAATCGATACTATCGATAGTTTTTTTATTTACGATCAGTAGGTATACTATCCATAGTTTATTCTTCGCGAGCAACAACACTATCGATAGTATTGTACTCACTCGATTGGTACTATTGCCTCATTTTGAGCTATCGGTAGTATTTATAGGCCTTTCGATAGTGTGGCTCATTCAGATGAAAACTATCGATAGTTTTACTATAGATAGTTTGGCAACACTATTTTCGTAATAAGACAGACAGAAAACAAATGACGTAAAACAAGAATAATTATATATCTATAAGAAAAATCAGATTATTTGTTTGTTTGTTTTCATTAATAGGCTCCGAAACTAGTGGACCGATTTGAGAAATTCTTTCACTGTTGGGAAAAGCTACACTATCTCCTGGTGTAATGATTATATAATATTTTCAAAAAATAAATTGTTTCTTGGTATTAATCCCTAACAAAATAAATTACTTCATATTCAAGACTGTTTCAATACCTTATTATGACTTTTTGATTTATTCAATTCGGACATTTAATTCGAAAGATATCACGAGTTTAAAAATGCACGTGTTGTAACACAAGCAAATTTGGCGGAAATATGGTGTAAAACGTTGCCCGAGACTTACCTTTTTCACCGTTGACTTTTACCATCGTTTTGAAATGTAAAAGTAGTTCCGCGGTACGAAATTTATCGTCTATTGTTTATTTTTGCTCAAACTACGTACCTTTTTGTTCATTCAATGTAGCCATAATGGAAATGGCTAGTCGATGGACCACGTGATAGTTCGGCGGTACCAATTGTGTCAAATTAAAAGAGTTTACGATAAAGTTTATGTCGTTTAGTGATCCGCGGTAAGCCCGCAGGTTGGGATACAAATTAGAATATACTTTAATTATAGCTTTGTTGCAGATATGTAAACGAAAAGCGATAACACCATGCCACAACCACGTCAAAAGAATTTTGTATAAAAACAATGTTCTGACCAATAACATAGCATATGGCCAACACAATGAGTCTGTGGCCAGAACATAGTTCATGGAAAAAATGAAAAAAACTGTGCGACCAGCAGGACTGACAAAGAATTGTGAATTATTGAATATTTTAAGAATGTGTAAATAAAAAGACTATTGGTGATTGACTGTTTTTTATTTTGATACTATGTACATATATAATAAATAATCCTGATTGTTTCATAATAAAGTATTACAATAGCCAATGTCTTTATTGGTAGGAGAGTAGAGAGTATAGGTAATAAAGGGTATAGGCCATCTCCATTCTAAATTTCATCCAAATCAAAGAAAATTACCAAAAATCTGAGGCAGGGATCGAACTCGGAACCTCGTTATTAGTAAAGAACTACTGAGAGGTTTGACCACTGGTCTAACCTATACAGTAAACGAAAGAACGAAATTAGCAAATGGTTTCGTGTACAACAAGACCATTTTCTATGTGTGCGTGAATAGATCGCTGCCATACACCACTACCGCCGCGATATTGTTTGGCACAAATAAAAGTGTTTTGAAAACTAAAACACATCTGAAATATTGTTGGATACATAAAACATATTACGCCATTACCGGTAAACATAATTATTATTAAAATAATATGCACCTGTTCATTCATAATAAAATAAGATGCGTTAATTAGAAACAACGCCATCTATTGACGCTGGGCTGCTAGGCGGACCGCAAGCAACCACCTTAGATGCGTTCTAATGACATACTTTATGTCTACGTGTGCGTGTGTAAGTACGTAAATTTGTGACACCAGCAGTAAGAGAAGCGTTACAAGTAATTTATTAGTTTATTTAATGAAGATTTGGGTAATTTACAATTGAGTAACGCTATAGAACGCGCGCTTTAGTGTTTGGTTCGAATAAGATTGTTATTTTCGACGTAAAAAAATAATTTAGGTAAAAAATGACATCAGCGCCATCTCTTGACAACATAGCGTGATGAGCTCTGGGATCATCCACCTTAAAAGCATGTTTTAGTACCTTAATTATGTTAATAGAAGGCGCGAGCACAATCCTCTTCAAAACCTTTGTGTTACAGCAAAGCTTTGACTGCTCTGTAGATGTGACCACAACATTATTGAATGGGAGACATTCCTAATCTAAACGCAGCATTGCACCACCTTCGACCACATCACCACTTAACATCAGGTAATTTGTGATTCAACGCTAGTATCTCTATAAATAAAGATACAAATATTAACAAGAATCAAGAAATTATTTAAAATTTCGTAAGGTAAGCATTCGACCACAGTCTCACCTGATGGTAAGTGATGATGAGTTCAATGATGGGTGATGACGTGGTTGATGATGGCATATGCTTGCCTAGAAGATACCTAGGAACCGTAAAACAAACAAAGACGCTGGCAAGGTCCACTCCTTCGCCGTTCGCATTATAAATGTGGAAGCGAAGCGTTTGAAGCTGCCTTGTTTGTTTACAGTGGTGAAAGGTAAGATAATGTAAGGCACAGTCAGTAACAAAAGTAGCTGGATGCTGATTTAATTTAATAATCATTTATTAGATGTGTACAATATCAGTCAATCCACTTAGGCAATATAGACATGTTCAGCTACTTTTGTCGCTGACTGTACCACACCTTTGTCAGTTATTCAACCTTCAAGCAGTAGTTTGCAAGCAGTACTTTGTTCTGGATTGAAAGGCAATGTTTCCAATGAAATTGTAGGGCCTAAAGATCTAATATCTCAGAGTGGAGCGCAGTGCATTGCCACTCAGGATTTTGATTTGCTAAAAATTCTGGCTGAGGGCAAGCATGACATGGCGCTTATCATGAGGCGAGCGATATTATGTTTATAATAATTTCACATGCCAGCACAAGAAATAGAATTAATTCGTTTCATTTCTTACATTCGGTAGTCGGGACATAATATTTCATCTAAAATCTGTCCCGACTTTTTTTTACCGCACGTGGTGGCCCAAGAGTCATAATCCGGTACTCCGGCAAATTCAATATCGCAGTATGAGGCAAAGAGCTTCACGTGAGAGTGGCAGATTAAAATCTGCAATGGAATATCCTTTGTGGTATTTTATTGGATCCCATTATAGTGGTTTTCGTTTATGACAGACGATGTAGGGCGACGATGTGTGTGTTTCTTAGGGTATTTAAGACTTGTCAATAACTTTAGTTAGCAAAAACTCTGAGGTAATTTTTCGTTTAAATTTATTTAAAAGATCAAATGAAAATTGCTGTAATTTAGTTGACAGGAATAGTGACAATATTATTATCCATGGAATAGTTGAGCAGACAGATATTTTTTACTAATAATCGATTTCACCATCGTGCTGTTAACATCTTATAAAACTCAGATTTATCAGGATGCATTTTCAGCCTCTTTATACCGGCAAAAAATCAGGCGAGGAACACCGCGTGCAAGAAGCCGCGGCCGGGTGTTTCTTGCCTGTTTTAGGACCGAACTATTCAAGTATTAAGATTAGAAGAAAATATGATTCTCTCGAGGAGAGCAAAACTTCTTAGGAGAGTTATATAGTCTGTTTCTTTGTATGTATATCACAGTATCATTGTATTCATGAAAAATGAAACGAAAAGTTTTTCTACTACTAAATATATGCTACACTAGTACATAATTATGCACTCAAATCTGTACTTCTTTCAAGTGGTATCTTCGGGACCAATTTCGGTACGTGCGTTTCGTAGCACGAATCGCAAGAAATTTCGGACTAAAACTTCCGAATTACGTCTCATGGTTCGCCTACAGATTGTCGAGAAGTTTCGCCCTGTTTCTGGCTTGTGTTGCCTCAATGCACCAGCAACAAGAACGTGCAAGCCCCAAGTTTCCAAGTCCGAGGTAAGTCAACGAAAAACAGCTCTCGAATGTTTGACGTGTTTTTCGATACAAGCCCACTCCTAAAGCCCTATTCAGTGCGACGCGGACCATCCGCACGCGGACTAGGTTTTGCGTCCGTCGCGGATGAATTTGTCGTTCAGTGCGATGCGGATCGTGATCGAGAGTGTCATGGATAAAACTTTGAATTTGGTGATTGCGGCCTATTTATTAAACAACAGAAGAAGAAGACGCCGCGTCCGCTCCGCGCGACTGTCTGCCGAGCACTGAACAAATACATTAGAACCAAGCACCGTCCGCCCGCGGACATCCGCGGCGCGGAGGAGGGGCGCGGAGCGATTTCGACCGCGCGCGGATAGCTCTCCGCGACACGGACAGCTCCGCGTCGCTCTGAACGCGCTGTAAGGTTTCATACATTTTACCGTCCGTCGCGGACGTCCGCGTAGGTCATCCGCGTCGCACTGAATAGGCCCTAAGACTCGTTCACGCTGGCAACATCTGTATATAGATACACAGACAGACAGATACATCACACACATATACACATACAGATTCAGATAGATCTCTATAATATATAAAATTCCAGTGTGTGTGTTCTTCTCCTAAATGGCTTAACAGTTTTTGGTTGAAATTTGCTTTGAAAATTTTTTGAACAAAAAATTTTAAAATTACCTTAATTTTTTATTGCAATAGAATGTAGTACAGTCAACGACAAAAGTACCTGAATAATTACACATTTTCCGATTCCCTTCATCACCTTAAACACCAACCTTTGACCGCATCATCACTTAACATCAGGCATGTTATGTTATGGTCAAACGGAACCATGTAGGTTGTAAAAAAACCCAAACATTACTGATGTAAAACACATTTGTAAAATTGAGTGTGATCAGCTACTTTTGTCGCTGACTGTACCATCGAGTAACTATGTCATATAATGTCAAAAAAAAATTATTCAGTGGGACATGCACAACCGGTAACAAACTAATATATATAGCGAAATTACAAAGTTAGTTAAAACTATAATGCAAGTCAACAAAGTGAACTAGGCTTTACATACTGGCGGAAGCGGGCTCAAAGTTTCTCCCTCAGACGACCGGCAAAATCAGCGGCAAGTTTTTAATTTAACTATTAACCTACTTTTTGTACAACTTTAACGTGGCGGAATCGGTCGTTTCATTTCTGAACTTATTAGTGCGATAATTGGGTTAAAAAAAACGATAAGACTTCAGCGGCAACTTTTACAGCAGAGTTATTAAAAAAGGAAATCTTTTAGATTTTGTATAACTAATTGCACCCTGCAGTTTCACCCGCACCGCGTCTTCCGGTTATCCCGCAGGAACGTTTTTCTGGGATAGCCTATGTTTTAATCAATAAAGTTTATAAGCTATCTCCATTCCAAATTTCATCAAAATCGGTTTCGTAGTTACGGAGATACGTGGTAACAAACATTTATAATATTAGTAGGTCAGACTATTTAGACAAGAAAGCTTGGGATTGCAGTAAATTTACTCCAAATGTGATTGCACCCAAAAAATTACCTGTCGGGCGTATCTATATGTCAGTCTTTCATCATCATCAGTCTTGTCAGTCCACTGCTGGACATTTAATTTAATTTTTTTTAATTTTAAAATATCTTTATTATCATGATAAATAAATATGTACAGTTCTAGTGTAAGTTAAATCCTAGAATTGACAATAATATATTAAATAGTTCGTTTCTTAAGCTATCACTTTTATAAAACTTATGTCTTGTACTTAAATCTAATTATGGTTTGACATTTCTAAGCGTAGTTATTAGGTACGCAATGATAGGGTTACAAAATATGTAAGCTTTAGTAAGAGCATTACACTTTTAAAAATTTAATTATTAAGAATAAGTAGCCAGTGGCGGTGGATGAAAATTTAATCGCGAGCGCAGTACGCACGGCAGTAGGCAGTTAGCAACAAGAACAAAGCGAGCTGGCATGCTGTCACTCACACATTGACAAGCGCGTTCGGACCGCTGAAAGTCGCGCTGCTGGACATTGGCCTGTCCCAAGGTACGTCACTGAACCTGATCTTCAGCTTTTCTAATCTAACAACAGCCAGCCAGTCATCGCAAGTCGTCGCTCCACCTAGTCGCAAGGCGTCCTACATTACGTTCACCAATTCGCGGCGCTAAACTTACTAGTCTTCTATTTAAATTTATAAGAATCAAAGCCCAGACTGACTGATATCAACGCACAGTCGAAGAAACTTAAAATTTGCAGGGTATATTTGTCTCGATGCATAGGGGTGTACTAAGACTGAACGCACGCTGGGAGAACTACGAAGACTGGGGTCTGGTCTGCTTTGGTTGTGATCCCGTATCTCGTTAATATTCATGTTTCCATATCCCAATGTGCACAACCAACCAAGAGAAAACTTATTAGTAAAGCTAATTAAAAAAATATCGGACCATTAGATGACATAAAAAAGCTTAGGATTTTAGTGAACTTGCTCCAATTCAATCAATTAGTAATAAAAATAAAATTGACAATGTGATCGCGCCAAAAAAATTACCTGCCGGGTGTTTCTTACCTGCGCCTCTAGCCAAGATGCATTCTACAATCGTTGACGCTAATAGAAAACAAGAAAAATGTATTGGTTTGACATATTTCAACGCTAAGTCACGTAAGAAATATGTCAAACCAATACTTTTTTCTTGTTTTCTATTAGCGTCAACGATTGCAGAATGCATCTTGGCTAGAGGCGCTGTTCTTTTACCGGCGTAAGGAGGTTGGAACAGGCGTAGCCAGTTTTAAGTTTGATATTTTAAAGTGATCACAATGTATCCTATCAAATGAAACATTTGACTTTTACTGGACTTTGACTTTGTAGCCCAGGCGGGAGAAAGGGAACAGCTAGCAAAATATAACTGCATCATCAATTCCAAACACGACTACTCAATGAAGCTTACAAAACGGTACTCACTTTATTTGTAGACGCACGAACGAGCTTCTAGACATGCGTGAAATCTGCGCTTACATACCGATAGACTTGTACAGCCTTTTTTATGTCACGAAACTGGGGCCTAAGTCTGGCAATCAATATGAATCTAACAGTTGCGCAGGAACCTTTTCCGGGATAAACCTCATGTGTTAATCCAGAGTATAAGCTATCTTCGTTCCAAATTTCACCATAATCAGTTTAGTAGTGACGGTGATACGTGGACACAATCTTTCACACACACACACAAACTTTCGCATTTCTAATATTAGTAGGATATGACGTAGGATTAGTAGGATGCTTGGCCCGTAATGGCCCATTGTGACAGTTTTGGTGACTACTACAATCTCGGGTTCCGTTGCAGATGCGTACTATGAAGTAAGTACTATAACTTTTCGTACAACATCAAAAGTCAAAGTTCAAATTTATTTATTTAATAGAATAGATAGACATCATCATCATCAGCCGGAAGAAGCCCACTGCTGAACATATGCCTCCTCCCTTGATGTTAACTAAAGATGTAGCTACTGCCACACTACACCTAGGTAAGGAACTGGGGCCCAATTCTCGCGGCGTGATATATTATCACATTCGATAAATATCGCAATAACTGTCAAAATAATATCTATTAAATATCGTAATAGCTGTCAAAATATGTATTGAATTTTGACAGTTATTGTGATAATACATCACGCCGCGAGAATTGGGCCCCTGGCTCTCAAGTGAAGCATGAAACCTAATACGAGTATTATGTGTATCATTTCACGCACCTGTGTATATCTCCAAGCTTGTTTATACTTCTTACACGTGTTTAATTTTACTAAATAGTTAAATGGAATCACGCGCTCGCCACGCAGTCTGCATATTTAATTTTAAAAGGAGATAAAACTGAGTTTTGGTGAGCAAAACTGTTTTTTAGGGTAGCCATTTTGTAATAGCGATACAAGAATAATATTTGTGCATTGAAAAAAAGCGGATGTATTATTTCTGTATCTGGGTGTTGTGGATCCCTGATCCGCGTAGTATCTGATACACAGTCCACAACACAAAGACACGGTAAAAATGCTTGCGTATTTTTTTTTTGTACACAATTGGTTGCGCCGTAGCGAAGTAATAATGCCCATACAATCACATAAATGGTATGCATATAACGATGGTGGCTGATGATGACTTTCGAAACGATGATGGATCAGGGGTAGTGATGTCGGCTTGCGATCCGTAGGATGTGGGTTCAAATAAACTTGAGCTATCGGAGAAGGAAAACATCGTGATGAAACCATAGCTTGGCGGAGGGGAATTTTCTAGAACTCGCCTAGCCACCACCCTCAAGTTAAGAATCTGTCGCCAAGCACAGACCTATCTGTGTATTCCGGCAGCCCCACTTGAGAGGCAGTTCCCAATGCAGCTGAAGCGTGACGCCATCTTTGACCACATCGTCGCTTAACATCAGGAGACTTGTGGTCAAACGCTAAACTGTAAGTGATAAAATCAAAAAAATGGTACTTTTTCGTCTACAAAAAATATACATACGCGCAGCCAAAAATCACAGTAGCTATATATAAGTACCTAATATCTCAAAAAGTTAATATTTTTGAATGACTATAGCCAATTCTATAAACTCTTTGTTCGAGCAATCGACCATTTGCGACCAAAATGGATCGTAAATGGCTTTGGGCAACGCCGCCTCTACTCCGGCCATTATTCGACAATTTTGCGTAGAGAAATTAAATTAATCGACAACAAGGACCGAATGCTTGGATGTAATTTAGAATCAAAATATTTACCGGTACGACATAGCGGTACCGGGACTGCAAATTAGCGTTTTCTATTACAAAATAATGAAAACAAAATTAAACTTCTGGCAGCTTCACTAAGACCTATAATACTTTCGACCACATCGTCACTTTCACTGGCAACTTCATTATTGTTAAGGCTAACCTGTAAGTTCTAAAAATGTGGTTCGTTTTTTTTTAGTTTTTGTTTTTGTCGCAGTTATATGTATAACCTAAACCGTCATTGTTAGTAAATAGATATGTAGTTATACTAACAATGTACCATTTGACTCTTACGTAACTCCGTGTAGCGATTTTTTAAGGTATTTGGTCCCTGCGACACTTGGAACGTAAACGTGAAAGTTTGTGAGTACAGATGTATGGATGTTTGTTACTCTTTCATGCAAAAACTACCGAACGGATTTGAGTGAAATTTGGAATGAAAATAGCTCATACCCTGGATTAACATAAGGCTACTTTTTATCCCGGAAAAAGGTTCCCGCGGGATAACGGAGAGGCGCGGGTAAAACCGCTAGTAATACCAGCTAGTAATACACATAGCTATGTCCTGGATAAACATAAAAACTACTTTTTATCCCGGAAAAGTCTAGGTAAACTGCGGGGCGCAGCTGGTTTTCGATAACTTGTTTTGTGCTCTTGCAGTAGACACCAAAACGTGCAACAAACCAGGCAATTGTGTGGGGTAGCTTTTGTAGGTCCTGTCGAAGTATTGACAATGACCTTTAGTACTGAATTTCACGACGTTGAAACGACTTTCAATAGGCGTCGAATAAGCTGCATTGAATTTGAGGAACCATGAATTTCGTATATAATATTGTTTACATAAATAAAAGAACAAATCAGCGTAGGCGGTTTGTGAGTGTGTGTGAATGTTTGTTACTTGTTCACGCTGAAACGGCTCCTAATCTAAGTCGTACACTCTTGTCAGAGTGGTCGT
This sequence comes from Opisthograptis luteolata, assembly GCA_931315375.2. NCBI lineage: Eukaryota > Metazoa > Arthropoda > Insecta > Lepidoptera > Geometridae > Opisthograptis > Opisthograptis luteolata. The sequence goes on along the minus strand of OV928042.1, from coordinate 1,646,251 downwards.
GGTTGCTGTGATGCGTTGTCTTCGGCTTGGACACCTCTGATGGCAATGTGACGCCATTTTTGCCTATTAATGGCGTCACGAGAGCATTGGGACATGGATGCGTCAGTGACCTTTTTGATTAGATCAGTCCAGCGAGTTGGAGAACGGCCTCGGGCTCTCTTCCCTTCAACCGGACCCTGCACGACAAGTCTCTCCATAGATAGCTCTTTTCTTGAAATGTGCCCAAAGAACTTTAAGATTCGTATCTGCACAGTCGACGAAAGTCTCTCCTTGATTTGAAGTTCCTTGAGTATTGAGTTATTAGTCCGAAACGCCGTCCATGGGATCTTTAGGAGGCGTCTCCAACACCACATCTCAAGAGCGTCTGCTTTCCGGCGATCCTGCAGTCGGAGCGTCCAGGTTTCAGACCCATACAGAAAGATTGAAAAGACAAGAGCTCTCATAAGTCGAACCTTTGTAGTCTTGGTTATGGCTCCAGTTTATCGCAATAAAAAGTAACTTTTGTCCTTCCCCAGGGTTCAAACTATATGCGTACCAAATTTCATTTAAATCGGTTCAGTAGCATTTGCTAGGCGACCACCGTCGAGGACGGACGTGCCGACAACTACCATATCTTGATTCAAGTGTTTTATTTGAGCGTTCTACAATTAGCAAGGAAGAAAAAGAAAGATAGCTTATCTAAGCTTGCTGGTTACACCTGAAAGTGACGTCATAATCGCACAAGCGCATTTTTCTTATCACTTATGTCATTTTTCTTTACGATCCCGTTGTAGCGACCTAAAGGTGCATTAAAGATAATATCACCCCGAAGACAGCACCGAGTTCTCGGGTTCAATCGCGGGGGTGTGGCAAGTTGCAACGGTTTGAAATTTTCATTTCGTTGTTACAGACCATTAAATTTAAGTGCCGTGTAAAAATCTTTTACAGTGCAGTTAAATTTTGTTTGGGGCAATTTTGAATTGAATGGAATTTCGAAACAGGTTCGGAGGTTTTAATATGCTAGTAGGAAGACGATTGAGGTGAGACGGGGTAGCTTTTGAACGCAAGTCACCTGGGGCCGAGTTTGGTAATCAATTTGAATCTATGTTCTGTGAATATTTGTATCTATGTCTGTGTTTCGTAATATTTACAAAACATTTTATGTAAATTTGTGAAACGCAATGAGATTGCATTACATTTAATTTCCCATCAAGCTATGTGACTGTAAATATTGAAAAAAAAAACCATATTTATTGATAAAATTGAATATGAAATCCAAAAGTAAAGTTAAAAATATTGCCATCGAATTGCCTCTCTGAGCAGGCACGAGTATGGCAATAATAAAATAAAGTGAATTTATTGTATATGCCGACATCCACCATTTTCCTATCCAACGGGTCATCAATTGCAATTTCATTACATTGAAACGACCGCTGTTCCATTTCCATTGATGAAAAGTTAATTATAGTAGCACGGTTTAATTCCTTCATTTATGAATCAAGGCAGGTATTTCGGTAGACTTTTCAAAAGTCAAAAAGTCAAAAGTCAATTTTTATTTATTCAATAGGATACATTGTGATCACTTTAAAACGTCATACTTAAAACTAGCTACGCCTGTTCCAACCTCCTTACGCCGGCAAAAGAACAGGCAAGAAACGCCCGGCAGGTAATTTTTTTGGCGCGATCACATTAACAATTTTATTCTTATTACTAATTGATTGAATTGGAGCAAGTTCACTAAAATCCCAAGCTTTTTTTGTCATCTAATGGTCCGATATTTTTTATAATTACTAATAAGATTTTTTACTAATAAGATTTCTCTTGTTTGGTTGTACACATTGGGATATGGGAACATGAATATTAATGAGTTGCGGGATCACAACCAAAGCAGACCAGACCCCACAAGCAGCACCCGTTCACGAGTTGACGCATGTGCCAGCCATTTTCTTTATTATTTACCAAAGCATATTGATTATATTAACGCCATTTGCATCCATCGGCTCCCCGCGACTCTTACAATGTCGTCGGTCCACCTAGTGGGGGGCTTACCTACAGAACGTCTATAGCCGACATCCGTTCCTGGTGGCGTTCAAAGGGGGAGGCCTATGTTCAGCAGTGGACTTCTTCCGGCTGATGATGATGATGATGATGATAATTATATTAGAATTATCATAATGTGTTTTTTATGTATTTAACTTTTAAAAGTGTAGCGCAGCGTAGATGTAGCGTAGCGCCATCTTCGACCACATCGTCACTTAACATCAGGTGACTTGTGGTCAAACGCTACTACGCAAGTGTTAAAAAAATATTAGGTACTCTTTACTTTATACATGGTAGTATTTGTCCAATATTATATGGTATATATGATGATGTAGACGAAAGTAGTAGCTACCGAAATATGCAGTACCATCAAGCGCAACCACATTTTTAAAATTCAAAATTAGTTCTAACAAAGGCAAAAGCCGCTCGGCTATCCCCAAAAATAAACTTACAAAAACAGGCTGTTAGACAATCCCAAAAAAATCCGAAAAATCGCACCGGAAGTAACCCGAATATCAAAATATCAAATCATTTTTGCATTCATATGGTATACATGAGATCTTATTGGTTATAATTAGTGAACATATGGACCCGAATAGGGTATAGCTAGCAATATAAGAGCGCACCGATCCATTCTAGTATCATGTACAGACAACTTATAAACTTATTAAGTCAAAAAAAATCCGAATGAGCGCACTTTATGGATTGGCTCTAAAATCTTTAAAACCAATAAATTCTGGCGGTATACGTTAGACTTCATCCGACAAACGAGTTATTTCGAAGAATGGCTGACTCGTACATTTTGTGACATGCTTTAGTTTCTAGATTTATTACGAGCTACTGCTAAACGCTTGGTTGCAAGCGTTTCGGTATCTGTGGAAGTAGTGATATCTAAGAGTATAATCTGTGGACTAAAATTGCTTTTTGTGTTCATTCAACAACAAAGTTGTTATATTTGATGTGTTTTGATCAGGTAGCTTTTTCTATTTACAAAAAAATAAATTATTGATTAGTTATTTCTATGGTACACTTTTGGTTATAGTCAAACGGAATGAGGACAAAAAAAGTAAAAAATTCATCGGAAAATTAATTGCTTCCTAACACACAAATTGAAATGAAGAAAATAAACTCATTTTTTTTTATTTCTGACTAGAGTGGCTTTTGACAGCCAGACACAATCTCACCCGATGGAAAGCGATGATGTAGTCGAAGCTGAAGGTGTAGGACTATGTTCTGCAGTGGACTGATACGGGCTGTTGATGATGATGATGATGATCAGTTGAAGATGTAGCACGCTTGCCCAGCTCCTCTTGACTTGAACAGGCAGGTATTCCACTCATTTGCAGTTCAAAATAAAATAGACAGATTAGAGAAAAATACCCAACTAATGTAGGAGTGAAGAAGAAATGAGAAGCGATTTATAATAAACAGCAACACGTTGGCATTCGCCCTACATACTGAATTCCCATAAACCGAATCAAGTATTAAACGATTCCCACATCCGTTTCCATTTACTAGTCGGATAAATCCAAATGAAATAAAAGGTACCGTAATTACAAGCATTTCACTGAACGATGTCTGAACACGCAAGCAAGGCACGCGATTTATATTTTATCTGGGCTAGAGAATTACAGCTGGGTTTATACTACACTACAAATTGCTGAAATATTAAAGGACAAACCGACACGATTGGTTTTGATGCAATGCTGAGACTATTTTGGCGGCAATTGAACTGTCAACATGAAGATTTTGTTATTATTTCCAAAACTTGTGTTTCTTCGAGTGATAATGTGTAATATTGGTGGATTATTAACCATTATGTGTTCGTTAATGTGTACGAGTGTGGGAAATTGAAATAAAGTTGTGAAAGTGACTTTTCTAGTTGCTCCAAAAAAGTCCGTGTAAAGTTTAAGTAAAGTAGTGGCGCTTTACTTAAACTTTACACACTCCTCACTAAACACTCTTCATCTCATCATTGCATCATCATCATCATCATTTAAACTTGATTCAACTCTCTGAGTTTGAAATATTTTATACTTGACACTGGCAAATACACTAATCATGTGACGCCATAACAAAAAAAAAAAAACTGATTTTTTGGCGGCAATGGATTTGTCAACAGGAAGATTTTGTTTTTATTTCCAAAACTTGTGCATCTTCAAGTGATAATGGTGTCGATTCGGTTTTGCATTATCTAAAACTAAACTAAGTTTGACAGGTCTAATAGGAATGCTGTCTTAGACCTGTCAAGTTTAGTTTAGTTTTAGAGAATGCAAAACCGAATCGACACCAATATGTGATATTGGATTATTAACTTGTTGTGTTTGTTAATTTGCAACCAGTTTAGCAAATTTAAATATAGTTGTTACGAGTGACTTTTTTAGATGCACCAAAAAGTCCGTGTAAAGTTCCCGCTTTTTGCTGGGTCCCATCATATCATCATCATCGTCATTATCATAAATACGTGACTCTTTGTGTTTGATACATTTAATTTATGACATACTGGCAAATACACATTAGTGTGTTGCCATGATAAAAATAAATTTATCATAGACTGTTTTTAAAACGAGACGAAAACAAAAGGGTTATATTATGTTTAACTTGTGCATCTGGGTATCCGTCTGCGGCGTCGTAGGTCCCAAACGGATAAACTAATTTTGATTTAGTTTGTCTATTTGAAATACTTGATCGAAAGTGTTCTTAGCTATGATTGTCGGTTTTATTAAGTTTGGTTATATTTAGATAAAAATCCTGTAGAAATTTCCACGGAGAAAAACAACTGGGTGGGCTTATCTATACTTAGTAAAAGCAATAATCCAACATTTTGTATTTTACATTGTGTGGGCCGTTAAGACGTTTTTGTGTAGGAGATTCTTTTGAAATAAGTAAACAGGTTTATTATTTCTACAGGAGGATCCCTAGGATTATTTTTCCTAATAAACACAGTATCCTAAATTAATCCCAACATTGTTTTGGATTCCGTAATTTTATTCATACCTGAGCTAAAAATAATAAGTTGAGCCCACCTCTTAAATTGATGGATTATATAAAACAGTATTAAATATTAGAATTAGATTTTATGACGGGATAATTACCATGTATTTGTTTTTGTTTGAGTTCTCGATATTTCGGCACTGTTGCAAGCGCCATGATCACGAGAATACTAAAAGTTTCTGCGGGTGGGATTGTTGATGTTATAACGGGCAGACGTATCTATCTACCTCGCACGTTTTTTGCTTACGATAACATTACCATTTTCACACAAGTCACTCGCAACTCGATTCAAATCTCGACACACAAAACTCACGGAACTCACGGAACTGTCATAGCTCACGAGGGGATCCTCGTGAGCTGTGAGCTCACGAGGGGATCCTCGTGAAGGAAAACTAAGGTAAAATAAGGAAGGAAAAGTTTACATTTTGGAAGACATCCGTCTTGGAAGGTAAGACTCAAAAGGAAAGTCTGGTACTTTTTCTCAGTGCAGGAACTCAAAAGGACTCTACTAATACATAAACAGAGACCAAAGCAGAAGAGGGTTCTTATTCTACTGTCAATCCTTTTAATTCAACATCAATATTACCTTTTCTTTTCACACAAACTCGCACGGCGCAGATTTTCTTATTCAAATAGCAATTATCCGTCGGCCTAAAAGTAATTTGGAATGCCGTGAACTTACAAAGGAATCCAAAACAGATTCAAACAGGGACTGAGCAAACGAACAAAACGGTTTGTTCATAAATGAGTAGCTATTAGTAATATTTAATATTATTTAGTGTGTGATTACCATAGATCGGAGTCGGTAGAGAACCATTTAGGTTTATTGACCGCGAACATTAATGTTTATTATATGGATATTCCATGAGATTCCGACTGAAACTCCGGGATTTTAATGAATATAATTATTTTTATTAATATGTATAAAAATGGTTTTGGTAAGCCAATAAGCGCATGAACGACGTTGTAAATTTTACATCAGCAACACGTTGCCAACCTTTTTTGTCACTTTGTTGATTCTCGTGATATCTGTCACTAGAGTGACGCACCTGTTTTTGTCTCTTTCTGCACCGCTAGAATTCAATTGTTCAATGACAGTTCCGGGATTCGGGGAGTGTCCATATTAACATGCCATAAGTACAAAATACCTACTCCAATCACTGGTGATTATATAACCAGTGGCGTGTATTAGCGGCAATTAACTAAACAGAGGTTAAGGAGAGATCAAAAGGTTTGGTTAGCTGGTATCCGGATTTTAGTAGGGCAAAAGAGCTTAATATTTGAGTTGTTTTTAACGCGTCTAGTCTTCTAGAGTCATACTTATTATGAAACAGAAATCGTGCTGATTGGATCATTTCGAATTGGCAACATGAAAATTTTTTTTTTTTGTTCAAAACTTTTTCGAGTGATAATATGGTGGATACAACATACAATTGTTAAATGTGACTTTTCAAGTTGCTCTAAAAAGTTTATGTAAAGTGCTTTAATTGAACACAATGAGACTATCGTGCTTGGCTCGGCTTGTAGTTGAATAACACATAACATCTCATCATCATCATCGTTTACATAAAACATTTAATGCTTGACACTATGGCTATATACCTACACAAACAATGCCAAAATAAAATGTACAAGGACCACAGCAGCACTAATATTAAATCAAAATTTTAAATTATACATTCTCCGAAAACGGAGGGTTGTCCATGAAATCGCATTCATCAAAACTTGAGAATTATCCCTGTTCTCTAATTAAACCTGGAGGTGGTTACCGCTTCCTCCATTGGGATGAATCTTATGTAAATATTAGGTTTGAATAAAACTTTTATTATTACATCTATATTGGCGCTTAACGGGATCCTTTGTAGGCTTCGAATCGCAGTTTGAAGCAACCTTGAAGTTTGTTTACGACTGAAGCATTGGGGATGATATTACAGCGGAATTGGGCTGTAAAATGGGAATTTGTTATTTGATTTGGAATGAATATTGAGGTGTTAATTTCAGATTATTCATAGCGATGATTGCTCAGTGGTGGTGACGTTGGCTTGCATTCTGAAAGATGTTGATTTTGAAGCCTACAATGAACTTGAGTGTAACTTTGTAAGTCCAGCAGTGGACTGAAACAGGCTGATTGTGAAGATAATGAAAGAGTACGAAAATTACATAAGTACATAATTATTTTGTTTTGCATCCAGTTATGTTTGACCGCAAGTCACCTTCGCCTGAATTGGGAACAGGCTCTCAAGTGGGGCTGCAGGAAAACCCCGATAGGTGCTTGGTGACTGATTCTTTACTCATAGTTGGTAGCTAGCCCGGCGAGCACATGAAACTGTCCTACCATAACGCTCTGAGCTATGAAACCTCCCTTGTCCGTGACACTTACCATTGTTGTTCTAGTTTTAAATTTCTCTGTTTTGTGGTGTGCCAATAAAGAGTTTATTTATCTATATATCTACCACCAAGCTTTGGTTTCATGTTTTCCTTCACCGACAGCTCGCGGATCGCAAGCCAACGTCACTACCCCTGCGCCGTCATCGCTTCAAGATAACGGTTATCAGTGAATTTTCACTTAAATCTAAATTACACTCACCAGCACATTCTATCAGCAGCTTTCTCAGTTCTTCAACTCAACACCGTCAAAGTACTTTAGAAAACGTACCTTATTTTCCCGATAGGTACAACCCAACTTGGTATTCCCCGCACGATCTCTATCTATCCTCAAAGAACAAAGTGCTTTGCCCGGATGGAGCGAGAATTGGATAAGGTCGCTAGCTCTATAGTGGATCGGCGACAATGGAACCTTCTCGCTATGAGTTTCGAGTGCTCAATTACCAGAGGACGTTTTTATACTTTTGTTATTGGGTGAGATGGAAACTTGTTATGAAAGTGTGTTGGTTGAAATGAGATGTGAGGAGGGTGTGTCACGAGAATTAAATAGGTTGATAACGGCCAAAAACTGATAGTTTTTAATAGATATGTCTCCTGAACTGCCCGTTATGAACCGACGAAACAGAGAAGACCTTAGCTTGGTGACGGAGAACGCAGGTCAAGTCACACATCTAAGCTAAGAATCTGAGATCCTATAGGTGTGTTCCGGCAGTTTCACTTCAGAGCAAGTCTCAGTCCAGCAGTGTGATTCTAATTCGAACGAAAACACTTCCGACCACGGAATCGTTCAGATTTTTTTAGACACGATTCATTAATCTAAATTTGGAAACTGATATTTCATTTGATAAACAAATTTCACCTCTTTATAATATTAATGTAGGTCAATGTGCAATACAGTCGCGATGTAATGATTGCAATTTATAATAACTGGGGAACAATAATTATAGCGTGAACTTGCGATGTGTCGATCCGAACTGAATTGATCGTTCCACGCGATTTCATTGATGTCGTTTTAATTTGTTTACACAATCACAAAAAGTTCGTTCGTTGTTTTTTCATCATCATCATCAGTCTATTATGTACGTAGCTGAGACTCAGACATATGGTTAGAGAGAGAAAGGGTGAGCAGAGAGGGAGAGAGAGAAAGAAAGAGAAAGAGAGGGAGAGAGAGGGAGAGTATGTGTGTTTGCTATAACAAGCTTGCTGAAATAAGAACGAGATAGTCAACGACTACAATCTAACTAATGCAAAACACATCTGCACTAAGTGTGGACGAGCTTACCATTCTCGTATTAGTCTGTGTAGCCACCAACAAAATAGTTCTTAACCCCACTGACACGGTTGGAATCATCTGTCATAGACGTCTAAGGCCATGTATGTATGACTTAACTGCTGGTTGTTAAATGTCATCATCATCATCATCATCATCAGCCGGAAAAAGTCTACTGCTGAACATAGGCCTCCCTCTTTGAACGCCACAATGAACGACTGATAACCATTTGCATCCATCAGCTCCCCGCGACTTTTACGATGTCGCCGTTTCACCTAGTCAAAGCCTACCTACGGAACATCTTCCAGATAGTTTTTAGTTATTTTTTTGGTTACAGTGAATAAATTAACAAAAGCAATATCAATATTTAACTTGAAGTTCTCAGTTTAGCTCAAGAAATCACCAGCAACCCTTCAAAACGTGACAACATGTTTGTTTAAACAGTTCCCAAAACGGTCTCGATTCCCGCCGGCTATACGGCCAGTAAAGGCCAGTTGTATATCATCAAACCCAAATCCAAATCAAGCGCCTGTCAGCTAATAACAATATTCCGCTGTCCGTTGGATTTACGAGGCTCGTTTGTAGGCACAGGTGTTGCCAGTAGGATTACTGCGGTCACCCCAGACCAAACATGGAATTGGGACAAGCAAGGAGGTTGAGCAAAAAGAAGGTGCGCTGTGGAACAAAAACTTAAGTAGGTAAGCATACTTTTTTGTGACCTCCCCTATTTGAGGTAATAATAAAGAAAATTTCAAGTCTAGTCACATCATCGTCATCATCAGCCTTGACCTTTTTAATTAGGAGATTTGACATCTAAAATATCAGGGTAACCAGTGCAAAAAATAAACATATTACTCTTTTACGAACGTGTTCATTACCAACTTTAAATTGATTCAGTGTTGATACTTTATTTTCTTACTGCTTGCAGAGTAGCTTTTGGCTACAAGGCACCTAAAGTTAAGCGATGATGCGGCTCAAGGTGGCGTCACGCTACACTTGGATTGGGAATTGTATCTCAAGTGGGGCTGCCAGAACTCACCAATAAGTGCCTGGCGACAGATTCTTAACATGACAGCTAGCCAGGCGAGCACTAGAAAATGCCCTACTACCTAGCTGACTGAAGATTAGATAAAGATAGCTAGCTAACTTTATTGGCAAAAAAAACCATTAGTACAAGTAGAGAATGAAGGAGACAATAATAATTGGACTAAAGTACAAAACGATATACGTGGAAAACCTAAAGGTAAAGTAACATACAACTAAAATAGTTCTGTATCAATAAATTACTATCTCTCATAAATCAATGACCAAGTTTGAAGTGCCCACTACGATACGGCAATGCCTTCGAAGGAAATATGACATGTTTGGAAAATAAACAGTGGCTGTCGGCAAAGTTCACGATAGTGGCCCGAGGAAACTTGCAGTTGGTTTAACTCTTACGTGATCAAGCGCGGAACTTGAGAAGAACTTGGACGCCTATCACACCGGAGTGTACAAAAGCAGTTGTTGACCAAGATTTAACCTTAAAAATTCAAATTCAAAGCGTAAATTAGGAAAATTTGAATTTGAAATATGATCAATTTAAAACGTCAATCTTAAGACTAGCTATACCTGTTCCAACCTCCTTACGCCGGCAAAACAAAGAGACGAGAAATACCTGGCAGGTAATTTTTCAGGCGCGATAATTCTTATAATAAAATTATTTCTTATTAATATTTAATTGATTTGGAGTAAGTTAACTACAATCCTAATTTTGTATACCAAGTTGTATCAGCCGGATTGTTGGACAACGCGCGCAAAACATCGGATCACTGACAGTCGAGCATCTATATTTATATTTAATCTGCATGTCTGATGCACGATAACTTTTTGCCGTCTGGTTCAGCATGCAAACATTAATCACGGAAGTATAGATTGAAGTAGCTTGTGAATGAGAATGTTCCAGTGCCGTGTAGGACAAAATTTAGGATAAACTTAGATATTTTACACCTCGGTGTAAATGCGGCATTTTGAGCCAACCGTCGCGTTGTCGGCCTGAAAAAGGTTGCTTTGCACTAAAACAACTTTTAAACTCGTTTTATTTCGCATTCTAAAATGAATTGAATTTTTTTGCAATGAAAACTTTGCCAGCCATAAACTTTGCCAGCCATTGTTTCTTTAAAGAGCTGCTTAAGAAAAAAACACTTCTGTGTAATTAATTTACTGATCTTTTATTTTCCGGGGAATCAGCTCTTTGTTAAGTTAAAATTGTAGTTCTGGGAAATAATAGTTCCCTCTGTATTGTACCTTGTTTTTACAGTTAGTTATTAAAATTGTCTTGGTTATGCTTATTTATGACTGAATGAGTTCCAAGAAGGCGGGTTTACGCAGGATACTCTATTTTTTATTTGCTATTGTCCGTTTGCCATCGAGAGAAATCTCTTTGAGTTAAAACTATTTTTGTAGCTTTTTCGCGCTTACCAACGAGACCTCGTCTATGGTATAAAGCCATGCACGGCTTTTTGGCGAAATTGGAAATGGACTTTTTTGGCGGCAATCGAATTGTCAACGTGAAAATTTTGTTTTTATTTCCAAAACTTGTGTTTCTTCGAGTGATAATGTGTAAGATTGGTGGATTATTAACCATTATGTGTTCGTTAATGTGTCTCGTACACATTAACGAACACATAATGTGGGAAATTGAATTAAAGTTGTGAAAGTGACTTTTCGAGTTGCTCCAAAAATGCCCGTGTAAAGTTTAAGTAAAGCGCCACTACTTTACTTAAACACTATCCTCATCCCTTCATCTCATCATCATCATCATCACCATTTAAACTTGATTCAACTCTCTGAGTTTGAAATATTTTATACTTGACACTGGCAAATACACTAATCGTGTGACGCCATAACATGACAAAAAAAATAAAAATTGGTAATTCCCAATACACATACACACACGGAGAAAAAAGACCTTGCGAAAGACCGTTTTCCTTCGGAGCCAAAAGGGAAGGATTTGTTATTCAGAAGGAAATCTAAAGTAAAAAAGGGAAGGAATCGGTCTTGGAAGGTAAGACTCAGAAGGAAAGTCCGAATTTTTTTCTCAGTGCATAATATTATGTTACAAACACACAATTGTGTTCGTTAATGTGTAGGTATACGAGTATGGGAATTTGAAATAAAGTTGATAAAAGTGACTTTTCCACTTGCTTTCAAAAGTCCGTATAATGTTTAGGTAATGTAACTAGTACTATGTAGTATTTTACATGAACACAGACAGGGTTGTTCTGTTTGGCCGGGATTGCAGCTGGGTTACACATATCATCCCATCATCATCATCATCAGTTACATAAAAATGAAACGAAATGAAAATGAAATGAATTTCACCCGCGTGGACTACACATTATCGCAATAAAAAGTATTTTATGTCCTTCTCCAGAGCTTGAACTATCTCTATGCCAAATTTCATATAAATCGGTTCAGTAGTTTAGGCGTGAAAGCGTAACAGACAGAGTTACTTTCGCATTTATAATATTGGTAGGGATAAGTATTAATTTCTTTATATAAGTATGTATATCGTTGTCTAGTACCCATAACACAAGTTTCGAGCTTAATTTGGGGCTAGGTCAATTTGTGTGCAATTGTCCCCAATATTTTATTTATTTTATTTTTATTTGCCTATCCCAACAATACTATAATAAAAATTGAGGAAAGTCTGCAGGTCCACTGTCTGTCTGTATCATGTTTCAGGTAGGTTTTCCGTCGAGTTTTTCATTTACGCTTTATGTCAACGTAATCAAATATCCGCCAATCCAGTATAGATTTAAAATACAGTGAAAGACAGTTAGCAAGCTTCACAAACATGGCCAGAATGTACACCCACGCAGATGTACGAGTAAGCCGTGGAATTAAGTACTTATTGCGATAAGTTAAAAGATTAGATACTACAGTCTTTGAAGTTTAATTAAGTGGCGGGACATCAATGAATACAGTAAAAGCACTTAACTTAAATTGATTCTCATTCTCAGTCCTATAAGGTAAAAATCAGATCCACTCTATCCCTAATATCCGTAGCTTAAAACTAAGACAAAGCATCCCAAAAATTAAACTTTTACTATGAATATAATTTGGGAGTCTTCAAGTGAGATTATCTATTTGGCAAACCTAGTAGTCAATGCTTATTCATTTATTTTTAAAACAAGTAAAAAAGAACTACACACACATTTGCTGGTTTTTTTTTTTTGGTCAATTAAGTTACCAGATACCTATTTCTTGGCAACAACCTCAATTTAAAATTAGATGGGCTGCAGGCTATTGCGTAGCGGGTTGCATGTTTAAAATATCTGATTTTGGTACTCCTTCGCCAGTTAGAGTACTGACTCTACAAACATATATGAAAGTAAAATTCTAACGTCAACAAGGATCGTTGAATTGTTGATTCAACACAAAATCACGTTCGAATCGAAATGTTTCAATGATTTATGATCCGACACGTCAAGGCCGAGTTAAATTTTGATAGGCAGCAACTATTTTGTCATTTCCACTGATATGTGTCAATCCCTGTTATTGTTATGTCAGATCCGTGGACCAAGACATGGTGACCTGTGTTACAGGCAGTGTCTGCCTAGGCAACAGTCCTTCCAATACAGGTTTCCACCATGAGAATAATTTCGGTATCGATTTTGATGTGCATTTTCTGTAACTTAACTTATTTTGACAGGACGGTATAAAGATAATGCTGTCGTATTTTTACTTCCATAGTAAAAATAGGGTAGCTATACTTTTAAACCTGTCTAAGATATCAAAGCTTTTAAAGGTTAGATATTTTTTGCGTGGGCTTTTTTGTTGATCGACTGAAAGCCTACATTTCGTTCATACATTACATTATAACTCTATTCAAACCGTTAAAAACAGTTGATAAAGCAGCCAGTCGTCTTATTCTTCTCCGACTTTTTACATATATCGTTATTTCTTATCAAACTTTACTCTTTAACAGAATAAAACATAACTTATGATATTCAGGCATTATACATATATGTGAGCGATGGTGGCCGAACGGTCAGGCGTGCGACTTACAAGACGCCGACACTGAGTTCGAATCCTCTCGGCCGCGCACCTATGACTCAATAAGTTATGTGCGGATTTGCCATCGCTCAAAACGGTGAAGGAAAACACCGTGAGGAAACCGGCATGTCCAAGAACCACAACGTTCCAGGGCATGCGATATCTACCAACCCGCACTGGGCCAGCGTGGTAGATTACAGCCCGTACTCTCTCTCTGAGAGAAGGCCAGAGTCCCAGCAGTGGGAACGTGAAAGGCTGATAATGATGATGAGACATATTTGGCTTCCTATTAGTGAAATATTCCTAAGTCCAAGCAAACAAACCTCTTTATAATATTAATCTAGTTTATAGATAGATTATCTTCGCTCGTATTGGACTAATAAGTTATATAAGTTATATGTGGATTTACCATCGGTCAAAGTAATGAAGTAAAACTTCGTGAGGAAACCAGCAAGTCCATTTGTCCAAGCAACATTCATGGGCATGCAAGCCACCCGCACTGAGCCAGCGTTGTTGGTTTTTTTTTTTTTTTTTACTATTTACTGGGTAGCGTTTGACTACAAGTCACCTGATGTTAAGTGACGTTGTGGTCGAAGGTGGCGCCACGCTACACCTGGACTGGAAACTGGCTCTCAAGTGAGGCTGCCGGAACACACCGATAGGTGCTTGGCGACAGATTCTTAACAAGAGGGTGGTAGCTAGCCAGACGAGTACTAGTTAATACCCTACCACCAAGCTATGGTTTCATCACGATGTTTTCCTTCACCGAAAGCTCAAGCTCATTTGTAGGATTCGAACCCACGTCCTATGGATCGCAAGCCGACGTCACTACCACTGAGCCATCATCGCTATAAACTATTACGGTCCACTCTCTCTCTCTCTCTCTCTCTCTCTCTCTCTCTCTCTCTGAGAGAAGGCCAGGGCCCCCAGCAGTGGGACGAATAGGCTGATGATGATGAGGCTAAAAAATAAAGCAGCAAAGCTTTGCGATTATTTTATTCCAAGAAAACAACGTTCACTTTAATTTTCAGCCCCATTCTCACCCACGGAGCCTTCACGGAAATATCAATAAACATAACCTCAAGCACCTGGTTAATTGCGAGCCAGCTTAAAGGAGGTATTTCAGCGAAACCGTATATTTTGCGGTAAACGCATCGTAAAGTCGCACTTTTACGATTCAACCGAAAAGATTTACCGTATAGGAAGGCTTTATTAGGACCCTGGAGTAATACTGGCTTAGTACGGGCCTGTTTCTTAGAAACAGAAGCTTTTCAATGAAACAATTTGAAAAAAAAAATATAGCAAAATGTTAAATTTTTATTAGATATAATATAACAAAACAATATAATATATTATACAATTGGATAAAAAATTAAACTAAATACTAGAGCTAAACTATCTATATAAAACTAAACATCTACAAATAAAAAACATGATTTAGGTCGCTGCCTACAGGTAGAGTGCCCAAGAGACTGGCGACATTACCTCTTTGAATGGCTAGGCTGATTCGTTGACCGAGGTAAGCGCCAGCCCTTTGGTCACCCGTGGCGTCAAAAAAATTATATACTAAACAAGATTTACCATGCATACTCAATTTCATAATCTATTCAATTCAATTCTCTATCAAGAAGTAGCGTGGCGCCACTTTCGTCTAAATCGTCAGTTAACACCACGTAATTTGTAGTTAAAAGCAAAAAATATCAGTAAAAGAAACTTGAAAAATATTTCTCCTCAGATATTTTCTTTTGGATTTTAGTCTGCCATTGTTTTACATGATATTTATGTCGCCTAATAGCATCCACCATTTTGTTTTTTTTTATGACGCCGTAATGGCCTAAGTGGATTCTAACGACACATCTTTAATCAAAATTCACACAGCTGTTTTAGCTCTAGGGCAGATATATTACTAAATTTACATAGAATAATAATAATAGACTTAAATTAAGTCTTCTATGTAATTTGAGTAGATGACAAGTGATCTCTCTTTTGTCTTTACAAGGAAGAGTTTTGACTGTTTAATTTTGCTTAAGTAATCACACCATTGCTCTTCGGTTAAACATCATCTAGCAAAGCGACTCTCGCCAGTGAACCATTCAAACTCAGTAGCAGTTATTCCATTAAACCAAAAATACCAAAAAACAAAAAAAACCTAGTTCAATGTAACATTGTAACTTACTTGTAACTTGTGACATTGACGTACAGTTGTAATTCCCTGAAACCGTTCCCGGCCGCCAGTTGAGGGCGAAAATGCAATCTTGTTTGTGTAATTGAGGTCTTAGGTCAGTCCGTCCTATTACGAGGGCCCGTAACCCTTTGTACGCACGGCATTATCTTAACGTATTTGCTTAGTGTGTTAGCTGTGATAATAGGATGGACTGTTGATTGCATCTGATCTAGTTTATGGTGCATTGGATGTCTAGAGCCATCTTTAAAAGGACGGCTCGGACGGAAGATTTGATTGTGACGAGCTCGAGCATTTTTTACTACATAAACGGTAGCTTTTGACCACAAGTCACCTGATGTTAAGTGACGATGTGGTCGAAGATGGCGCTTTTAAGTGAGGCTGCCGGAACACACCGATAGGAAACCAGCCCAGGTGTAACGTGGCGCCATCTTCGACCACATCGTCACTTAACATCAGGTGACTTGTGGTCAAACGCTACCCCGAACATAGTAAAAAAAAATTAATGTAAAAAAATGTTCAACCATGGTAATGATTCTCCAGTCTAACTAAGGTTGGTGATTTGGCTTTTTTTTCAGTATTACGTAGTATATTTTGAACTATTTTCTACTTTTTTTTCTTGCTAATAAATAATTAGTTTCTTAATAAAAAAAAAAGTTTACTTATGTTATTTAATTTTGTGTGCTATATTGGTAAAGGTAGATGGGAGTAGGGCTGGCATGCCTAATTAGAAAAAAGACCCTTAATAAGTTTAGAAAATAAAAATAATAAACATAAGGTAGCTTAAACGTAGGAAAATTTCAATAACAAAGAAAAACAAATATTATTAGATTTTATATGCGTTAATAAAGATATAATCCAGCTTAATTTCGCTAAGGAAGCTTCGAAAACAAGTCCAGGAAAGAGAACCCGTAAACATTCCTTACCAAGAAAAGTCTATAATTAAAATTCCGAATATTATTATGTTAACCTATTTAGTAATCTATGTAATTATGTTAACCTATTTAATAACTATTTAGTAAGGAGGTTGGAACAGGCGTAGTTAGTTTTAAGTTTGACGTTTTAAAGTGATCACAATGTATCCTATTGAATAAATAAACCACAATAACAAAAAAAAGGTGAACTTTAACACGTTAAATTGAATACTAGCTACGCCTCCTCTAACCTCTTTACACCGGCAAAAGAACAAGCAAGAAACGCCTGGCAAGTCATTTTTTGGGCGCGATGTCATTT
This sequence comes from Opisthograptis luteolata, assembly GCA_931315375.2. NCBI lineage: Eukaryota > Metazoa > Arthropoda > Insecta > Lepidoptera > Geometridae > Opisthograptis > Opisthograptis luteolata. The sequence goes on along the minus strand of OV928042.1, from coordinate 1,629,128 downwards.
ACAATTTGTGCCTCATTTACTAACTGATTCAATTGGAGCAAGTTCACTACAATATCTAGCTTTTTGTCTCATAAATAGTCCGAATTTTTAATAAGCTTTTCTAATTTCATTACGTTTTCTAATTTCTTCGTTTAGATCTTACCTGACACCTTGAATACCACCAACCTGAACAAACATGAGGAAAGATCTAGTTTTTACGGCCCACATAATAAACGTGAAAGTTTGTGAGTATGGATGGATGGATGTTTGTGTTACTCTTTCACGCAAAAACTACTGAACGGATCTGAATGAAATTTGGAATGGAGATAGCTTATACCCTGGATTAATACATAAGCTACTTTTTATCCTGGAAAAGGGTTCCTGCGGGATAACGGGAAGACGCGGGTGAAATCTCGGGGCGCAATTATGTACCTACTATAAATGAAAATGATTATGATGTTTTTTTGAGTGAGTGAGTACACTGAGAAAAAATTCTGACTTTCCTTCTGAGTCTTTACCTTCCAAGACCGATTCCTTCCTTATTTTACCTGAGTTTTCCTTCTGAATCGCCAGTCCTTCCCTTTTGACTCAGAAGGAAAACGGTATTTCGGAAGGTCTTTTTCTCTGTGTATAACTATTATGTTTGCTACTTTCCACGCTGAAACGGATTTGACTGAAATTTCAAATGGAGATAGTTCATACCGTAGAAAAATCCGCGGGGCACACCTAGTATTTAAAAAAACGCCTCCGCATATAAAACAAATTACTTTTAGAACAAGTAAATATTTAATTATTTCCATTTTCCGACTTAATTTCACATTCTCCAAGGGAATCCATTGAGATAAGGACAAAATTTGACATAGCGCAGGAATATTATGCATATTTTATGAACACGGCAGTGCTGGGGCTCTCTGACATAAATATTCAACCGAAGACCAATACAATATTCATCAGGAGAGAACAAAACAAAAAGGAAGTCAAACTTGCTACTTGACGAAGAAGAGGGAATTCTTTGCGCACAACCATTCACTAACCAAACCGTGTAGAAATTCCACTCTACTCATAGTAATTTCTTTAAGTTTCGTAATCAATCAGCGGCCAAAGCGAGGTTTCGGTCCGGCACTCGCAACTGCCGGTCTTCTCAGTAACAACGGACTCCCTACTCACGAAGAGTTGCAGCGATGTTACATAGTAAAACGTTGGAAAAATTACGTTTGCGCGATGCAGGTTCCCAACTGTGATTGGTCGAGGAAATACAGCGTTCCGATGGTTGGGCACTGATGAATGGGATGGTGAAAACAATTGATTACATTTAAATAGTATTGGTTGCGTGTTTTGCTCACGTAGAACACATTAATTGGTTGGTTGCACGAGTTTGGCTTACAAATGTAATGTATGTATTGAAAGTATTACGATGTCTGGTCGAGGAGAGCTAATCAGAAATAATCAAAAATAATCAATTTATTGGTAAAAAATATTTTACATGTCAATTTATGTGTTTGTATACATAAGTATGTTTAAACAAATATTTAAAAATAATTGTATAAATAATTGAATAATAATAATAATAATACATTCTAACGATAACACATTCATTACGAAATAATAACATAGTCACACAATTTTGGGTAAAAATTCTATGGCTGGCACATGCGTCAACTCGTGAACGGGTGCTGCTTGTAGGGTCTGGTCTGCTTTGGTTGTGATCCCGCAACTCATTAATATTCATGTTCCCATATCCCAATGTGTAAAATCAAACAGGAGAAATCTTATTAGTAAAGCTTATTAAAAAATATCGGACCATTAGATGACAAAAAAAAACTTGGCTTTTTAGTGACCTTGCTCCAATTCAATCAATTAATAATAAGAATAAAATTGTCAATATGATCGCGCCAAAAAAAATACCTGCCGGGCGTTTCTTGCCTGTTCTTTTGCCGGCGTAAGGAGGTTGGAACAGGCGTAGCTAGTTTTAAGTTTGACGTTTTAAAGTGATCACAATGTATCCTATTGAATAAAGAAAAATTGACTTTTGACTTTTGACTTTATGTCTTAGCACTTAAGAAAAATACATTATTTATACAACCAATTCCCGGCTTCGCATGAGTATAGGCAAAAATTTTGACAGCGGAAAGATTTCGCAAAACCTTTATAACATAAATGGTAGATGTTTAATGTCGCTGTTTTTTTGTAGACCTATTATTTGACGCTTACATTTTTTTCACACAATACATGAACTAATTAAACCGTTTATGCAATGTAAGCTGAAAAGGCAGCCATTTAGGTATCCAATTCTTCTCCGATTTGTGTTACAAATCGTTAATTTTTTACTGCAACTCTATTTATCAGACTGACATATCGCATACGACTAGAAGCTAGTAGTAACTAGTACGGAATTAGTCACACGAAGTAGTTACATTATTCGATTAAGATAATTAGTAACATAGTGATTTCAGAATCGGGTTTTTATCATTGGGTATACCAATCAGTCATGTCACTGCTTAACATCTGTCTTTATTATTTTTATTTATGAGCTCCTGTCGGAGGAGTACTTTCCATCCCGTTCTATTCTCTGCCATCCTTTTGACCTCTTAGTACGACATGACGTCTTTTCTTTGACTTGGTCTATGTATGTTCTTCGTGGTCTACCTCTCCCTCTCTTCCCTTCTACTTTTCCTTCTAAGATGATTTTCATATCGTCATGCCGTACCAAGTGATCGAACATCTCCTTCATCTTTTAAGCTTATATGTCGTCATACTAGAAACATTTTCCTAAATCTCCACGAATTAGTTCAGTTTCAGTATTTCACAATAGTACCAGTTTGTTTATTCGAAAACTTATTTGAATTAATAACGCGAACATATAACTAGCTTTGTCACACAGAGTTTGTGTTTGAATGGCAACCAGATTTGGAATGGTAACATTTTACAAAACATTTAGGCACAAAACATTTTTGGAATGATGAAAAGTTCAATTTCAATGAAACACGAACATGAAAAGGATGTTTTGGTGTTGTTCCTCGAATTTTAATAAACATACTTAGATTGCATTTTTTTGTATTGGGGTGTGTATGTGTGTGGGGTTGGCAACACATCGGCAACGCCCCTTGTGTTGCAAATGTTCATAAGCGACGGTGACCGCTTACCACCAGGCGAGCCTTCTGTTTGTTTGCAACATTAGTACATATTAAAACGATAAAGAGTAATTAATCTATTTATCTATCACGGATATATAGATGCCGAAGTCCATCGAAGTTCGGATGGGTTTCAGTCCCGGTAACATTTAGACAAACATATTGCTCTGTTTCATTCGTTCTTTACTACAGAACAGATGATATTTTTGGGCATTGAAAGAGCTTATTCGGACTCGATCTATAGCATATTTTTTGTTTTACATCTTCATTTGACCTGTTATTGTCATTATACAACTATTTTTCGTAGTTTTGTATTAAACTGAAGTTGCAACTATTTATCTCTGGCCATTGCTAAGTGATATCATGATAACATTCATAATTAGGGGGCTCAGGGCTAATTGTTAATGACACTAGATGCGCCCATGGTTTCACCCGCTTCTTCCCGTTATCACACGAGAACCCTTTTCCGGGATAAAAGTAGCCGATAGGCTAATCCAGGGCTTACAGATATGTTAATCCAGGGTTTATGTTATCTCCATTGCAAATTTCATTCAAATACGTTCAGTAGTTTTTGCTTGAAAGAGTAACAAACATCCTTACATCCATACTCACAAGTACATAGTAGGAAGTAGAATTGAGTTAATCAATTGAAAATAAGTAAGCATCTAAAATTTTACATAAGTTACTCAAGTTTTCCTCCTTCTCAATTAGGGCCATAATTTCCCTGTTCAAAATCATCTTTTCCGCTTCAGTGAAATCACCTGCACCTTTGCAGAGTTATTGAACTTTGCAGCTGACGTCATGAAAAATATACAGAAGTAGATTAGGAGCCAGTGACCGTAACTTTGTAGGAGAGTTGTTTTTGTGCGTCCAACTTGACATCACGTGACTTGTGGTCACTTGTACCCTGTAGTAAGTAAAACTCAATGAAATATCACAGAAAAGTGTTGGCGATAACAAGTTCGAATCAAATATCAGCTGCCTCAATGAATTATTTAGTTAACTATGTGCAAAATTGCCATCGCTCAAAACGGGTGAAGTAAAACAGTGTCAGAAAACCGGTGTAAGAATGACAAAACTCTAAAACTGAGCTAGCATGGCATGCCTCATGTACCTTATGAATCTCTCAGAGAAGGCCCGAGTACGAGCATGGGTACTTAGATAAGGCGCGAGGCTTATAAAAAAGCATTAAATTTCCACAGGTTCATTAATGTTAAGTGACTATGTAGTCGGAGGTGTCACCAGTATACAACTGAATTAAGAACTGGCTCTCAATTGAAGTTACCAGAAAATACCTATAGCAGTGCCTGGTGACAACTAGCTAGCCAGATGAGCACTAGACAATATCCGACCTCCAAACTATGGTTTCATCTCGTTGTTTTCCTTTACCGGAAGCTCAAGCTCATTAAAAGATCCATGATGTACGGGTCGCAAATTTATCCCAGAGCAATAAGCAATACACTTGTTATTTTGTTGACAGCTTCACTAATTAAGTAGATATGCTCATAATTACACGTGGAATCCTAATTAGGCCTTTACCATGAGAGTTCTGTGACCATTGGCCCGTTACGGCCCTAATTAACGCCGGCAATTCCTGATATAAACCTCAATAAATACCAATTTGTTCACCACGTCAAAACAAATGAATTGCATGCGTCATTTGTTATTTTGCATGCAATTACACAATTAAACCGTGCGTTTTAATTGATTCGAAATTGAGAGCAAGCTCTTATGATTCCAAAGCGTCGCTGGCTCCTAGACTAGTACATTAGGCAAGAAATCATCTCGCCCTCGTACAAATCAGCTCGCCTATGAAATTAAGACGATTCAAACAAACCAATCGGGTGGAAAACGAAGCCGCTCTTGACTGTTCAATTAAAATTTTATTGACACAGAGTCTGGGGACCGATTATTTTTTTATGATTATCTATTTAATCATCTCGGCCATCAAAATGTTTTACGATCGTATCGATCCAAGTTATTTGTTGTATTGCTTGTAGCGGGAAATTTGGCCGGTATTTTTGTCCAATTTCATTTTATGGGCTAGAGAAATGGGACTTCAGCAAGACGTCTGTGTTGTCAGAACAATCTTTATTGCGTACTAGCTGCACTCCGCGGTTTCACCTGCGTAGACTACATTTTATTGCTAAAAAAATTGCAGAGGGACACCCTTGTCACCTAGGTATAAATTACATACACATACAAAGTTTCAAGTTGATACGACAATTAGAAGTAGAAAATTGACTTCTAAGATTTGATTACATTGTTAATTACAAGTGAAGCTAATAAAAGTGTTTTAAAAAATAGTCTACGGCTTATTCAAAGTCAAAGTCAAAAGTTTTTTTGTATTTAATGGGACACATTGTGATCACTTTAAAACGTCAAACTTAAAACTAGCTACGCCCGTTCCATCCTCCTTACGCCGGCAAAAGAACAGGCAAGAAACGCCCGGCAGGTATTTTCGCGATCACATTGACAATTTCATTCCTATTATTAATTGATTGAATTGGAGCAAGTTCACTAAAATCCCAAGCTTTTTTTTCATCTAATAGTCCGATATTTTTTAATAATTTTTACTTATAAGATTTATCTTGGTTGTTTTCTCAGACCTACTAAATATACAGAAAAAAATCGGATGCTTGTCGACAGATTCATAATTTGAGAGTGGTATTGCAATTTGGTAGTCAACTTTTTTAGACAGGTTCACTTCATGTAGAACATTCCTACATTTCACCACGCTAAGTGACTTTCGATAGAACATATGGCCCGGCTCGACCTTTTCAGGCGGCTACAGGGTGGTTTTAACATTTTTTTCTAATAAAAATTCAGTTTTATGTAATCGAATGTAAAAGTACCCTTGGGCCGTGAGAATTTGTAAATTGTGGGTTTGCAGAAGGTTTTTAATTCTTTTGTTGTAGACTTATTTGGGCCTCTAATGCAAATGATTGAAGAGACGAGAAAGTCGATCGTGTGATGGTAAGCGAAACGCGTGCCTTGTACAGTCAACGACAAAAATATCTGATCATACTCGATTTTTTAAATGCGTTTTACATCAGTAATGTTTGGGTATGTTTTACAACGTAGATGGTATCGTTTGACCACAACACAATACCCCTGATGCTAAGTGTTGATACGATTAAAGGTTAGTGTTCAAGACTATGAAGGTAATAAGAAAATTTGTATTGTTCAGCGACTTTTGTCGTTGACCGTACAATGCAGTGCTATTCAGAATTTTGAACTCGATTTCAAAATCCTGCGTAGCAATGCCCTGCGCTGATATATTACTCGTAGGTAGATGTTAAATTTTTCTACGCCATGTAATTTTCCTGAAAATATTACCTTTTAACCTTTAATTCCTATTACGTTCCCACTGCTGGTACTCTGGCCATCTCTCAGAGAAAGAGAGAGAGTATGGCCCGTAATCTACCACACTGGAATTACTTTTGTAATATTAGTTCGAATTAATATAGGCAGGGGTTTCCTGTTTCTAGAGTATAACATCTATATTGTATGGAGAAAATAAATAAATTTATTTAAATGATTATGAGCCAGCTACGAAATACTACAAAAGACTCAATAAATATGTATCAATCGAAATAAACAATTCTAATCTATATTTATAAAAGAAAGTCGTGTTAGTTACACTACTTATAACTCAAGAACGGCTGAACCGATTTGGCTGAAAATTGGTCGGGAGGTAGCTTAGGACCAAGAAACGGACATAGGATACTTTTTATCCCGGAAAAGGTTCCAACGGGAAGACGCGGGTGAAACCGCGGGGCGCAACTAGTGTATTAATAAAACAAATCTACTGTATTTTCGATTAACAATCTTTTATCCAGCCTTTTCTTTCGTATTTACAAGAAATGTCTGTCAGTCCATCACAATTTGTGAATGTTTCTTTAGTACCAGGCCTAAAAAGGCAGTATTGAAATCTATGCAGTATAGAATGTCAGGACATTTGAAAAACACTCAATAGGGTCTTGGCTGAAAATCAGCGCTGTGGATTCGTCCATAGCATATGCTGAGCCAAGTCCTCTTTGGGAGGTACTGCACACAGCAGCAGTGTTCGCACCATCGCATAGTTTAATAGTTTATGTATAATTTTACTGTTTTTTTGTGTGTGCTTCTTTCTTTTGTTATTGTGTGCAGTTTTGCCGAATAAAGTCTTTCTCAAAAAAAAAATCTTTTATTTTTTTTTATTTTAATTGTGTTTTTCTCTCTCTCTCTCTTTCTCTCAAAAACAGCACACTGTTATTTGTTGAGTATAATATACCATAGTATAATATATCTAGTGCTTTGTGATTTAGCTTCTGAAACTTTAACCTGACAAGAAACTAATGCGTTACGTTTACCTATGTTACTATAGAGTTAAGTTTCATCATTTTTTTTTTTTTGTTTCTAGATATCACTTGCGTCACTCGCTCGTCTAATGGTCGGCAGCTTAAACTCTATATTAGGTAACTTTTTTTAAATACAATTTAAGTCATAGAAATAAAAGCCTGATTACGATAATTTTTGTGATGCAAAATAGTTTAAAAGAAAAAGTAGCAAAATCATACGAGCGCGAAGCAAACTTAAGTATTTCTATAGAGCTTTGTTACTGATTTTCGCTGAATAGAAAGTGCTCTGTACACCTTCAGAATATAAATCGCTTATTTTTATTTTTTCTTCCGACGCTCATCGAAATTTCTGTTCAGCATTTATGTTCTAATACCAAAGTACCTAAGAGGCACTTAAAAAAAATAAGCCCATCTTAGTCTCACATGGGTACATGTATCATCTGCCTCGACGAACATCTCCCACCTGGCACATACGGTAACACTAAGGCTATTACTCTAAAATTACGCTGATCAATTAACGCCGTTTTTTTTTTCTGTTTTTTTTTTGTTTTTTTTTCCTTTGTAACGTAGACCCACTTGGGGTCTTTCCACAAATTGTTTTACCTCATGTTATTAAACTGGGCCTACTACCTGGTCTCTAGTAAAGTTGCACTCGGGCCCCAAAATACAGGCCTCGTGCTTAGTTTGGGGTCCATCGTTAATATGTTACTAAGACGTAGAATATATTGTTTGCTTAAGTGATTTTCTGTAACTGTTAATGGTAATTACTTTTTGTGAAAATAAATTTATCTTATCATTATCTTATCTTAATTCTTGAGTAGTGATTGAGGTCTGAGTGAATCATTTCATACAAATATGTCAATATTTGTATGAAATGACTCACTCAGACCTGTGTTTGAGTAGAGATTACTGCTTGAGCGTGGTTCTAGAATACCAACCTAAGTATTACCTTAAATCAAAGTGATACTATTGCGCTAATTTTGTTTTTACTTATGCACTGTACAAGAAAATTGCGTGGCAGAATGTATATCATCATCATCATCATCAGCCAGAAGAAGTCCACTGCTGAACATAGGCCTCCCCCCTTTGAACGCCACCATAAACGGCTATTAGCCATTTGCATCCATCGGCTCCCTGCGACTCTTACAATGTCATCGGTCCACCTAGGTCACCGACATAGCTCTCAGAATTTGCAAGTTGAAGTGGCAATGGGCAGGCCACATCGCTCGACGAACCGATAACGGATGGGGAAGAAAGGTTCTCGAGTGGCGACCACGAACCGGAAGACGTTCTGTAGGTAGGCCCCCCACTAGGTGGACCGACGACATTGGAATGTATATGTTGAGCGTTTATTAGAATTTTAACTAATTGGAATAACACTGCCTTTAGTAAAATCATCATCGGGAGAGAGAGAGATGTTGCCATAACACAAAAACATCCTCCTAAATCAAGGCAATGTTGCCCTTTTATAGACACAAATTACAACTAAATGTTATACCTAATAATAAAAACAAATTGTATGTTGAGTTTGGTTTCAAGCTGTAAGATTTTCGAAAATAAAATTATAAACAGCCAGTTCCCAATCCAGGTGTAGCGTGACGCCATCTTCGACCACATCGTCACTTAATATTAGGTGACTTGTGGTCGAATGCTACCCTGTACGACACAGTACGTAGTAAAAAAAAATAAATACAGTGTTACCAGAAGTCAACCACATCGTCATTAACATCAGGTGACTTGTGGGCAAATGCTACCTTGTAAGTAGTAAAAAAAAAAAAACAGTGTTACCAGAAGTCAACCACATCGTCATTAACATCAGGTGACTTGTGGGCAAATGCTACCCAGTAAGTAGTAAAAAAAAAAAAATACAGTGTTACCAGAAGTCAAAGTGTTACATAAGTTTTATGGTTACCTGATGTTACGTATTGATGATATTATTGTGAAAAAAGGTAGGTAACTGAAGGACATTTTGTAACGCTATTTGCCTCTAAGCTTCATGATTGCCCATAAGTTGTAATTCTACCCACTGCTCTGAAACATCAGTTTTTAAGGGATAAGAATTAACTGGACACTTTTTAGTAACTAAATATTTATACCATTCTGTTTTGCAGACTAATTATACTAAAACAACTAAACAAATACACCTGCCGTCATTCCCACTCCAACTAAACAAAATTCAAAATTCAATCATTTTTATTCAATAGGATACATTGTGATCACTTTAAAACGTCAACTTAAAACTAGCTACGCCTGTTCCAACCTCCTTACGCCGGCAAAAGAACAGACAAGAAACGCCCGGCAGGTAATTTTTTTTGGCGCGATCACATTGACAATTTTATTCTTATTACTAATTGATTGAATTGGAGCAAGTTCACTAAAATCCCAAGCTTTTTTTTGTCATCTAATAGTACGATATTTTTTAGTTAGCTTTACTAATAAGGTTTCTCTTGTTTGGTTGTACACATTGGGATATGGAAAAACAACTAAACCTCAAAAATAAATACTAAAAACAAACTGCGCACCGTAACAGAATTTTAAAAAACGTTATTTTATACGCCATTGTGATACAGAATCCAATAAAAATTAATCACTGCTGGGTTTCATGTAACGAGCGTTTAAAAAAACCAGTACGGTGCGATTAAGCGTCTCATTTAAAATGATACAAGGCACTCGACGAGCTTGCCAAATTCGTGTTTCCTATGCCCACAATATACCCGCAGTATGGGCTCTCAGGAAAAATCGTGGGAAATTGGAATGTCCAAAAATTACTACTCACCAGAATAGACATAATACAGAATAAATAGAAGTCCTTTCGTCATTTATACCTCTGTTTTCTAGTTACTATGTGCCAATATAAAACCTTTCTGCATTAAAAACTGTAAGTCAAGTCGTAAGATGGCTCCTCATCTAGGTAGTCGAAGAGATTACATCTCCAGAACTGATCTAAATTTAAAACTACAACTTCACGCAAAAAACCTGCACTATCTATGACAAGAAAATTGCAGGTCCGAATAGATGGAGCGACAATATACGCAAAGTGGCTGGCAGCAGTTGAATAAGAAAATCCAAAGATCGGGCTCAGTGGCTTTTGGGAAAGGCCTATATCCAGCAGTGGGCTGAAATAGGCTGATTATGATTAATCACGGGGCACAGTTAGTCATTAACAAAAAAAAAAAGATTTTGTAATTTCTTTGTTTTTTAATGCTGTTTTGTTTTATTTAAATAAGTCGACATTTTGATTCTAAACGAGCACAATATATATCGCCCAGCATATCGCGCACGCGCAATATCTGCGTTGTGGGCGCCATACTGGCCACACAGCGTCACAGCTATGGTTTTATGTGCAATGCCCATACTGCTCTTGTCTTATATCGTATTTCCCACCACCGTTTGTAGGCGTATTCTGGAGCATGCAAATTTTTACTATTGACATACAAAAGCGTTTGCTCATGCGAGAAAATGTTTTAGTCTTGCCTTTGTGATGGCATTCGACCCAACGGGTTGTGAAGAAACCGTGATGCCGTTTTATAATAATATGATGGACTAGCTGTACCCCGCGGTTTCACTCGGATGGGCTATAGTTTATCGTGGTAAAAGTAATCTATGAACTCCCTATGGTAGAAGCTATGTCCATTTAGTAAAAAGGTGATATTTTGACATTACAAACATACAATTCAGACCGAGACTTCATGAAGATCTGAGAAGAATGAAAGCGTTAAAAATAATCAAACCAGTTTTATCAAATAATAGCTTAAAACCATTAAAGGTATTATTGTATTGTTATTGTAATTCTTAATATTTGATGACACTAAGAAGTCTTTATGACTTAGAGTCGTAACTATTAAACATTGGCCCAAACACATATTTTTATATAAGAGTAGCTGACCCGGCGAACTTCGTATATATCGGCAATATAAGTCATCTTGTAAACCTTCCCTGAACTTCCTAAAATGTATCAAGATCAAAATTAGCCAAATTAGTTTTTTTCTTTTACTATTTACAGGGTAGCGTTTGACCACAAGTCACCTGATGTTAAGTGACGATGTGGTCGAAGGTGGTGCCACGCTACACCTGGACTGGGAATTGGCTCTCAAGTGAGGCTGCCGGAACACACCTGTAGGTGCTTGGCGACAGATTCTTAACAAGAGGGTAGTAGCTAGCCAGGCGAGTACTAGAATATACCCTACCACCAAGCTATGGTTTCATCACGATGTTTTCCTACACCGAAAGCTCAATCTCATTGTCAGATTCGAACCCACGTCCTACGGATCGCAAGCCACTGAGCCATCATAATATAGCTATAATCGGTCCAGCCATTCTCGAGTTTTAGCGAGACAAACGAACAGCAATTCATTTTATATATATATAAGAAATATATAAATACATTACTGGATTTTTTTTTTCTAAAGGGTCCTATGCTAATTATGCTATGTATCATGTTGTTTTTATATATTATTACTTTCACCTTCTGAATTACAGAAACAAATGGTTATACCATTTTTCTAGACGGAGAAAAAAGACCTTCCGAAATACCGTTTTCCTTCTGAGTCAAAAGGGAAGGATTTGTTATTCAGAAGGAAATCTAAGGTAAAAAAAGGGAAGGAATCGGTCTTGGAAGGTAAGACTCAGAAGGAAAGTCCGAATTTTTTTCCTCAGTGTAGTATTGTATAGTGGGTCAGCCCCAATTTAAACATTTGCACAGAAGGTGGTTTCGTTCCCAGCAAATATACCTACCTATCTAGTCAAAATGATTCGATAAACTATCAACTTCAGACTTCACAGAATAACAACTTCCACCGTGGGGTTGCTTAATTCAGCCGAATGCATAAATAACTAGCTTAATTGGGGGTGAAATCGTGCTGCAATTTTGATGAACAACTTGAAATTTTAACGGTTTCACCCACTCTCGTAGTTTTGGGTTCAACGTGTGTTTAATTTTATTAAAAACTCTCTAGACATACATGCTTTTAGCTATTTTCAGCTTCTATCCTTCTTTGAAGAAAGCACTTTACTTTCTGTCTTCAAATTCTGTTTTTAGTAAGAAAAATTAAAAAGAAATATAAAGTCGACGACTCTATGGTCCGGTTTTTTGATCCGTACTCAAAGTTAAAAGCAAAAGTATATAAAAAAAGGTCAAAAGTAAATTTTTCTTTATTCAATAGGATACATTGTGATCACTTTAAAACGTCAAACTAATCAATCTATATTAATCATTATTATTCAGTTATTTTGTATATAGTTGACTAAAGTCAATTGAGGGTGTCAAAATAATTAAAAGTTGGGCTAAATATATCTAGGTACAATTTTATTACAAAAAAAAGTTATTCATTCTTTTTTACAACAGTTAACTTTGACTGAGCCTAACCTCAAGCAGCGTTATAAAACAGACGCAAAAGAAGTGAAACCAAATAAAACGGGGCCGAAATTTCGTTTTAACCCCAAAGTCCCAGCGGCAATGGCTTAACTCCGTCAACAAACGTAAAATCGGTGTGATTTTACGACACTCAGCCCACTGTCATTACGTAAACTGAATCCAAAGGCAACTTTTGAAAATCACTCAGCTCGCCCCGAGCCGTTGACAACTCCTCGTTAAACTTTGCCGATTACCTCGACTTTTTTACTCCTACCCCGCTTTCCCATTTCGCAAGATCGATGTCTTAGGATTTAATGAACTTTCTTTTCAAAGTTTTCTATTTAAGTTATTGTGATTCTTGGCGACTTTTTTTTCGTGGCTTAACCAATAGCCTTTTTACGTCTGAATAATGAGATGGGGTTATGACTGGCTGGTTGATGATGTAGAGCATTGACATACTAAGTTATAGACGTCGGGTTGCTCAAAAGCGTCCAAACCAAAAGAGGTATAAAAATCTAATCACACGCCAGTCTTCGTTTGATCGTGCGTGTGTCACAGTCATTCAAAGCTGCACAGGCTGATAAATTGTTTGCTAGTCTGAAATAATTACAAAATATATACCTTACCGCCTCTCGGGTGAGGCTGTGAATACCAGGGCCTTAAGATACATCCTTCTTCCTCTTTCCATCGATGAATAGCTTCAGACCAGGACGCACAGCCACAGACGACGACGGACACCTCGGTCCCACGGTTAGTCATCTGGTCTAGCGCGGCTTGATGGAAAATGAACCTTATGAACAATGTCAGACGGCCACAGGCAGGGTGTATTCAACGTACGTCATGCAGTCTGATCGGTTGAGAAGCAAGTCGTTGGTCCCCATCTTAAGAAAGCCCTAAACCCTCGACAGGATGAAAGAAAAAGTAGTTCAAACGAAGCAAGCGGAAAAATTGTGCCGATCACAGATGTGTGGAACGGTTACTACGACAAATTGTTTTAACGAAAATTACTTTCTGAAACGGATAAATTTCCATTTTTCTAATGGAATGGAATGGCGTAACTCCCCTGTGAGTCACAGTTTCCGAGCTCTTTCACACTACGTCGGTGTCAATGTAAGAGAATACTAATGGAAATCTAATCATTCGATTCGATATATTTCAACTAGTTGCGATCCGTGGTTTCACCCGTGTCTTCCCGTTATCCCACAGGAACCTTTTTCCGGGATAAAAAGTAACTTATGTGTTAAACTTTACGGTGTTACGTGGTAACAAACATTCACACACCCACAAACTTTCGCATTTATAATGTTAGTAGGATTATGGAGTATCTAATTACTATTTACCTGATCAATTTGTAGTTTGCATGGAATCAAATCAAAATATGATTCTGTGGCCATCAAGACCCTCATAAATTTAACCTAGGGCCGATGAAAACAGATCCAAAACTCCTATGATGGTCTTCAAAGTTGTTACTTCATTGCCCGCGCATTCCATTGTGTCCGTTTGTCATTCCCAACCGAATGTCATTGTCATTCTCCAGTGACGTGTACAACGCATTGAAGGTGACACCTGACAGCTGAGAGAACTGACAAATGCAAAATACTGTCATCTGCTATTGGGAAATGTGGGTACTTCGCATCTTCGAAAATCTGTTGACTTTTTTGGTGGCAAATTAACTGTCAACATGAACATTTTGTTTTTATTTCCATAACTTGTGTTTCGTCGAGTGATAATGTGTGATATTGCTGGATTATTAACCATTATGTGTTCGTTAATGTGTACGAGTGTGGGAAATTGAAATAAAGTTGTGAAAGTGACTTATCTAGTTACTCCAAAAAAGTCCGTGTAAAGTTTAAGTATAGCGCCACTACTTTACTTAAACAATATCCTCATCCCATCATCTCATCATCATCATCATCGTTCAAACTTGATTCAACTCTCTGAGTTTGAAATATTTTATACATGACACTGGCAAATACACTAATCGTGTGACGCCATAACAAAACAAAACAAAAAAAATCTGCTGAGAGGACTACGCTGTGACATATGAATGAGTATTGTATGTACCATAGTGTAAACGTTCCTTACAGTCACTCGTTACTTTTTTTTCTTTTTCTCACTTCAGTTGACGTGAGTGTAAGTGAGCGTGAATTATACGGCTAGAGGGTTAAATGAATAACCGTCTTGGTAGTCAAAACTAAGTAGTTATGTTCCTTGCCAACTGAACTATTGGTGGTGAGGGGATGAAATTAACATTTTAAAATCGGTAAAATTTGATAAAAATTGGTCAAACGCCAATGTGAATGCCGTTATCCAATGTCGTGGCCACACTTATGTCAAATGTCAATCATCGCGCTATTGAACGGCATTTCCTGTTAGTGTGGCCCCAGCTTTTTGAATTACTTGACAAGTGTCGAATTGTCAGCAGACATATTAGAATAGAATAGAATAGTAAACTTTATTTGCTAAAAATGTGAAAACAACACATATCAATTGAATGGCATGCAAAAATTTAACAATAGTAAATCATATAAAAAGTAACATGCACCTAACAAAAGCTTAGTAAATTCACAATAAATTCATAAATTACATAGATTCAATGAATTTCAATTTTATAAATATAATTAAATATGTCAAAAAGTATTACATTTTATGTCATTGATTAACTTTGTGGAATAGGGCCTCGAAAGAGATGCACTAAAGAAGATAAACTCCTTTGTTTTTTGGCTGACAAATGAAACGAGATCAACTTGGAAGTCCTCTCGTAACAAAAGAGGAATTGAACTCACTCCCTATAGCCCGTCTATGGCCTTGTTTTCCCCAAAAATTACGCTGTAACTACTACCTTGTCTGTGTAAAAACTGTGATAGTTGACATTTGAACGAGTCGAGCCCCTCCAGTGGACTGTAAACAAATAAACGAATATTATTATTGCTGCCTTCGATGGCAATAGATGATCATGGCTGAACTTCTGCCGTTTACGGTTTATGGATTGCGTGATTACGATTGGAATAGAAGGGAAGTTGCTAACAGTACATATTGGAACGAGTTCCAAAGATTGCGCCCTGTCAAGTTTGCTGGCTTGTCTAATAAAGTTGTGATTTCTAGTGCCATTTATTTCATCATTATCAGCCTATATCAGAGCTGGACATAGGCCTCTCCCAAGGTACGCCGCTGGGCCCAATCTTTGACTCTTCTCATCCAACTACTGGCTACTCGGCGGAAGTCGTTAGTCGATTTTACAAATTTTCTCATGGATGCCATTGTCAGAACTGGACCAAATTACACAGGAAGCACCAGCTCTTAAACAAAAAAAGAATTACCAAAATCGGTTCACCGACTTTTTTTTATGGAATAGAGTAGCAAACAAGCAGACAGCCCGCCTGATGGAAAGCGGTCACCGTCTCCTATGGACATCTGCAACACCAGGGGAGTTGCCGACCTTTAAGAACTCTTTTCACACCCATCTTGAAGGATTGCAATCTGTAGCACAGCGGAAAGACTTGTGAGAGAGTTCAAAGTTTTTTCGTCGATTAATAAGAAAAGAAATGATGGCCCCGAGCTGTCTTATCATCCTTTCTCGTTTAACGAATGGCCTCATCAAAGCACAACCTGACGCGTAACATCATTGCCAAATTAATTTCCGGGTAGTTGCCGGATATCCATCTATGCAACAGACGTTAATTAAACACTGAAATTGCAAGCCTACTGTCCGCTACATCAGGCGTCAAATAGGGAGTTTGATTTCAACGTTTCATTAGGAAAACTGGGGACTCTTCCGCTAGGACGCTTCGTGCGAATTCATGATTTGATTTCGTGGTTGTATCTCGCAGAATCTCGCTACATAATATATGTTAGGGCAGTGACTGATAACGACAGTTATTAATAATCGATCTATCCACGGTTTGCCCTACTACAGATATAAATTTGACACAAGCTCCAGAGAAGTAATGTCAAAAATCTATTTCTAGTAGGGAAAACCGTGGATAGATCGGTTATAAATTTCCAGCATATATCCTTACCAGAAATGGAAGGTTTTTGACAGGTTAAAAAAGTTCAAAAACATCGGATAGATGGCGTTGACTATACTTAAAGTAAGCAAGCATCCGAAGCAAATGCACACTCACCGAAATGTAATCTATAGAAGACGGGTTCTATAAAATCTACCTTATTTATTATTTGAAAGCGGCAAGTAAGAATCATCATCATCATCATCATCAGCCTGTACCAGTCCACTAAAAAATACCAACAAGTAAGAATACCTACGTATTATTTGGCATGATATGGGGGAAAAAACTATTAATAAAAGCATTTTTCATTTAATAAGTGACGAGACCTGTAACGGAAGCGATTTCTCTCGATTCATATTTATTTCTTCGTTATGGCTATAAAAAATGGTACGCCATAATTACACCTCCAGTATTACCTATTACGTTCCCACTGCTGGGACTCAGGCCTTCTCTCAGTGATTCTCTCACGCCTTAAGATGAAGAATCGGCAATATTGGCTGCAGGGATTTCATTTTTTCTCAGCAATTACAAAACATACAGAGCTAATATTTATGTACATTAAAGATCATGTTTTTGACATCAACTTGTCGGAAGGATAACACGATTGGTTAACTTTCATAGCAGAGAAACAATGATCGAAACTGCCCTCTAAAAAAAAGATTTTCATTTTACAGGCATGCAAAACCGATTTAAGAGTTGTTTTTTTTTTGTATGGCATATACACATTCTTCAAAGAACTTCATTATAAACGAAAAAAACCTTTTTTTGGACGCATACGACCTTACGGCATTAGTCAGCTCGCTTTCGTTTTTGTATGGAGCTGATTTCAGATTCATTGTTTATCACGGCGGGCGTCCTCTTAACGGAAATAGAGCAAAATATATGACGCCGCTCCGTTCGTTCAGGCGAGATGAAGTTTAGTTCCCTAAGTTATCGTACTCAATCAATACTTATTGGAAGTTCCTCTACCCGGAGCATGTGGAAAGCTTGGCTAGCTTAATTCTTACTAGAGACCGACCGAACTAGACTTTTAGCTAAAACCGAAACTGAATTGCGGCTTGGTTTACAATTTCGGCCAAAACCGGAACCGAAACTTATTTAGACACATTTTTCTGGAGGATTCTCGTGTTTTTTTCTACCATTCTGTATATACACATTAAAAATACAAAAAATGTGTTGACTATTATTGAAGAGAAATGCAAAACGTATTTTTTTAATGTAACAACTTGTTATCGTAAGATCTTTGAATAGAAAAGATAATAAATGTTAGTTTCATCAATATTTTAAGAGTATATAAAAATAAATACTTCAGTATTTTTAGTGATTTTTTTAACGTTTTTGTTCCTCTCAGATAGGCATGAGGTATCCCATCTATGGGGTGAGGTTATTAAGTTCAGGGCCTTAAGAACTAACACAGAAACAAACAAACAGATTAGCTAGCCAGGCGAGCACTAAAAAATCCAGTACAGTCAGCAACAAAAGTAGCTGATCAAACTAGATTTCCTAAATGTGTTTTAGATCAGTAATGCGTGGTTTTCTTTACATTTTACAAGGTGGCGCTCTGTCCACAACTTATCACACCTGATTTTAAGTGATGATGTGATCAAAGGTTAGTGCTTAAGATGATGCCGGTAGTTGGAAATTGTGTTATTGTTGAGCGACTTTTGTCGTTGGCTGTACCATCAATCAAAAAAAGTCATAAAGAAAATGCATACAAAGAGGTATTTTCTTTTTCATTTGTTTATTGACGCACAAAACATTACAGTCAAGCTGAGCAAACATGGTCAGAGTCATACAATGAAGTCGCTACAACCACAGTAAAGTAAGAACAGTAGGTTAGCTAAGGCCGCTCGACGAGTTAATTGCCTACTCTTGCGGTGATGCATAGGCGACGCGTTCCGTACTGAGTGCATGACCCATCCACGCCCCGTTCGTTTAGATTGTGTGCGTGAAAAGTGCGTGCGTACACGGCGCCGCTACTCTCGCACACATTCAAACCGGCGGCGGCCGATTTGTATGAAGCTGAACTACTACTCTTTACTATGCTACAACTTTGGTTCTCAATCTATACTTATTGAGAAGTTCCACCGCCGCTAGTTGCATTGGGGGTTGTAACGGAGGGGTAGAAGTCATTTATTTGGCCAGCGGACTTCTCCGGACGGACCGAATTCTGCTTTTTGTATGTTGAAGTTGTCGAAGCGCCAAAGTACTCGCTTGAAATGTGTTGGGAGAGGAAGCTGGATTTTTAACAGACTGATTTATGGTTTAGAGTATAAAATTTTGTTTTTTGTATAGATAGATAGAAGCGATGGATGGTAGCGCAGCGCCTCTAGCCAAGATGCATTCTGCAATCGTTGACGCTAATAGAAAACAAGAAAAAAGTATTGGTTTGACATATTTCTGACCACGTGACTTAGCGTTGAAATATGTCAAACCAATACTTTATTCTTGTTTTCTACTAGCGTCAACGATTGCAGAATGCATCTTGGCTATGGGCTCAGTTGTAGTTACGTTGACTTGCGATCGGTGGATTTTGAGTTTATAATATTGCAATGAGCTTGAGCTTTCGGTTGAGGAAAACAAGATCTGAGATCTGTTCAATGGCTTAAACATGTACCTAAAGGTACTTTTACTTTGCATTTTTAATTTCATATTAGTTATGGATGGATGATGTAGGAGATTTTTTTTTGTATCTCTATGGCGCGGTTCAGTTAGCGACAAAAACTATTAATAAATAATTAATGCCTAATTTATGCATCAAAGTAAAACGTAGTTTAGTGCATTTTTTTTTTGGTAGGTTCTATGTAAATTCATTTAAGCATTTCTTAATCGCTTGTAATACAAAAAGAACCTTTATGCAAAAAAAAAATGTGGTCACAAAAAAGTATTGAGTTTTTGGGCAAAAAAGTCAATGAAAGGAAAATCTTTTCACATCGAAAATTAATCACTGATTTATACAGATAGTTTGTTTTTTAAATAAACAAAACAACATTCAACTGAAAACTTAATATCGCTTTGAATACCTAGATCAAAACATCTCAAAAGTTAAACAAAAGAGCAGATGTGTAATCTTTAAAGTAAAATATCAACTTAAATTTTAAAGCTAGACATCAGATTCAAGTATTTTCAAATGTTCAACACGGCCTGTCCTTCAGTGCGTATCGGGCTTTAAATTTGTTTACGTTGAAATGAGGGTGAAATGTCAACACGTGTTAAAGGACGTAGGGTTGTCCACTTGTCATCTGTATCTATATGATAAAAACGAAATCTAATTTTGAAAAGAATTAAAAAAATTATCTCTTTACAAAAACTTAAATACGAATTTTAGTACGTAAAGGAGAATTCAATGCCCCTGAAATAAGAAAACTCTTAAATAAAGCATTGTTACTCCTAGTAGTAAAAGCAAACTCTGACCTATTTTATTTAGTGCTCAATTTTTATTTATTAGATAGTGAGGCAATATAATCCCTACTAATATTATAAATGAGTAAGTTACTCTGTCTGTCTGTCTCGCTTTCACGCCTTAACTAATACTGAACCGATTTAAATGAAATTTGGTACCGAGATAGTTTGAACCCTGAGATAGGACATAGAAAATCTTTTATGGTGGCGACAAACCACCCACGCGGGTGAAACCGCGGGGAACAGCTAGTAATAAATAAATTAATATTAATTATTGTTGAAGGACAACATTGGTTATAGGTATTTTGTAAAAGAACAACTGGTAAAAGAACAGGCCATGTCTGGTCTTTTACACATCTAATTTAATTAAATTTGTTTTATTGTGCTTAAGACTGTATAGTAGTTTGAGTTATCTACTATATAAAAATAAGTCGGGTTTTCCTTCCTGACGCTATAACTCTAGAACGCACGAACCAATTTCCACGGGTTTGCATTCGTTGGAAAGGACTCGGGCTCCGTGAGGTTTATAGCAAAGAAAATTCAGGAAACATTTCAACAGAAAAGCGGGAAAATCTTTTTTCACATACAGCGCCATCTCTGATACATAGCATGTACTACACCGTATTCTTCAACAAATGATTGTTTGCAATTACAGATACAAGGACAAAATTATCATTTGCAAGGTTAAAAAAAAAAAAATTCTTCTTTTAATCACCAAACAAAATGTTACATAAAACGAAACCCTGGTGGTGAAACGGAGTTCGCCGGGTTTGCTAGTTTTTAATAAATCGTTACAATTATTACCTAGTGTAGTTATTTAGACAAAGTTAAAAAATCTTAATTTTTTTTTTGGTTACAAAATATTTCACAAATGATATCGATTTCCGGGAAATCTGACATATCCGGAAGTGTTGGTAACCCTACGTTAAGGTTTGTTAGCTTAACATTTAACCTTTACTTAAATTCGTTAAGCGTAATTTGCGATTGACGACATGTATGTTCAGGAGTTGCTAATCATGTGTTTGATTTACATTTTACACATCGTTGAAATTCGATGCTATTTAAGTATTTATGTGTCTAAGACAAACCAACGTCATTTTAATATTTTCACTATCATCATTATCAGCTGGAAGAAGTCCACAGCTGAACAAAGGCTTTCCCTTCTGAACGCCACCATGAACAGCTATTAGCCATTTGCATCCATCAGCTCCCCACGACTCTTACAATGTCGTCGTCAAAACGTCTTCCGGTTCATGGTCGCCTTGATTTTTTTTTGCGATTTTTTAGTATTTTACCTCCAGATCGGCATGAGGTAATAAAATACCTCTTGCTAATTGAGGCTGTTGATAGCAGGGCTTGAATAAATACAACCAAGAACCAACTAAAGCGCACGCAATCTTGGCATCAAAAGACGCCACTTCGGTCTGTCCTGCGCCACCTCCTGCCAGTCCTCCACCTGGAGCTCGCGCAAGTCCTTCGTGACTTCGTCCTTCCAGCGATACCTGGGACGGGCGACCGGGCGACGGCCACTCGGCCGTACCACGTATGCTCGTTTCATTACTGATAACTTGGTGCGAATATTTTTTTATTCTCCTTATATTCTCCTTATCCATTCATAAAATTAACAATGATTCAGGTGTGAACTAACAATACTATCGCGAGATGATCTTGCAAGAAACCATTGTTGAGGTATTAACCCTAATAAGGTGGCAAATTTAGACAGATTGGTCAAATTGGTGTTATTATTTTTAACCGAATTCCAAAAAAGGAGGAGGTTCTCAATTCGGTTTTTTTTATGTATGTTCGGGCATAACTCCGTCAAATATAGACGATAAAAGAAGACATTTCAAAGGTGGTCCCATTATAAGGAAATCAGAGTTTGATGATGGCAGACCAGAGAAACCGAAGGGAAACTGAAGTCAGTTTTTGTTTTGTTAAAAATTTAATTACATATTACAGATGATGATGTTTAATGAGGTCGAAAGGCGACATGCTACACCTGGAATATGGGCTGGCTCATAACTTCTCTTAAGTGAGGTTGCTAAAACAGAATACACCTAAAGGCCTTGGTGACAGATTCATAACTTGAGGATAGTAGCTCTCGAGGCGAGAATGTAGAAGATGATTCAGAAATTAAGAAATAAGTGGAAATTTTTACCTGGCATAATTTTTAAGAAATAGAGATGGACGCGTATATATTATTTTTGGAATTACATTAATTTTTTTTTATCTAAATGGATGAGAACCGTTTAACTAGAAATGTTGATTCTTTATTAAGTCCAGTGTTTTATTCTGTTTATGTTATTCCCGTTTTTCTCTTAATATATTTTTTTAACATATATTACAGGGTAGCGTTTGACCACAAGTCAGTCTGGATGTTAAGTGATAATGTGGTCGAAGGTGGCGTCACGCTACACGTGGACTGGGAACTGGCTCTCAAGTGAGGCTGCCGGAACACACCGATAGGTGCTTGGCGACAGATTCTTAACATGAACCCTCATAGCTAGCAGCTAGCCAGGCGAGTACTAGAAAATACCCTACCACGAATCTATGGTTTCATCACGATGTTTTCCTTCACCGAAAGCTCAAGCTCATTGTAGGATTCGAACCCACGTCCTACGGATCGCAAGCCGACGTCACTACCACTGAGCCATCATTGCTATGAAATCATCTCTCTCTTTATAATATAATATATCAATCTACTTTTAACAGAAGGCCTGAGTACCAGCAGTATGAACATAACAGGATGATGGTGATGTTGCCTTAATTAATTATATTATCTTGTCGGTGCCTGCCGGTACATTACTGGAATCAACAGAGACGGCCTTTAAATATCCATTTCATTAACATGTACTAAAAACCCCTAATCAATATTATAAATGCGAAAGTAACTCTGTCTGTCTGCCCGTCTTTCACGCCTAAACTACTGAACCGATCTAAATGAAATTTGGTACGGAGATAGTTTGAACCCTGAGAAAGGACATAGGATACTTTTTATCGCGATAAACTGTAGCCTACAAGGGTGAAACCGCGGGGAACAGCTAGTAAAGTACAAAATTAGATAAATACCTAATTTGCAGACCAAATCGTTGTCCAAATCTACCCTTATTCATCCTGAGCTTATTGATGCTTATTGAGGTATAGACAACAACGTTCAAGCACCTAAATACCTTTGAACATGGAATTCTAAAGGTACCTCGAATGGTAATCGTATTGGTCGATTTGAAATTCATGACGTTACTACTCGATCTATTGACAGAATAATTTGTGTGGCCCAAGTTTGAACCAACAACCGTGCTGATTTTTTATCATCCAAACGATATATTGGTACTTGTAAGTGTTGCCAAGTGCAAGTAGGACTCGCGCACAAATGGTTCTGTTTATTTTGTGTTCTATCTTATTTCTTAATACGTTTTGTTATAGCGGCAACAGAAATATATCATTTTTGAAAATTTCAACTGTCTAACTATTACGGTTCATGATAAGATACAGCCTGGTGATATACAGCTAGTCAGGCGGACGGATAGCGGAGTCTTAGTATGGGGTCCCGTTTTCACCCTTTGGGTACGGAATTCTGACACAAATAAAACTTTGAAGACGTTCCACATGGACTGGGAGCTCATAAGCACATTGTTTGTACAAACAACGTCTTTCCAAACAAAATATCACCCTATATAAACCTATATCGAACACAGAACACCTTTCAGTTAAATACAAAACCATGGAAAAATCCACGGTCTTTTCACACAATCCAAACAAGTCTGACCGAAAACCCGACGCGGCAGGCGTAGGGTTATCGGATTAGCTCCGACACAAACGTCATTGTTAACTCTTTTATTGCGTTTTTCATTTTCGTACGCGCGTTGATTACACTATATAACACCTGTGACAGAAGAGTCTTGTCTAGATACCATTGTATTGTCAAAATGTGTAGAACAGTCAGTTGGCTAAGCAGTTTAGCTATATTAGGTTATGTGTCTTCACAAGGTTACTTGGAAGGTAAGATAAACAAATTAAATATTGTAAATATTAGAATTTTACGAGTTTATCGATAGCTAGGATTATAATTTTTTTTTTACTATTTACAGGGTAGCGTTTGACCATAAGTTACCTGAATAATTGGAGGTAAGGCATTTTTTAGTGGTCGCCCAGCTAGTAACTAGCTTCAAAAACCTGTCACCAAGCACTTATCATACAGGTCTAGCGTGTCATTTACAAACAAATCGTCTCTTAACATCAGGTGACTTGCGGTCAAATGCTACAAAGTAAGAAATAAAAAACAACGAGTATACAGTTAGTCTTCCATTGTGAATGAAAAGAACTGAACAGTTATTTTTTGTTATGTCCTAAATGCTTACCATTACGTCGCATAGTGGTTGTAAGGTAAATCATTGTAAGTGAGTTTATATGTCTGTAACTCCTTCAAGTTGAAACTGCTCAACGGATTTGAATGAAATTTAGAGCAGACGTAGCGTATATCCTGGTATAAAATAAAAATAAACAGCAAGATTGTAAAAAAAATAAGTTCACATGTCGCAAACAGTAATGCATCAAAATTCAAAATTTGTATTACATTGTGATCACTATAAAACGTCAACAATAAACTAGTTACGCCTGTTCCAACCTCCTTACGCTGGCAAAAGAACAGGCAAGAAACGCCCAGCAGGTAATTTTTTTGGCGCGATCACATTGACATGTTTATTCTTATTACTAATCGATTGAATTGGAGCAAGTTCACTAAAATCCCAAGCTTTTTTTGTCATCTAATAGTCCGATATTTTTTAATTAGCTTTACTAATAAGATTTCTCTTGTTTGGTTGTGCACATTGGGATATGAGAACATGAGTATTAACGAGTTATCTAAAAGGTGTTAATTGTTTTCTTTTGTTTTAGAACACCGACACGCGTCACACACACCATCTCTAGAAGGCATACCGAAAGAATTCACAATCAAAGGTATAAATCCCACAAAAGAGTTCGATACATACGCTAGCCATATACACCACTTAGCCATGAGACAAAACCTTACAGTCTTATACAGAGTCAAAGTAGACGTAATTCACAAATCAAAACCAAGAACCAACATGAAAAAGTACACGAAGAAAGTAAAGGCGAAGAAATTTAACATTCCCTTGAAGAAAACAAGCATGAAGCTGTCAAACTTCGAGGTGTTTTTACGAAAGGCAGCTGAAGAAAATCATCACTATCCACAAAAATCTGGAGGACTGATCAACTACCACATGCCGTCTACAGAAGAGCCGACGCATACGACGAAAATGCTCCACACAAAGTACAAGCCTGTCATATCGAAATTAAATAATTTCGCTAAAATTATAAGGCCTGTCAGAAATAAAATTATAACTTTGTCCTAGAAACTTCGCCTTTTCATTTTTGTAAATAATTTTCTCGTGTAAGTTTAATTGTTTTTTGTCTCTCGCTTGACCTCTTTAAAGTTGAAACATTTAATTTGGAAGTTGGAATTGGTTTCAAGTGTCCTGCGTAAAATTTTCATTGTTTAGAAAATGTGTCACAAAAATCTAAACACGATGAGAAAACTCAACATCGTCTGATCAACGAAAGGACATCTAGCGAATCTTTCCCGTCATAATTATATTTATAAACAAGAATCCTAATTAAAAGCACCAACTGACCGTTTACACAAAATTTAGTCTCGTGTTGTATTCTACATTGGTTTTGATTATCATTATCAGCCTTTCACGTTCCCACTGCTGGGACTCTGGCCTTCTCAGAGAGAGAGAGTATGGACTGTAATCTATCACGCTGGCCCAGTGCGGGTTAGTAGATGTCGCATGCCCTTGAATGTTGCAGTTCTTGGGCATGCCGGTTTCCTCACTCGGCTTTGTTTTGATTGTTTGTGCTAAAATTTACACCAATACTTTAGATACAGTCATCTTTGACAAACTTTTATAACAATTAAAATTGAAAAAGGAGTTTCATATTTTGCAAGTACTCGTATAAGGGAAAGAGAAATGTATAAACTAGAATTACCACCGTCAAAATTAAAATTACACAGTTCCGGACCAAACATAATGTCTATAAAAATATTTAATAAACTACCCGACGAATTAAAATCCGAAGAAAAAAATCACGTATTTTTAAATAACTTAAAAACGTTTTTAATCGACAAATGCTACTACAGCCTAGATGAATTCCTCAACGACGACTTCTCGAAATGATCAGAATGGATCGGTCCGCTCCTACATTGCTATACCCTATTCGGGTCCATATGTTCGCTAATCTTAACCACTAAGATCTCTTGTATACTAACATATGAATGCAATAAACGATTGAATATGAATATGAATATGAATATGAGAGGAGAGTGCACAAATTGAGTGGTGTGGGATTTCCAGGGATGGATAGTGTGCCAATGAGCTTTATTCCGATGATCGGTGATAGCACCGCGATTGAGGGATGAGATTAAATAGCTCTTTCAATAATTATAAACACATTATTATTTTGTGTATTTATGTAAGTCTCTAGTTGGTATGCAACATCATCCATTTAGTTTCGTACCTACTATTCTTCTGCTTTTGAATTGTCTGGAAGAGTTCACTTTAAAACACCGCCCTTTTTGACTTTTACCATAAAGTTTTATTGTTGTTCTAGTTTCAAGTTTATCTGTATAGTTGCATGCCAATAAAGAGTTTAATCTATCTATCTAAATCTCAATTCCTAATCAATAAAATGCTCCCACTCTCTCAATACTGATCACGGATGGTTATCTCGCACACGGCTATCGGAGCTTTGCGCAAGAGGTGCATAAATAAGCGTTCACACTGGGAGCTTTTAAGGAGCTTACATTAGTCGCGAGCCGTCTCATCCCCTCGGCGACGCGATACCATCAACACTTTCACGACATGCTGCGCTTTGTCGAGTAGGGCTGGGGTATGTTTATAGACAAAATATCGATAGAGCAAAATAATTCTTAAATAAACTATGTTGTTAAATAATCGCAAAAAAACGTAGTAACATGTTCTATACTGTTTTAAACTACCATGGTCAATAACATTAGAATTAGGTTTTATAACGGAATAATTACCATGTATTTGTTTGAGTTCTCGATATTTCGGCACTGTTGCAAGCGCCATGATCACGAGAATACTAAAAGTTTCTACGGGTAGGTATGTTGATATTATAACGGGCAGACAAGTATCCTGTTGTAAAACCTAATTTTAATAACATGCTCTAGTCACTATCATAGTCCTATGATATATTATTACGATATGCCTGTGATGCCTATTGTAGGGTTTTGCTAATCCATACAGGAGCACACGAGACAGCATATGTATGCTATAGCGCATACACTACACCTATCTTCTATAAATCCTTTATATCTATATACGTAAGTATCTATATACGTAGTACGTAATGCCTGTATGCCTTTTTATATGTTTCTTATCATTTTAAATTACTTACAACCTTCAAAATATAAGCAGTGAACGAATGGAACACCCAGCATTGTTTTGCAATAAACTCTAATCTGGAAGTATTGTATGAATGTATACATAATTACGTAAAGGCCAAACATGCGCAATCGTCGAACGTTATAAGTATAAAAGGCAAGACTATTGTGCATGCAAGTCTTTTTAAGCTAGCCTCATTATCTCTGTTTTTTATTATTATTCACATTTATTATACATAGAAGCCATATTATATAGACTGATGAGCCAGTCTTTGATTTTGCACGCACATTGCGTTCAAAAATATAGACTAGATAGATAGATAACTCTTCATTGTTTCACCACAACAACAGAAAAATAGAACAACATAAAAGGAGAAATCTTAGACTAGTTCAAACTAAATCGTTTATCGATATCGATACCTTAAAAAGTTTAGAGATGGCCATCACTAGAGCGCCGGGGGAGCACAAGGTAAGTGTCTGGCTATCGCGATGCATCACGCGCTAAGCTGTGCCCGGAACAACATTTACCGTTCAGAGGATCTCATTACAATAAGGGACACTCGAAACCTTTCTACTGAACCTTGTTTCGACCGCTTTTCATATTTCAATAGCTGATCATCCTTGAATATGCAAAATAGTTAGTACATAAACTCGGCGAAAATCTCTCCGAGTAGAGGGTAGTTTGGAAAACAGCTCTGAGCTTTCGTAATTGTTGTGAGAACGTGGTAGTAAATAGATTTTTTGTTTTCTGTCTCTTTATTTAACATGTCTTCTCAGTTAGTAGTCAGTCGTGTTTATTTCGAAATACCAAACATGAACAAAAAATTTGGCTGCATCGTGAACACAGCCGTGTTTTACGCGAATACGAGTAATATTTTCTCTGAGCGTATTTTTCGTACATGTAATATTTGACGCTTTAAATCCGGCTGCAGCTCGTGACGCGCGAATTTGATGGAAACAACGAAGTTGGTTTCGACTCGTGACGTTTTCTAAAACATGAATAATGTACCTACAGCAATGGTGGCAACTCGTGATCTCATTAATATTCATGATTTTCGTTGGTAGCAACTCGTGATCTTTTGAACGAACTACTATAGACTTACATAAACTTAGAATTGGCATAGTTTTATGAAATTATATTTTCATTTAAATGTGCCAGGATATCATGGTGGTGCTTCCCCCTCCACAGCAAGCATTGCGTCACAGTCCTCACTCAACGCAACAAATTTCTTGATCCTTTAGCTATCGAGTGGCGTAATTAAAATTTTGATATAACTGATATATAACTGATATCCCCCGACTTTGTTATCATCAGTTTTCTGAATTGCCTCCCACTAATAAACCAAGACGTTTATTTAAAGCGATGATGGCTCAGTGGTAGTGACGTCGGTTTGCGACCCGTAGGTCGTGGGTTTGAATCCTACAATGAGCTTAAGCTTTCGGTGAAGGAAAATATGGTGAGAAACGACAGCTTGATGGTAGAGCATTGTATAGTTCTCGCCTGGCTACCACCCTCTAGAGAATCTGTCGCCAAGCACCAATCGGTGTGTTCCAGCAGTCGCACTTGAGAGCCAGTCCATGCAAGTGTAACGTGGCGCTATCTTCGACCGCATCGTCACTTAACATCAGGTGACTTGTGGTCAAATGTTACATGTAAAGGAGTAAAAAATTAAACGTGTTCACGTCAAAACATAACAAAACTGTGCCCAGTCAAGCTGGTTGCTTAGCGATACATTGCCTCAGAAACCTCTCAACAAACTATATCAACATAACCTATTCCAAACTTAATCATTTCTACCGTTGAAGTTTTCCGCGCGACGGAGCACAATGGTGCTAGTTCGCAACACGATAAGAGCAAACCAAACAAGTACATAAATTAAATCGAGAAGTTTCCATACCGGAATCAACGACACTTGTGTATGGATCGTGGAATGTTTAGGATTCTGTGGATGAGATCGGAAGACGGTTTCGTATGTTTGCTTTTGTATTTTCATGCATTTTTCTTTGAATTAAATCATGATTCTGGAGTCATTTCACGTTTACATGGAATAAAAATCTCTATTAGTGAAGTTTTGTTTTGAAGAAATGATCTGACTACTAGTAGCGCCCCGCAGTTTCACCCGCGTCTTCCCGTTATCCCGCAGAAAACTTTTTCCGGGATAAAAAGTAGCCTCATTATCAGCCTTTCACGTTCCCACTGCTGGGACTCTGGCCTTCTCTCAGAGAGAGAGTATGGGCTGTAATCTACCACGCTGGCCCAGTGCGGGTTGGTAGATGTCGCATGCCCTTGAATGTTGCAGTTCTGGGCATGCCGGTTTCCTCACGATGTTTTTCTATGTACTTTTTATCCCGGAAAAAGGTTCCTGTGGGATAACGGAAAGACGCGGGTGAAACTTCGGGACGCAACTGTTAGTCTATACTCTATCTTGTCTCTCTATTTAGTCTCTCTCTCTGAGAGAAGACCTGTCTTAGCAGTGAGAACGTATTGATCACGAAAATAGGATTTATACAAACCTGTATATTTCAGCAGGTAAGGCGAGAAATTATACAAAGTAATGTGTTAACTCCTGTAAGCTACAGAACCACGTAACCGTCAGAATGTTAGCTCCACCAAAGTTTGATGCACAATCAACGCATATTCAGGAGTTGTCGCCAAAGGGCCAGCGAGTTAGAATTTCGGCGGGGAGTCAATTTGTACGGTCACAACTTCGGCCTCAGTTTGACACGTGGTAACTCAATAGAGTACATTGAGTTACTTGAGTTACTCATGTGTCGATTGTAGGTTTGATCTTGTGGTTAACTACGTTGAGAAGATATCGCAGTCATCTTTATATTGGGTGGGACATTATCAAATAAATACCTTGGTTGACTAGTTGCTTAGTCTCAAATGTTACTTGAAATGTGGCAGCTATTGACGATATTGGTGCGATGATAGCTCAATGATAGGGACGTCGTCTTGTGGTTCGTACATCTTCTTCTTCTTGCCCTGGTCCCATCTATTTGGTAAAATAGGGGATGAAAGTTTATATGAAACTTTGTCAATTTTAAACCGATCGGGCTGAGACTTTGCATGCATAAAGCTGTAGCCCACGCGGGTGAAACAGCGGGGAACAGCTAGTTCTACAATAAGCTTCATCAACTGTTTTCACTCAATAAATGCTGACGTTCATATTTTTTCAAGGAATAATTTTTTTTATTTTTTTTTTCTGGTTTGTGGTCATGTAGAAAGAAGTAAAGAAACAACCTAAATGCATGCGTAATCGCGTTTGCCGTCTCAGCTCCATCGTGGTTTAAAACTTCGCAAGTGTAATCGACAAGGATATAAATGCGTGCACAATCTCGAAACTGAGCACAGAATTATTTAAGCCATCAACTCGCAATGTTAAACTATAGAAACTATTCGTTAAATAGTTTTAGAAACTTTCCTCTAAACCGAATTCAAACGCTCCTGTTTAGCATCAGAGTGGGATTCCGAAATCCCTTAAGCTGAGTTAGCGAATCAACAATTTTAAGCCTTCGACTAACATCTAACATAATAATCCTAATGTAAATCACAATAAGGCATTTATCAAGTGCATCTATGCTATGGTTTTCGGATAAATGTGAGAGTGTTCGACTGAGAACTTTATTTTCACAGCGACAATTGCCCAACTAGATTTTGCCAACTAATTGTTGGGATTAAACTTTTGCACTACTGACTTGAACGTTAGATTTTGTATTTAATCTTGCTTTGGCTTGAACATCCTCATCATCATGATCATCATCAGCCTGTATCAGTCCACTGCTGGACATAGGCCTCTCCCAAGGTACGCCACTGAGCCCAGTCTTCGGTTCTCCTCATCCAACTACTGGCAGCCACTCGGCGCAAGTCGTCGCTCCACCTTGTCGCAGGGCGTCTTACACTACGTCTGCCAAGTC
This sequence comes from Opisthograptis luteolata, assembly GCA_931315375.2. Classification (NCBI taxonomy): domain Eukaryota; kingdom Metazoa; phylum Arthropoda; class Insecta; order Lepidoptera; family Geometridae; genus Opisthograptis; species Opisthograptis luteolata. The sequence goes on along the minus strand of OV928042.1, from coordinate 1,597,569 downwards.
ACGGTCTCCACTCAAGAACACGTCCAGGTGAACATCCTACTAACACACATTTCGATGTTAATCTGAGAAATCGAAACATAAGATTAAGACTTAGGAGAAAATATCTGGGCCAAAGAGATGGTGGCGAACGGTAACACGTGATGCGCCTTACAAAGTGCCGACATCCTCTCGGCCCCGCACTTATATGACTAGTAAGTTATGTGTGGATTTGCTATCGCTCCAAACAGCGAAGGAAAACATGAAGGAAACCGGTATGTTCCAAAACCACAACATTCACACAACTCTCTCTGAGAGAAAGCCTCCGTCAGTGGGAACGTAATGGGCTGATGATAACGATGATGATGATAATCTGGGCCCAGTATAGAGATAGGATTTATCCTGGAAAATGAGATAGAATGGTAAGGTTGAATAACTTTTTATGAGTTTAATTTTTTTTTATTTTTTTTATGCCCCATTCGTATTAAGAGCAAACTGTTTATTCATGAATTACTTAACTAAACTAAAATGTAAAATAAAAAAAAACCAAGCCTAAAATTATTTATAAATATCCGTTTATATATATAGGCACATATATTGGATCGTTTGAACTAACTAAAGAAGGTCTATAGATAGTTCAAACGATCCTTGATGTCTGGCAACGTGCCCAGAGTGCTGGCGGCATTGCCTCGCTGAATAGCGAGGCTTATTCTTTGTCCAAAATATAGGCCAGCATTCTGGTCACGTGTGGACTCCCTAAGTTTAATTTAAATATGAGTATGTATGTACATTTCGACCATGTGCTAATCCAGTGATATATAAGCTACCTACTCGTATCTCTATTCCAAATTTCACTCAAATCCATGAAGCCTTTTTTATGTGAAGTGACAAACAGACACACTAACAAACTTTTCCATTTATAATATTAGTGTAATGTAAGTAATTAAAACAATTAACGCCCGAAATTAATAATCGATCCTGATCCGTTATCCGTGGTTTTGGATCGATATGTCACTACTAAAAACGACTTATGATGACATGACATATCGATCCAAAACCGAGGATAATAATGAATCAGGATCGATTATTAATATCGAGCGTAAATAAATTCAGAATTTGTCCACACTGTAAATAGATTTTCGCATCAATAGAAACATTAATTAAAGAAGATTCTGTGAAATGTCACTAAACAATTTCGGAAACCTTTAAGCAAATACTAATTAAACATTAACGAGTTGTTCCAGTTATAAACACAATTGATTTGATTTCACCAAAGTTCACTCGTGTCTAAACTAATATTATTTCTCTTTCGCTACTCAAATGAAACCCTCTATTTCAACAGATATGGACTATTAACAAAGCTAAAGGGTAAGTAGTGAATACCCTTGTATCACAATGAAACATAACCCTTAAACGAATATACAGCAACGTTATTCAGTATATTACACCCATATTGATTTAAATATGTCCGTGTATTACGATAGTAATATGTAAATTTGAAGCGATGATTGCTAAATGGGACGTTGATTTGCGACCCGTAAGTCGTAGGTTTCAATCCTACAATGATCTTGAGATTTCTGTAAAGGAAAACATCGTGATGAAACCATTAAACCTTAGCTTGGTGGTAGGGCATTTTCTAGTGATCTTCTGGCTGACTACCATCCTCGTGTTAAGAACCTATCGGTGTGTTCCGGCAGCCTCACTTGAGAGCTACTTCCCAATCCAGGTGTAGCGTGATGCCACCTTCAACAACATCGTCACTTAATATCAGGTGACTTGTGGTCAAACGACAATGTGGTCGCCATGCTATACCTGGATTGAGAACTATTAGATGAAAGAAAAAAGCTTGGGTTTTTAGTGAACTTGCTCCAATTCAATCAATTAGTAATGCGAATATTGACAATGTGATCGCGCCAAAAAAATTACCTGCCGGGCGTTTCTTGCCTGTTCTTTTGCCGGCGTAAGGAGGTTGGGACAGCTAACCTCACAAGTGCTTGCGTCCACGTCGCGTCCCCCGGTAACGACCCGTGTCTGACCACCGTAACGGAGTGGCAGACCGGGCTCGGCCAAAGTGCACTTGTGCGTCGTAGCTTTCATTGCGGTCACTACGACGAATTGCGGATAATTATGTCTTCTGATATGCCTTCGAGGGACGCCTCCGGGCGTTTCCTCAAACCAAAAGGCCCTTCTCAGGGCCGCACCGACGTTATTTCGCCGGTTGTGGTGGTTGGTCGTCGCGCGTCCTTTGCGGACGTCGCTTCTGCGTCGATTTCTCGTCGCACGCGGTCGAACGCCTCGGCGTCGGACGCCAGTCGCGCACCAAGCGTGGCCAGCATCTGCGGATCGGACGATCTTGATGATCTGTCGGACTTAACCCTACAAGGCACCCAGTTCCATATGTGGTACACCGACTTTAATCGTTCCTATAGCCATAAAAATATTAGTAACGACATTTCTTGACATCTTGATAGAAGCTACTGACATTTAGCAATGTAGTAATACGAATCTTTACCTATAGATGTCGTTCATGTTTTTGTTATAATGCACTCAATCTGAAATTTGGGTAAAAGTGATACGTTAGTCATTTGTCTGAATTCAAAAGTAAAAAAATTATAGTTATTGATACAGTTTTGACTCGAAAAAATTACTGTCTGTTATACGAAGTGTATATTTTGCAGAGGTAAGTAGTTTTTTATATTACAATAGTAAATGTATTAGTAAATCATATTTTTACGTATGTTCCACATACGGTACGTTGAGCTTTGGTGTCTGTTTTTACTTATACGTACATACTATAACTTTCCATAGGAATACTTTCATTCTAGTGCAGATAATGTCGCGAAGAAGATTTTCTGATGAAGATATTGAGGCTTTCTTGTATATTCCTTCTGGGAATGAAGATGAACAAGATTTTTCTGAAGCTGCAAGTGATGATGACATCGAAAATATTCAGTCCATCCCAAACTTTTTATTTACGCCTCTTAGCGACGTGGAAACTTCTTTATATCCGCAGAGACACCAGTATTCATTTCCCGTTATGGAGGTTATTACAAATATTGAAAATCGTCAGCCAAAAATATCAGACCCTCAGCCTAGCACATCAGGAATGACTTTAGGTTCAACTACAGGGCTACCCTCGTTCCTAGGGAAATATAAAATAAAAATGAGGACCAGAAAATGGTACTTGAGGCAATTTTATGATCTTCTTGATGTAACAGTTATCAATTGCTGGTTGTTGTGCAGAAGAATTGAGGAGCAGCAGCATACTCCAACCCCAATGAAACAGAAGGACTTCAAATTTGAAGTAGCGAAAAGTTTATGCATGTTTGGGCCATTGATAAAAAAAAGAGAGGTACACCAAGTTTATCTGATGAAATTGAAAATGAGAGTCAGAAGCCAAATACATCAATCCTATCCTCGTGATGTCAGGCGTGATGGGTTTTCCTGTTTGGGGGGAAAAAGACAACGATGCAAATATCTTGGTTGCAAAGGAAAAACGTTCTTGTCTTGCGACAAATGTCACATACAACTTTGCCAAAATAAATATATAAATTCTAAATCTTTTAATCAATAAAAAAATAACAAATCCTAGTTCCTACTAATATTACACAAGTGAAAGTTTGTGAGTATGGATGTATGTATTCATAGATGTGTGTATGTGTGGTTGTATGGACGTTTGTTGCTCTTTCACGCAAAAACTACTGAACGGATTTGAGTGAAATTTGAAATGGAGATAGCTTATACTTTGGATAAAAACATAGGCTACTATTTATTCCGAAAAAAGGTTCCTGCGGGATAGTGGGAAGACGCGGGTTGAAGCCACGTGGCGCAGCTAGTTTATTATATTACTTAGATGATTTTATTCAATATAAGTTACAATATACATATAAAAAGTATGATATAGATTTGTTATTTCATTTTGTTTAAAATAACAAGTCACCAATAAAAAAAAATTCAAATAACAAACTATTTCTAAACAATTCAATTGTACTAGTTCAATACCAAAAATCATAGCTAAGGCTCAGTGTACCGTATGTGGAACTGAAATTAAAAGTGGATTTTCCCGGAAAATATGATTAAAATTTTTTTATTATTATTTTTCTCTAACTTCTGATCACTAATTACAACCTATATATTTTTTTCGTGCACTAAAAAAAAATTGAGCCTTGTAGGGTTAACCGACCCTGGAACGGACGCCAGTTTAATGGCGGCCGATTCTGAGTCGCGATAGCGGCCGAAGAACGGTGAAAGCTCTTCGGATTCGGCGGGGAAGCCGAAGAAGAAAGTTTTCACGAAGAAGGCATCGGCAAGCACCCACTCCGTGGGCCTAGCTGACGCCCAACGCCAGCTAAACCTGGCCCAGCGGGAGCAGCCTCAGAAAGATCTGGAGGAAAAGGTCGCCGCCAAGGAGAAGCAGGCGCGCTCAGCCCGGGCCAAGTCGGGGTATGGCGTATCAAGCGTCAATTACGCTGACTATTCCGTGGCCGAGCTGGAGCGGATGGCATTGGAGGACAAGGGAGAGATAATGGAGCTCGCCTCGAAGTCTTCCAATTTAAAAGGGACTTTTCAAAAGTCCCTTAAATGCAGGGCCGCAAGTATCTACGGCATTGCCACGGAGTTGGCACAGCGGCAGACGACTGAAGAAAGTCGCCTACTGCAGGCGAAAGTCGATCGCCTGCAGTCAGAGGTCAGCCAGCTGCACAAAAAGCTGGCCTGAGGTCACGGCCCAGCCCTGCCAAGCTGACCCGAGACCTGCGGTCCAGGGCCCCTCCTCCAACCTTGAGGATACCATCCGCAAGGTAATCCTGGAGGAGAGGGCCTTCACGAGAGCCTGCATTGCAGGCATCGAGGATCGGCTCATGGCGGAGAAACGCCTCCGACCACCGCTCGCGGCAGATAAGAGGCCGCTAGAGCCGGAGCCATCCCCTCAGATGGAGGATGCCCTCCTGCCTTCCACCACCCCGTCTATTGAATGGACGCAGGTGGCCGGGAAGGGGAAGAAGGGCAAAGCCAAAAAGGCCAAGAAGGCAAAGACGGCGGCCGCCACTGCCGCCGCCACCGCAGCCCCTCCCACCCCGTCCCAGACGTCCGGCAAGGGCAAGAGGAAGGAGAAGGGGGCAAAGTCAGCCCTCAAGCCCACCGCAGCCAAACGGGCACCCGCTGGTGGGAGGAAGCTCGTTCTTCCCAAGACCGCAGCCATCGTGATGACGCTTACCGATGAGGCTGCGGCAAAGGGCGAGACTTATATGTCCGTCCTGGTGCGAGCACGTGCGAGCGTCAATCCCACCCAGCTGGGGATTGACCAGGTCTCGTGCCGCCGAACTAAAGCGGGAGCTCGTATCTTCGAGTTCCCGGGTGCTCAGGGCAGCGCCAATGCGGACCTTTTCGCTGCCAAGCTGAAGGAGGCCATTGCGGACGTGGCCAAGGTCGTCAGGCCAGTGAAGACCGCGACCCTGGAGGTGACCGATCTTGATGACTCGGTCACCAAGGAGGAAGTGGTGGCGGCAGTCGCAGCAACAGGAGGCTGCGATGCCGCAGCGGTACAAGCCCGGGCCATCAGACCCGGGCGCGGTGGTATGGGCGCTATCCGCCTTGAGTGCCCAGTCACCGCAGTCAAAGCCGTCCTTGCGAAAGGACGGCTGGCCATCGGGTTCAGTTCAAACAGGGTCCGGGCACTTGCAGGTCAGCCCCTGAGGTGCTACAAGTGCTTCGGGGTCGGGCATACCCGGGCCCTCTGTCCGTCCAAGGCGGATAGGACGGACAGCTGCTATCGCTGCGGCAAGGAGGGGCACCAGTCCGCCTCCTGCAAGGCTGCCACACCACACTGCCTGGTGTGTGCCGCCAGTGGCCGCCCAGCGGGCCACGTGATGAAGGGGAGGAACTGCAATCCCCCCCCGAAGAAAGGCAAGGCACAGGCGCCGCGGACTCAGCCTGCCACCGCCACCGCCGCTGCCACGGCCGCTACCTCTGCGGCTGAGGAGGGGGGTGCGATGTCTGATTAGACATCCCCTCAATTCGTCGGGTGGGAATGACCGAAGTGTACTCGCGGTCATTCCCGGCCCCTCCCAAGGTGAGGGGCGGAAAGGCCCCGCTGTCATAGCGGGCGGTCGTCGTTGGGGGGCTGGAAGTTGAGGCTGTGCCAGATACCCAGCCCTCCCACATAAGACGATGCGGATTAGTACCCCGGGGTTTTAGTGGGTAAGGGCGCCTTTGTACAGCGCGAGCCCCACACTCCCTCCGAGACCCTCCCCTTCTGGGGGGGGCATTGCACCGGAGGGGTTAGTGCGTAAGAGCATTTCCCCGGGTAAAAAAAAAAAAAAAAAAAAAAAGGCGTAGCTAGTTTTATGTTGACGTTTTAAAGTGATCACAATGTATTCTATTGAATAAAACAAATTTTGATTTTGATTTTTACCTTGAAGACCTCCAACAATTCTACTTTCTAATATAAAATAGTGTTCCAAACTTCAACCGTATCATGTCCCTTTCATAAATTTGCAGCGACTATCTGCTTAAAATTCCATTAGTACGGGTGAACGCAGACCTGCGTAAACTTAACATTTGATACATATTATTAAGACCCACTGATTGGTTCGGCGAGGTTCCCACCGAAATTTGCCCTCTCGCAGTCTCTTTACATAAAATTTGCATTATCGATTCACCCTGTATGTGAGAAGTAACTCTGAACAGATTATACAGGGTCCGGTGTTTGGCGTGTTTGGGCCTTTGAAGTTTCCGGTATTAATAGTGATATTAGAAAAGTCTGAGAGTGTTCTATAACTACTACATATTTTGTATTATAACAGCTAGTCGATAAATTGTTGACCGAGAACCGAGCTTTGAAGCAATGATAACTTACGCCTGAAATTAAAATCGATACTGATCCGATATCCGCGATTTTGGATCGATATGTCGTGTCATAATATGTCATTTTAGTAGTAATATGTCAAGCCCTAGTACTAAAATGTAGTGTTTAGTTCGAATGTTACAATGAGCGTTTATTTTCGATGAAGAAGAACATCGCGATGAAACTACAGTTTGGTGGTAGGGAATTAACCAGTTCTTGTGATTTTATTATGTTATGTTTTATTTTGTTAATTTGATTTAGTGAAATTGAAATTTGCATTGCAAATTTTTTTTATATTGACCTCTAATTGTAAAAAATTATTAATAAAATGTCTATCTGTCTATTATGTTTGTTATGAAAAGAAGCTGTAACAGACGAATAGATAGACATGAGAGTGGTCCGAGAATACCGTTCTTCATCGCATGTAGTGCTAAGAACTGGCCAAGTGCGAGTCAAACTCGCGCTTGAAGGGTTCCGTATCATAAAATCAGCAAAAAAAGTAAACACGTTTGTTGTATGGCAGCCGGCTTAAATATTAATTTTACTCTATTTTTTAGTATATGTTGTTATAGCGGCAACATAAATATCATCATCTGTGAAAATTGCAACTGTCTCACTATCACGGTTCATGAGGTATACAGCCTGGTGACAGACGGACAGACAGCAGATTCTTATTGCAGTAATAGGCTCCCGTTTTCCCCTATGGGTACGGAACCCTAAAAAGATAAAGATATATGATTTTAACCACTTTCCCCTATCCAAATATTCACAATGAAAGCTACTACATTCGGCCACGTCATCACGTTGCGGTAAAAAGTCCTACAATATATCATGACCTGGAAACGTAATCTTTATGACCTAAACGCCAGCGTCTAGGATTAGCCCGGGATTTATTGCACCTGGACGCGTTCCCGGGTTTGTTCCACAGGATTAGCAGCCTCTAACTTCGGATTACGTTGTATTATTGGAGTTGGAGGGCTTAGTGTATGAAAAATGGGTTGCCTTTTTTAGTACTGGTTTTGTTCTAGATTTCTGACGCAGCGTGTGTTCGACAAGTTTTTTGTGGAATTCGACTGTTTATTTCGTTGTGTTTCAAAATGCAACAACTTTTTTTTTGGCTTGATCGAGAAAATCATCACGTGACGTCATGACGTCATGTCGTACCAAGAGGGCAAAGAGATGGCCGAGAACAGAGCGGTATGGAAAATACTCCACCGACAAGAGCTCCGCTATTAAATAAAAGAAGAAGAACAGAAGAAATGAAGAAGAGAGAGAGAGAGAGAGAGAGAGAGAGAAAGTCTTAATTTGGGAAACTGCACACAATAACAAGAGAAAGAAACGCACGAAAAGCAGTAACATTGTACATAAGCCATTAATATAAGAAGAAGAAGAGAAAATCATGCCAATAAAAAATACACAAACAACCATTTAGCCATTCACATTCTATTTGTTCTGGCTAAGGTCCCAAAAACGTCAATGTATTTGAATAACTGCTATGCAATGTGTGGACGCATATACAACACTGTTCCTACAGATATAAAAAGCCACCAAAAAATCGATTTAAAAAAAAATACTTAAATTGTGGCTAATGGATAAATGTTTTTATAATGTTAAAGATTTCATATGTTCTGTTCTGTACTGTTCTGTTCTGTTATGTTCTGTTCTGTTCTGTTCTATTCTATTCTTGAAAGACATTTAATAAAAATACACACGCGGGGCGGTGCCAAAAAATTCCAGTGTCAGGAGCCTCAACTAAAGGCACACGGCCTATAATATCAGTGTCATCAGTTTAGTTAGTTTTTCACACATGTGTGCGTCCATCACCTGTGGAAGGACATGTTAAAAACTGACTTAACTGGCTAAACTAACTTAGTTTAGTGGTGGACGATCGGCTTTATAGTAGACTAGCTGTTCTTCGTTGTTTCACCCGCGTAGGCTACAGTTTATCGTGATAATAAGTAGCGTATGTCCTTTTTAGGCTCTTCTAGACTATCTATGTACCAAATTTTATTTAAAGCGGTTCAATAGTTTAGGCGTGAAAGCGTGGCAGACAGACAGACAGAGTTACTTTCACATTTAAAATATTATATTAGTAAAATCAAAAATCAAAATCAAAAATATGTTTATTCAATAGGATACATTGTGATCACTTTAAAACGTCAACTTAAAACTAGCTACGCCTGTTCCAACCTCCTTACGCCGGCAAAAGAACAGGCAAGAAATGCCCGGCAGGTAATTTTTTTGGCGCGATCACATTGACAATTTTATTCTTATTACTAATTGATTGAATTGGAGCAAGTTCACTAAAATCCCAAGCTTTTTTTTTTTGTCATCTAATAGTCCGATATTTTTTATTTAGCTTTACTAATAATAAGATTTCTCTTGTTTGGTTGTACACATTGGGATATGGGAACATGAATATTAACGAGTTGCGGGATCACAACCAAAGCAGACCAGACCCCACAAGCAGCACCCGTTCACGAGTTGACGCATGTGCCAGCCATCGCTCTCCTCGACCATATGAGAGGGAAGAGGGCGACCCGACACATGACGCCGCTGCAAGCAAAGTCACTTTCGTGAGCATGACTGTTTTGGCTGTTTACCGAAAATGGTTAGAATAGGGGAAATAGGGAGAATAGATAGATAGAAAGAAAGATAGATAGATTAACTACAATCCCAAGCTTGTTTGTCATCTAGATAGTCCGATATTTTATAATAAGCTTTACTAATGAGAGTTCTCTTTATACGAATTTGAAATTTTGTTATAGACAAGTCTTGAATTTCACTTGGGATTTTGTTGAAAAAGCGTACACATTGACCTTTGAACGAGTTGCTAACTTTATGGAGCCTAGTGGTGGGTACAGCAATTTTATCTTTGTTTCTAGTATTAAAATTGTGATAATCGCTTCTCTTTTTGAAGCTATTTAAATTTTTCCGTATGTACATTACATTTTCATAAATATATTGACAAATAACTGTCATTATTTTGGTTTCTTTAAACTTAATTCTTCTTGTAAAGTAGGGATTAGCGTCCGTAGTTTTTTTTTTTTTTTTGTTTTGTTATGGCGTCACACGATTAGTGTATTTGCCAGTGTCAAGTATAAAAGATTTCAAACTCAGAGAGTTGAATCAAGTTTAAATGATGATGGTGATGATGATGATGAGATGATGGGATGAGGATAGTGTTTAAGTAAAGTAGTGGTGCTTTACTTAAACTTTACACGGACTTTTTTGGAGCAACTTGAAAAGTCACTTTCACAACTTTATTTCAATTTCCCACACTCGTACACATTAACGAACACATAATGGTTAATAATCCACCAATATTACACATTATCACTCGAAGAAACACAAGTTTTGGAAATAAAAACAAAATTTTCACGTTGACAACTCAATTGCCGCCAAAAAAGTCCCGTCCGTAGTTGTGTCAGAGCAGGCGTGGGGTAACGTCAGCTGTCAGACGACAGCATGACAGTTGCAGACGTTTCTTGCCACTCTAAAAATCGTACGTCTTTTTTTTATACTTTCCAATAAATCCGAAGACTTCTAATGACGCCACTTACCTATACAAAGAGTTTACTTACAAATTACAGGTTTTAACTTTTGTAGTTATTTTTTTATGCGCGAAGTTCAGAGATAAACTGATCAGTTACTGTTCTAAACGTTCGGATAACTTTCTTGGAATTTAATTGCTAGTTTTATACTTTGCTTTACTTTCTTTCACTTAAGTTAGTTTCCCTGTAATATCTGATCGTAGAAGCTTACTTAAATGGTTGTTAGAGTGACTGTGGGAAAATTGGAATTCCTTCCTTGTTAATCTTTTTATAACCGTCATACTTTTATGGTTCTAACATCTATTTAATAAAACCATTAGGTTCTGTTTGTTAAACTTTAGTAAAAAAAAAACTAAATGTCAAATTTGTTTTTTCATTTTTCGTTCAAAATGTCTAACATAAATGTCAATACTAGACGTAATACACTACCGGACGTAGATTGACATATATTTTTAGATTTTTTACTACTAAAACTACAGAGAAAAATAATTAAAATAAGTCCCAAAAAAACAAAAAATAACATTAAAAAACGGTGGTACCCTTTTTTTTCTATAACTTTAAAACTTCGTCTTATTTTTAGAATAGAATAGAATAGAAAACTTTATTTGCTTAAAATGTGAAAACAACACAAATACCAATTAAATGGCATGCAAAAATTTAACAATTATAGATCATATAAAGAGTAACAATAAATTCATTAATTACATAGGTTCAATTAATTTGTTATAAATATATATGTCAAAAAGTATTACATTTAAAAAATTCATTGAGGTCATAAAATACGTTGTCAATAAGCCACTTTTTGAGGGCATTTTTAAATTTTGATACATGTGTGTCCTGGATATGAGTCGGCAGATGATTAAAAATACGAATACTGGAGATGTAGGCACTTTTTTCATAAATCCTAGACTTAACGACTGGGAGGTATAAACCGTCGTGTTGCCTCATTTCAGTTTTCCTAATTCGCATCTCGGATTTTCTGTTGTACAGATGGACATTGTTTTTAACAAAAGGCACAGCTCCATGATGTATATACCCGTGACCGTGAGGTATTTTTTATCTTTAAATATTTGTCTTAACGACTCGTCACTTTTCAATCCATAGATGATTCTAAGACTACGTTTCTGGAGTATAAATGTACTGTCTACGTGCACAGAGTTACCCCAAAATATAATGCCATAGTTCAATATCGGAAATATACTTCCGTAGTAGGCACTTCTGGCAACATTAACTGATGAAACGTCGACCAACACTGATAGAGCGTAGCAGCAACTGGAAATTTTGTTGTTAATTTTGTTAATATGTGACTTCCAGTTTAGGTGTTCATCGAGTGATAAGCCCAAAAAATCAGCTACTGGCACAGTGGCGACTTGATTCCCATCTATATTTATGCCGAGGTCAATTACGTGTGCCTTATAATTCCTAAATTGCATGAGCTTGGTCTTTGTGAGATTGGTTTTTAAATTAAGGCTTTCTAACCAAGTCCTAACAAGGCAAAGTGTCTCACTTATTTCTTTTGTGTATTGAGTTGATGTCAGACCATCGTTGCTAATAACTATGGTAGCATCATCAGCATAGAGAACGCAATGGTGTTTTGTGAGAGTTGGCAATTCATTAATGTAAATTAAAAACATCAGAGGACCCAGTATACTGCCTTGAGGAACTCCTAGTTGCGTTTTCTCGTGATTTGACTGAATTATTTCAATGCTTCTAGTATTTTGATTAAAGTGAGTGAGTATCGTAGACTGCACCCTGTTTTGAAAATAGGATCGGCAAAGTTCAAGAGCTGGTCCTCGGATACCAATAGCTTCTAATTGTTCAAAGAGAGTTGATGGAACCACACAATCAAAAGCTTTGGACATGTCTAGCAATAGGGCTGTGCATTGCTTTTTTTGATTAATTGAGTCCCAAATCTTGCCTAAGGTTGCAAAAACGGCCATTGAAGTTGACCGTCCTTCGCGAAAGCCAAATTGCTGACAATTCAAGACATCGTTTTTATCTAGGAATGTAATGATTCTATTATAGAAGGCACGTTCAAAGATCTTCGAAAAAACTGGCAGCAAAGCTATTGGTCGGTAGTTATTTGGATTGTCCTTAGCCCCTTTTTTATGCAGTGGTTTTATTAAACTTACTTTCAGGCTTTCAGGAAAGCATCCTGTCTCGAACATCATATTTATCAAGTAGGCCATAGGTTTAGCTATAAAGGCAATACAAGACTTTACCACTTGCATTGTAATACCGTCCGCCCCGCTGCTTTTTTTATTCTTCATTTTTTTTACAATTTTAACTATTTCATCTTCATCTACAGGTGTCAGGAAAATACTGTTACATATTGAGCGTAATGATGGTTTATATGTCAAATTATTACTACTATTAATATTTTGTGAAATAAATAAATGATTAAAATAATTTGCAATGTCAAGTTGATTTGTGATTATTTTATTCTCATTCTTAATGGAATCAACAGTCTGTTTGATATCATTTGTAGGAGTAGTGTGCATCTTAATAAGACCCCATGTCGCTTTGGATTTGTTGAAGCTTTTGTCTATGAATCTCATGTTCGCCAATCGTTTAGAGCAGCGAATGTTCGATTTTAGTGTTTTTTTATAAGATTTGTACAACATTACATTTTTTGAAGATCTGCATTTTTGAACTTGTAGATAAAGTAAGCGTTTTTTTCGACAAGATTTGACTATTCCTTTAGATTTCCAATTAGGTTTTTTCTTGTACGTTACCCTGACTTTAGTTGTAGGAAAACAAAGGTCATAGATAATTTTAAAGATATCTAAGAAGGTGTTGTATGATTGGTTCATATCTGATTGTTCGTATATTTCTGCAAAGCTTATTTGAGAAATATATTTCATAAAGACATCAAGATTACCATCAACTTTTCTGCGATATTCGAACCAGTACTTAAGGATGAATCCAGTGCTACATGGGAGTTTTATTAACTGACCTGTATGGTCGGATAATCCTGAATGAACTACCACCGATTGATACCTTTTTGCGTTTGTTATTATATTATCAATACATGTCTGAGAATGCGCAGTGACTCTTGTAGCTTCTGCAATCGTGCATTTCAAGTTGAAGGTATTGAGTTTATTAATAAACAACTTGGTGTTATTGTTATTACTGTCTAGTAAGTTAATATTGAAATCGCCTACAAGTACTATCTTTTTGCTAATATTGCCAACTTTCCGAGTTAATTTGAGTAGTATTTTATCCAAACAGTCAAAAAATATACTCATATCACTATTTGGTGGTCTATAAACACATATTATTTTCATATTTAGTTCCATTATTGAGATACCGCAGCATTCAAAATTTTTTTCCACGGTAGAGTCTTGTAACCATCCGAGACAGTCGAAATTTAGTGACTTTCTAACAAAAATACAGACTCCACCTCTGCTATGACGACGTCGTGAAAATTGGGAAGCAAGCTCGTATCCTTCTAAGAGTATAGTGTTTAACTCATTTGGCTTAATGAAGGTCTCTGAAAAACATAAAACATCTATTTGGAAAACAAATGTGTCCAAATAAGATTCAATGTCAGATATTTTACACTTAATACTCATTATGTTTTGGTGAAATATCCTAAAATTACCGTCATTAGCAACGAAAAAATGTATTATCATCATGTGGTATGTCTGTGTTAGTATTGCAGGTAGTGTCAGTGTTAATGTAGTTAGTCAAGTTAGTTTTATTGTTAGTGGTGGTGTTAGAAGTGTCAGTGGTGGTGTTAGAAGTGTCAGGTAAGCTAGAGCTTGAGCTGGGGGCAACAATTGCATCAGTCTGTGTACTTTTTGTTTCGTATCTAACACTTTTGATATCAAGCGAAGCAGCTTTTGAAAGGCTGCAGTGGAGCCTGTACTCATTGATTTTACGCCTATAATCAACGTGCAGAATTTCTCTGAGTATGCCTCGAGACAGGTTTATTGCTCGCTGCCCTACCAGTGTTCCCCTACGCAACCCATGCAAGTAGCCAGCAAAAGTAGTCCAGTCAAATTGGTCACACAAGAGCCTATACATAGATCGAATTCTGTTTACATTCAAACTTACGTTGCCTAAAACTTCCGCTAGTATAACATTGGTATTGTTCAATTGACCTAGACAACAGTACAAAAATGATTTGAGTTTCAATGGATTATTATCATTTGATCCACCCACCAATACGACATAGTCGAGCTTGGTGAGAGTTTTACAGAAAGCCAAGTTAGAGTCTATTATCTGCTGAATCTGAGCTCCAGGCATTACAATTGAGTAGACGCAAAATTTAGGTCCAAGTAGGGCACTTAAGCATCTGTTTAAGCCCTTTCCTTCATCGTCACCTATGATGACGACATTCGATGTCCGCATTTTCACTGGAGTTGAAGCATTCTTCGTATCAGATAGACCAACTGAGATTGCAGATGTTGAAGTAGAAGTTGGCGTTAATTGTTCGTGTAATATTTGTTTTATATTATGATCGTTGTTATTTTCTAATGATCCTTGTGACATACATATTGAGTTTGTGACGTCCTGTGTATCTTTCTCAGCTCTATCGTGTTTCAGAGTTTTTTGGGTGTCTACAGTCACAACCTTAGTTGAGCCGTTCATCGTGCTAGCTGGTGAGTCAACATGTATGTGACTGTGTTGAAGTTTCGGCGTTGATGGGAGAGATGTTGTAGTAGATGAGGTCAGTCTGTGGCATAGTGTTCGCATGGGTGTTTTATGCTGGTGTTTGCGTGATGATAAAGGAGTGCTCAGGAATTCAGAGGTACTAGCGCTAGTTAGTAGTTTGAGTGCTTTGATTGTTTTTTCGTGTCGTTCCTTAGCTCTGTTCAGTTCCGTATTTTCCAAGTTCAGTCTGTCGATTTCGGCATTAGCAATTACCAAACTACATTTGGACCGCTCCAGCTCATCTCGCAATTCCAATATTAATTCAGAGTTGATCTCTATGGATGCATTAGGGAGGCTTCTCATAGAACTATCCATTAGTAGCGAGTTATAATTACTACTACAATCTAATGACATGTTGCGAGTTCGATCCATGACTGAATTGAGGGAATTGGATCGTGGTCGGCGTAAAGTAACATTTTCGTAGGGATTTGACAACGCATTGTCTGTGATAATCGGCGCTTGGTTACTTTGAACGGCGCAAACATTACGCAAGTCATAGCACGGCGTGCATTTCCAAGATAACAATTTTTCTTTCTCCATTATGTTATATCTCGTATAAGAGACGCCTGCTTGTTCTAAATCATATTCAGTATTACAGTATGCGCATTTAATATAAATTTTTCTACCAGATTTAGGACGGTTTCCTGGCAAATTATTCATTTTCAAACTACTAGCGCCCTCTGTCGAAAGACTACAAAGTACTGCTTGTTTATGAACGTATCGTTTAGCCTTATCTGTAGTTTTGTCACAGTCACGGTGTCACGGTCAATGTTAGCTGCTGCCAATGTCAGTGTCAGAACTGTCAAATCAGATGGTTCAAGTTAAGTTCTAGTTGGATTCTGGCAACGTTTTTGGGTCTAGTTCTATGTTTCGTAAATACTTTTCGAGTGTGAAAAACCGTTACAATCGTGACTTTGTAAATAGAAATGCAAATTATTGCTCACCACATGCTTTTCCCGTGATATTGTTGTGCGTACCCGGCTGTATAAAGGTGCTCCTTTGTTCTTGGTTGTTATCAAGGTTAGTTGTTTACGTTTTGTAATAAAAACTTAATTTTTTTCTCACAACGTCGTCTCAGCTATGTTTACACGGCCAGGGATGCCAGACCAAAAAAAACCTAAAACTAAACTAAAACCTTTAAGACTCTTCTATATGTCAGGATCAATAGAATCACAAGTCGTATAAAAAAGATGTTAGGTTTCAGAGACGTGTCTCACGAAATAACTTCTAAAAGAATAAATAACACGTGGGCGAAACTAAATTCTGACCATCTGCTGGCGTCTTCGAGAAAAGCTTTAGTCGTCGATGGAGAAAGTCTAGATATGACACTAAGTTTTTTTCTTGTCTTCGGATTTTGTCACCGTCAAAGACGATGTAGCCAAGAATGGTAAATATGAACTATTCTTATCGAAAATGTCCCAAACCATATAAAAAATCGACACCTACGAGTATGAATGATACAGTCGTAGTTTTATTTATATAACAACAAAACTACAAAATATATACAGTTGGACAGAAAGTTAAACTAAATACTAAGGACGTAGTAGTTAATTTAACGGTATGGTTAATTTCTGTTCATTATTTATTACTAGCTGTTCCCCGCGGTTACAGCTTTATGCATGCAAAGTCTCAGCCCGATCGGTTTAAAATTGACAAAGTTTCATACAAACTTTCATCTCCTATTTTATCCTCTTGGGGGTAGAATTAATCAAAATTAATCAGCCCGGTCCGTCCAGTGGTTTGGGCTGTACGTTGATAGATCACTATGTCAGTCAGTCACCTTTAAGTTATATATATCAACAGTTTTCTGACTTATTTATGTATGTTTTAGCAGGTATTTTTTGTATCTCTTCTACATCGAAGTTGTTGTCGGTGATAAACAACATGTAGATATTATAACTGACAAACTCAAAAACGAACTGCGCCTGTTCCGCCCTCCTTACCTCGATAAAAGAATTGGCAAGAAACGTCCAGTCAGCCATGACCTTTTCTGACCTTGGCAATCTCGCAGCCAATCTTTAAAAATCCAAATTAATTTTTCTATAAAACGCGTTCCCAAAAAAATGTACCGGATTGATGTAATATAAAATCTTTCGTCCAAATTGCCTCTTCCGTGTATCTTTTGCAGCGTTGTCCGTAGGTATTGAAAGGCTATAAATTAGGCGCCTTATCTCGGTGCCCACTCGCGGCACATGCTCTTGGATTACTCTCTAGTAGAGCCTTTTATTTCTTCACCAGTCCGACTGAAACGGGGAGGAGTTTAAGAAACGTGATTGATTGTTTACACTATAACGATGTTAATAGCGGAAAGAAAGGTTCCGCGAAAAGTATTGGAACCAACTCAAATTGCAGCAGTAATCTGATATGTGGATTAGGTTGTTTACGTTAATAAACTGACGTCTTAATGTTTCTACAGGATGTTATTTATTTATTTATTTGACCTAAAGTCATATTGGGATTGAACAAATTAAAAAAGCAACTGAAAGTTAACGCGTTACGTTAACTTTCAGTGTTCTATTGTCTAATAGTTTTTGCAGCGCACGCAAAAATAGGTTTTCGATTTCACACCTTGGGTTACAAAATAGCTATTTTCTTACGGATCCCTAATTTTTTTGAAAATATAATATTGCCTATGTCCGCCGGAGATAGTGTAGCTTTACAACAGTGAAAGAATTTTTCAAATCGGTTCAGTAGTTTTGGAGCCTATTCGATGCAAACAAACAAACAAACAATCAAATCATTCCTCTTTATAATATTATAGTATAGATATTCTTACTTTATTAATATTATTATAAATGCGAAAGTAACTCTGTTTGTCTCGCTTTCACGCCTAAACTACTGGACCGATTTAAATTAATTTTGGTACAGATATAGCCTAGAGCCTGAGAAAAAACATAGGCTACTTTTTATCGCGATAACTGTAGCCTACACGGTTGAAATCGCGGGGAACAACTAGTAGTCTATATTTAATGGTTTAGCTAAGTTTTGTGAATGTGTCTGACGGTTCGTTTTTGTTTTCTTTTGTGTAATTGTGTGATCTATTAATTTATGAGAATAAGCAGGCATAACATAATAATATTTGTAAATAATTATCTTATAAATATTTGTACAATGTAAAGTGAACGTAGAGAAACTTTAGCTAAGTGACCAACCAATGTAACCTATGTTCCAGCAAATAAACAAACATTCATTCATTATTTTTCATTTGGTACTAAATTTAGTTCTTCGAAAAAATATCGCCAGACTAAATTCCAGAGACATCTTAATCAACACACTGAACATAATCCAAACGTCAGATTTCCCCTAATATTGACAGTTCTTGAGCACATTCCCAAGTAAACACAATTTGCATTCTCGACACCTTGCCGATGCGAAATTTGTTCAATATTCAGGGAGCTACGATGTAAGTATTTAATATTGGACTTTCGCAGGATTGATTTGAAAATGCTTACTGGATTTTTTGGGGAAACCAATTTTACGGCTGGCTTCAAATTGAAATTGTTGAACGAATACACAATAGAATTTGCAACACAAAATAGAAAATGCACAATGAGGGATATCATAGAATGTGAAATGATGTCTTTGTTCAGACAATCAGTGAACAACAATTTATATATGCTTGAATGCTTGAAAAAAAATGATGAATAAAAAACCTTTTTTTTTCTCACGCTTTTGCGTTCACCACAAGTTACCTGCCTGACATTATGTGACGATGTGGTCGAAGGTGGTGCGTTACACCTAGATTATGAACTAGCTGTAAAGTGGGGCTATAGTTGAAACATCGATAGGCCTATCGATAATATACGAAGCAATACTATCGAATAAGACCAATAGAGCAGTAGGTATTTTTTTTTAATAAATTAATATCGGGGACATCTGCACACAAATTGATCTAGCCCCAAATTTTAAGCTCGAAACTTGTGTTATGAGTACTAGACAACGATATACATACTTATATAGAGAAATAAATACATAAATAGATAGAAATATCCAAGACTCAGGTACAAATATTCGTGCTCATCACACATATATTTGCCCTTACCGGGATTCGAACCCGGGACCGCCAGCTTCGCAGGCAGGAACACTACCAACTCGGCTACCGCGTCGTCTATCCGCGGTATGTTTCAACTATAGCCCTACTTTACAGCTAGTTCTGAATCTAGGTGCAGCGCACCACCTTCAACCACATCGTCACATAATGTCAGGTAGGTAACTTGTGGTGAACGCAAAAGCGTGAGAAAAAAAAGGTTTTTTTATTAGTATGACTTTTCAGATGAAAACTATCGATAGTTTTACTGTAGGGCAGGCAACTAGTACACTACATTCAGAAAAAAATTAGGACATTAGAATATCTAATCTGCGCTTCAACCACGATAATTCTAAAGTTACTGTGCAGTGCCCATGCAGACAACAAGCGTGAAACTGTTCAACTTATAATTAAGTGCTGGATTCGCTCCGCAACTTGTCATTTAAAGTCAATCTACATAGCTGTTGGTTGAGTTTTATTAGAATATATTTCCGCTTAGTGAACTTGCAGTTTTCAAAATCAAAAATCAAAATCAAAAAATTTTTTATTTAATAGGATACATTGTGATCACTTTAAAACGTCAACTTAAAACTAGCTACGCCTGTTCCAACCTCCTTACGCCGGCAAAAGAACAGGCAAGAAACGCCCGGCAGGTAATTTTTTTGGCGCGATCACATTGACAATTTTATTCTTATTACTAATTGATTGAATTGGAGCAAGTTCACTAAAATCCCAAGCTTTTTTTTTGTCATCTAATCGATATTTTTTATTTAGCTTTACTAATAAGAAGATTTCTCTTGTTTGGTTGTACACATTGGGATATGGGAACATGAATATTAACGAGTTGCGGGATCACAACCAAAGCAGACCAGACCCCACAAGCAGCACCCGTTCACGGGTTGACGCATGTGAATGTAACTGTTCACTGAATGTAACCGTGCAGTGACGTCACTGAAACGGTCCCAAGTATTCCCAATGGAACACAAGTCCAGAGCTGGTTGGTTATGATAATGACAAAATGAGACCGCTATGTATGTTATATTTCAGGCTATCAACCATCTGCCTTCAAAGAGTCTGAATATTTCGGACGAGGCTCAGTTGAAAAAAATTGCGTGCGGTTGTGTCACGGCCGTGTGTTCTATCTACTTGCACTTTACGAATAGTGTTTCGTTATTGATATATTATTTGACGCAAGAAAACGACCTAAAATTGCGGTGCTTCCCACTCCACCGCAAGCGATGCGTCACAGTCCTCACTCATCGTAACAAATTCTTTAATCCATTATCTATCGAGTGGTGTTATTAAAGAACAATGGCCAAAGCGGACCCGAGGTCGTATGAAAACGATCTATATACGATAAAAATTTTAATTTTTTTGTATATTAAGATTATACAAACGAGATTTTAAAGAAAGTGTAGAAAAAAAAGATATTGATTTTTTAACATCGTAGTTTTTTAGGATATTTTTTAACTTACACGATACTTGAATGTTTTGAACGCACTCCGCAATTTATTTGCCATTCTGTTTCACGCTTTGAAAGTCGGCATTACTTAAATTAAGTCATTAAAATCAACATTATTTACCTACTAAACATGAAGAAAAACTAATATTTTTAATCTATGTACTAGCAAATCGACTGTCACTGTCAAGTGACATTGACAGAAACGAAAATTTTTGTACAAAATATATTGCGGTCAGGTCCAGGGCAGTATGAAAAGTGGCCAATGTTCTTTTGGATGTAGATGATTGATATCTAGCTGCAACATCAAACTCTATCCCCCGATTACGTTATCATCAGTTTTCTGCTACCCACTATGGAAACAAGTTCACATCAAAACTTGTACTGAGACTGTTTCGTTTCCAATCGCCTGACTTCGTATTCAGCAGATAGTTCAAAGATTACCTTAAAAAAGAACCTCAAACACCGTAGAATTTCGCAATCTACCATCTGCAGTTCCGTAGCTGAGCAAAGTTACCTCTCAAAGTACCCTCTAGTAGCTAGGTATCCAAAGTTTCCCCGTTGGCCGGATGAATTCAGTTCAGCACTAAAAGCTAGACAATTGCTCATAGTTATGATGGCCAGATTGAATTTAGGCGCGGAAAGTGGTTTATGAGGCGGCGAGCGGACCTATTTTTATATGCCTGCAACATTGATGAGTTTTCGAAATGAGTTTGCGGATTTAGGAACGATAGGCTGTTTCATCGTTGGATATGGAGAGATATGCACTACGTGGCTTCGACGGATACATTTTAGAGTGAGCTGTTACTGGCAAAGGTAGGACGCTCTGCAACGAGGTGGAATGACAACTTGCGCTTGAGAAGAGCCGAAGACCGGACCGGGCATAACTTGGGAGAGGTACAGCAGATGACTAACATGGGCTGATGATGATGCTGATGAAGACACTCCGTTTTCTCGTACCTCCAACAATCAAATGAACAAACTGACAAATTTTACCTCTTTATTATATGAAAGTGTAAATTCATCATACATAAATCCTCAAACAGAATTGGTAGGTAGTATTGACTTAGGCCTAGTTCTAAATATTATGCAAACATATGAAAATTATGTGCCGACTTGGTGTACCGCGCTACCCTTTTTAGGCAGGGTTGTTTGCACTATGTATTCCGTTGATATATACGGCTGAGGATCCACATCATAAGTCATAGCTAGTGTTGGGGAAAGGTCACCTTTCATCATTATCATCATCATCATCAGCCTGTATCAGTCCACTGCTGAATATAGGCTTCAACCACTGCCAGCCACTCGGCGCAAGTCCTGGCTCCACCTTGTCGCAGAGCGTCCTACATTACGTTTGCCAAGTCGCGGTCTCCACTCAAGAACACGTCTACCCCAACGGTTGTCGGTTATGCGGCTTATATGACCAGCCCATTGCCACTTCAGCTTACTTATTCTGTGGCCACCTTTAGCCCGAAACTATTTTCTAACTGGCCACTTACTTACCTGGAAAAGTAAATATGCTAAGCCTAAATACTTAAGCAAGCGATGATATAAGTGATTTTGACCTGCAACATTTAATGTTGTTGGGCATCGGATGACTTGTGGTACAACGCTACCCCCAAAATTTTCTTCTTTAACAGTTCATTAGAATTCAGTACGGCTTTACAATGCTTTACAATGAAATATCAGGTGATCAATCTCTTTTTATCCTGTAATTTCACTGGAACATGATGTAACTGTGACATGGTGGTATTCTCTACGCTCAATTTAAGGATCTATCGGTAAGCATCTAACGGTGTGTTCCGGCAGCCTCACTTGAGAAATAGTTCGCAGTCCAGGTGCTACCTTCGGCTACATCGTCCCTTAGCATCACATGACTTGTGTTGTGGTCAACTATACCCTTTTGAAAGTAAAAAAATGCGTATGAATGAGGCAAATTGCGAGGCGAGTCAAGAGGCTTTCACGTATAATTATGGTAATGTAGTATAGATACTATAGAGGTTTATTTGCAGCGTCGTCATGTGTCGGGTCGCCCTCTTCCCTCTCATATGGTCGAGGAGAGCGATGGCTGGCACATGCGTCAACTCGTGAACGGGTGCTGTTTGTGGGGTCTGGTCTGCTTTGGTTGTGATCCCGCAACTCGTTAATATTCATGTTCCCATATCCCAATGTGTACAACCAAACAAGAGAAATCTTCTTATTAGTAAAGCTAATTAAAAAATATCGGACTATTAGATGACAAAAAAAAAGCTTGGGATTTTAGTGAAATTGCTCCAATTCAATCAATTAGTAATAAGAATAAAATTGTCAAAGTGATCGCGCGAAAAAATTAACTGCCGGGCGTTTCTTGCCTGTTCTTTTGCCGGCGTAAGGAGGTTGGAACAGGCGTAGCTAGTTTTAAGTTGACGTTTTAAAGTGATCACAATGTATCCTATTAAATAAAAAAGTTTTGATTTTGATTTTTTGATTTTGAATCCAAGTTTATGCATGTGATCGAGTCTTTATTGCCGTTGCAAATGATTTTCCCAATAAACATCCCTTAATACCCCAAATCTATAGATCGATCAGAAAGTCCGGTTCTAATAAGTAAAGCTCCAATTTCTATTCAAACCGTGTCGCAGCCGGCCGGTCGGTCCCAAAGCAGCGTCAGCGAGACTCTGTGACAATAATGTTATAAATCTCATACATTTTTATGATATAATTTTGAAATAATTTATATTATACGATAGAGGCTAGAGGCATAGTTTTTTGTGCCTTTCAGAGGGTCTCATGAAATATTCTAGCGGTGTGGGAGTATCATGTATACTGATTGGAATTGGATAGCGATATGTGGAAGGTTTGCTACGAGACTGGTTTTTTTCATCTATGTATACAATTCTAGTTTTTCGATTTTCTCTGGACACTTTTCTTTTCAATTTTCCTCGTTATTTTTTAGTGTACTCGAATTCAAGTAAGCTTAGATTATTTTGTGCGCTTCGTCGTGGTCGAGACACAAAAAATACGAGACTCTATCAGGCGCTGGTCGTTTTATAATATTTTAAACGTTAATGAACGTTATAATTAGTTCAATTTATTATTAATTAAGTGTCAAATAGTGCACCCAGTGTTGGAAGACATTCAATGGCTTAGCATAGGTACTTGCTTCTATATTAGTACCTTTAATCAATTAAAACATTATGTTAAGAAAATAGGGGTTTCTTCTGACTGAAATGTTTATTATACCTGCATTTAAGACACCATTAAATTATAGACTAGGTCTCTAGCAAAGAATCTCTCTGCCCATATAATTTATTTCCATCCAAAGCAAGATGTAAAAATTTACCAAAGAAATTTGTGCAAGTTAGAAATCGTTCTACAAAAATCAGTATTCAATACTTACTGTAATGGCACACCATTCAGCCTAAACCAATAAATATAGACGAGCGTCTCGATTCTGATTGAACAGTCTTTAACTAACTCAAAGGCGGCCATTACCTCAGTACAGTGCCGGAGTCCTTTAGATCATGAAAATTGGTTAGCGAAGATGGAATTTACGTACCTACTATGACAGATAACCAGAGACCTATAATGATAAAAGCTATATGTATTTGTTTTAACCATTTTAACGTGCCCGCCAAAGCACGGATGCGCGCTGTTGTAAATACCACTAATAGTGGTCACCCATCCAAGTAGTGACCGCAGGGAAGGTTGCTTAACCTAGTTGATCAGTTAAGAACGACTAGACAAGCTGTGTAATGAGAAAAAAATCCAAAAAAAAAGAAAAAGCTTTCCTTTTGAGTCTTACCTTCCAAGACCGATTCTTTGCAAAATTTAACCTTTTCCTTCCTTATTTTAACTCAGTTCTCTTTCTGAATCAAAAGGGAATTCAATTTATTCTATATTTCGGAAGGTCTTTTTTCTCCGTGTGCTATGAAGGTTTCAGCTCTGCTACGACCGCTTAAACCATACTAGACCCGAATTGAAATATTGAATTGAAAACTGGTGTACACAACAGTTGAGTATCTTATATAGTTAGACAATATGTTAGTGCGCGCGGGAACATGAATGAGTAGAAGGATAATTGTACTTGGCTCAATACGCTTCAACGCCAAAATGTACAATATGTCATAGTCATAATGTTCTCGCAACCATAATGATCATGTGACACAAAAGTACAATGCTAAAATGTACAATCGACATAACTTGTAATGGTTAATTTTCCCCGAGAACATGAATGAGTAGAATTCTAATTGTCCATAGATACCGCAATTTTGTCAATATCACATAGTAACTATAACCGACAAACCACGGGTAACTTTCGCCAATAGAAAAATGGTCAATCTATTCTGGGAGCTTAGCCTGTGTATACATAACACAATTCCGTCAAAAAAAAAGAGACACTCACAAACGTCATGTACGTATCTAGAGAATTTATCTCTAAGCTAAGAAGTTTCCAAGTGGCTCCCCCTTTGTTTTCCATAAACTTTGTTATGATATATATTTCTGTAATAGGTAACTTGATGCTATTTACGTCATCTTATCGCATACAGAACAATTCCTTTCATCTTGTATTGTGTCCGTGGCTCACCATGATCTGAGATGAAAGCTTGTTGTGGAGATATACGGGGTACAGTTTTGAAGTACAAGATCAGAATGTCCACACCAATGCACTTTCAGGTTTATCGTCTTCGACTTTCCATTCGTCCAGCGCTCAAGACGGGGCAGGAAAACATCGTGAAGAAATCGGCATACCCAAGAACCACAACATTCAAGGGCGTGCAACATCTAACAACCCACACTGTGAGTTATCATATTATGTTGCATGCGCTATGGCGCTTGTAATTTTTTGATATTTTAGCTATCGAGTGGTGTAATTATATTTTGGATACAGAAGATGTAGCTCCATCATCAGTTTTTTGAATTGCCTCCCACTATAGAAGTAAATTGGAGTAATAGGGGAAGGAAGGTTCTCGAGTGGCGGTTCTCTGTAAGTAGGCCCCCCCCACTAGGTGGACCAACAACATTGTAAGAGTTGCAGGGAGCCGATGGATGCAAATGGCTAATAGCCTTTCATGGTGGTGTTCAAAAGGAGAAGCTAGTGTTCAGCAGTGAACTTCTTCCAACTGATGATGATGACGACGACGACGTATTAACGTCAAAAAAGTAATTTTATTCAAACGTTAAGTATTATAACAGTCATTTATACAAACCACTCTAAAATAAATCATCCGTGAACGAACTCATTTTATTCATACTCCAATCCGAACCATATTTTAAGTCCGTACCCCATCATTTTTGCCCCCGACCTTCGCCACCGTAAATACTGAACACGTTCGCCCAAAAACCATCCCTTATATACCCACCGTTAGAACATAAAGCAAATCGCCCTGTTAGGTACCTAATAGAAATTCTGCACGCATGTGCGGGGGCCCTAATATCGTCTTACTTGGGATACACTTTCATAAAGGACCTTTCGGATATGATATGCCTCGGGCGATTCGGTGTTGCTATTTTTATTTTCACGTTTGTCGGTCGGGTGATGATTTAATATGATGGGTAGCTTCGTGTATTTGTTTTTTCTTTGTTCGTGTCAGTTTGTCGCATATTGAAATATTTTTGCCAGTTTTATTTTAGCTAGCATAGAAATTTTGCGCGATATCGAGAATAATGCTGCATTCCGACATCACAGCGCGACGTTTTATTTCATTAGCTGTATCAAAATCCGTTTCTTCCTCATCATCATATTCAACCTGTTTCAGTCCACTGCTGGACATAGGCCTCTCTTCGGCTTCTCTCATCCAACCGCCGTCAAAATCCGTTTAGTGAGATCCAATCGTATAAGGGCCGATTTTATAAACATCCTAAGTTAAATGTCATCGGTAATTTGATCTAATTGTCAAATTTTAGCACGGAAAATTTGACAATAATGTCAAATTTACCGAAATTTGGTATGAAATTTAACTTAAGGACGTTTATAAAACTGGCCCTTAATGACTTTAGATTTGTGTTCAATGATTTGTCTCTCCCAGTTCTTCAATATAGAAGACTGGTGCTCTTTAAGCGTTTTGATTGTCTGCTGGTTACAGGCTATATGACGTCACATTATTCTTTTTCCCAAGTACTTCGTTGTAAGAACTACCCTCTTCCCGATACATCTAGTTGTTCCCCAGGATGTGCTTCAAAACAAACTATTGCGAGCACCGCGCATCCGATGGTCCGATAATATACAGCCGCGCGGCGCCTCCCACTTCCTTCTAATGTCGGTGCTACGAATATAAAGTGGTCCAAATGCGCTAGTAAAATGCGCACTTGCGAAAGAACTGCGTTTTTCGTCGACTTGAGTTATTGGACTGCAGTTGCGGAAAACAAAAACACTGCGAGCGGTCGCGTCTTGAATACAGAAAGCGCGTTCTGATTCGCAAACAACAACAATGATTTTACGTGCAGCTTACTTTTTAAGTTTACGGCCGAGAATGGACATCCCGCTCCCACAGTCAATCGTCTGGTCTGGTGCTGCTTGATTTATTGGAAAATTAACCTTCTAAAGGAACGACGAGACGAGCACGCACAACGTCAGGCGGCCAGAGGCAGGGTATATTCAACGTGTGTCGACCAGTCTCATGTGGTGAAAAACCAGCCATGGGAACGTGGCTTTACAAGAAAGCGTTTGACTATAAGGCACCAGTGACCTTAGTGGGAGTTTTTGTGACACATAAACATGTTCAACTACGAGCGCGTAAACTCTTTTTTTTTGTATAAAAAAATACAGCGGCAAGTATAAGAACCAATTTTTCGTCGTCCCGTGATTGGGTGCTGATGATCCCCAATCCTCAATCCAATCCTAGAAACTCCGTGTTTTTGATTTGTAATTGTGTGGGCGTTATTAACGTTATTATATACAACAATAACTAGCAATGTATTTAAAATGTAAAAAAAAATTACCAGTAAAAAAAAACACTAACAACATAAACACGCTGACCGAGTCATTGGCGATTTGTCTGCTGCACGTGTATCGTTCGGTCACCACCGTACTTTGTATGGGTCATTATACTTTGTAATCTTTAAACTCTTAAGCCCGAACTCATGATAAATTCATGACAATGCGACACCCTTTAAGGTTAAATATCAAAGCTGGGACGTGACTGGAATACTCCAGATTTGTAAACAATTTGTTTAATCATTGCCCTCGACAAACTAGGGGTGTCGATAACCGAAACTCTGACGTGAGGCGACTGTGATAAAGGCAACTTTGATTTCAAACTGAAATCATATCTGACTTTTTGATTTTGAATCTAAACACATACAAGAAGATTTTTATTTTTCTTTTTGACATTGTACATAGTTGCGTTTGACCGCATCTTGCTCTTTTTGTCTTGTTTTTTTTCTATTATTTTTATAATTATATGGAAGCGTTTGACCACCAGTCATATGATGGTAACTGGTTCTCAAGTAAAGCTGCTGGAACACACCAATAGCGGTGTTTGGCGACCGATTATTAGCTAAAGTTTGGTTTTGCTAGCCAGGCGAGCACTAAAAAATAACTAACTATTCTGAAGTATAGAGATAAACAAATGACAAAAAATGAGGATTATTTGTTATGCAACTGAATGTCGAGACGACAAAGTCACTTGCGTAATGGAAAACGTCACGCTTGCCTATTGTAATTCAGGAATTTAGTACCAATTTTGTAACCCGTTCCTAATTCAGTTGAAATCTACATAGATTTGTAAAGCCGTTACTATTCTTCAATGTGCAATTATCGACAATGAGTAGGATTGATTCGGGTTGTTCAAGAGTAATGCCGTCATTACGTCGACAAATGTGTCGGATTGACGTCGACGAATCGTGTGTTCCTACCGAATCAGCACTAATGACGAGTGCTACGTTTGGGAATCTAATGCTAGTGACGTCATAATGCTAGTGAATTCTGACAGTACACAGTTCAATTGTCTCAATACATAATTATTTCATCAACCTATTACGTTCCCACTGCAGGAAGTCTGACCTTCTCTCATAGAGAAAGTATGAGCCGTAGTCTATCAGGCTGGCCCAGTGTGGGTTGGTAGATCTCGCATGCCCTTGAATGCTGTGGTTCTTGGACATGCCAGTTTCCTCGCGATGTTTTCTTTCATCGTTTTGAGCGATGCTAAATCATAGCTTATATACATAGCTTATTATGGTGCAATATGTTCGGGGGTGGCGTCACGATACACCAGGGCCCGTAGCCAAGATGCATTCTGCAATCGTTGACGCTAATAGAAAACATAAAAAAAGTATTGGTTTGACATATTTCTGACCACGTGACTTAGCGTTGAAATATGTCAAACCAATACTTTTTTATGTTTTCTATTAGCGTCAACGATTGCAGAATGCATCTTGGCTAGGAGCGCTGGACTGACAAATGAATGGCTCTGATGTGAAGCACCTATCGGCGTAGTGAGTGTCTCCTTAGCAATTGTTTTTATAGTGATAAGGGGTTCAATGATAACCAATATTTATAATTAATTAAAGATACATTTGTTGTAACATTTGCACGTATGCTTGCAGACTGAATACAGTGTGCCTTTATCTAATACTTAAGATCTTATATTTATATATGACTTGTATTCTAGCAAATAAACGATTTGATTTGATTTGATTAGTAGGTAAGTAGCTCCACTTGAGACCCATTTCATAAGCCAGTTGTGGCGTTGCCTTCAACCACATCGCCACTTGTCTAATTGTAGTCAAACGTTATTCTACATGAATCTAAATATATATAACTCAAAGGTGACTGCTGACTGACATAGTGATCTATTAACGCACAGCCCAAACCACTGGACGGATCGGGCTGAAACTTGGCATACAGGTAGATTATATGACGTAGGCATCCGCTAAGGATTTTGATTAATTCTACCCCCAAGGGGACAAAATAGGGGATGAGAGTTTGTATGACACTTTGTCAATTTTAAACTGATCGGGCTGAGACTTTGCATGCATAAAGCTGTAGCCCACAGAACAGCTAGTTATAATATAGAGAATATAAAAATTTCCTAACGTAATTAATGAATGTAAACACAATAAAACAACTCAAGTTCCACGTTCCAAAATTCTTTCACCGACCTTCGACCTACATCCGCGCAAAGTTTAATCTCCCAAGGATTAATTAACGAAATTGATCAATTTAAAGTATAAACCATAATATTATCAAGTGCCAATCTTGTCGCAGTAATTGCCTCGGCTCTGATGACTTTTATGGAGCTAATAAAAATCTACATAAAATTTCTTGGCTACATAAGTGATTACTACTTTATGGTAATGGCAGTAGGTACCTATTGAGTGTTTGTTTGTTGAAATTTTTGATTTTGTAATAGAACTAGCGATCAGCCCAAATATAGGACCGCTACGCGTCGAGTAGGTACTAAATATCGAAAGTTTGTATGTATGGATGGATGGATGGATGGATGGATGGATGGATGGATAGATGAATGGATGGAGGGATGGAAGGATGGATGGATGGATGGATGGATGGATGGATGGATGGATGGATGGATGGATGGATGGATGTTTGTTACACTTTCACGCAAAAATTACAGAACAGATCTGAGTGTTTGGAATGAAGATAGCTTACACCCTGGATTAACGCCTATGCTACTTTTCTCCCGGAAAAAAGTTCCTGCGGGATAACGGGAAGACGCGGGTGAAACCCTGGAGCACATCTAGTTACTGTAAAAAAAATGGTTGTAACGCTTGCGCCTTACAAGGCACCGACACTGAGTTCGAATCCTCTCGAACCTCTGACTTAATATCAGATGGCTTGTGGTCAAACGCTACCTTATAAGATGCCAAAAAATATCCTTTGACGTAATTAACGCTTTTTTTGCCATAGACTTGGCTATGAAAACAGACTCACTTTT
Source organism: Opisthograptis luteolata (assembly GCA_931315375.2). Lineage (NCBI taxonomy): Eukaryota > Metazoa > Arthropoda > Insecta > Lepidoptera > Geometridae > Opisthograptis > Opisthograptis luteolata. The sequence goes on along the minus strand of OV928042.1, from coordinate 1,567,175 downwards.
ACTTCACCACTTGACCGTAGATACACCTAATTCATAAATGACATACTACTGCTGTCATTGAACACTAAGCCTTATTTCATTAGGAATAAGACCTATAAAGTGTAAGCGGCAAAGATTTGGGTGGCATTTGATTGAACTTGACAGTAACAGAGTAGGGTCAAACTAGATTACGTTAGCGATATCAAATTGGTATTTTTACTTGACTCGTATTAATATTTTGCAGTTTTTTGTTTCAAGAAGATATCGACGATATTTTTTGATCAAACGAAGCCTGTTACGTTCCCACTGCTGGGACACAGGCTTTCTCAGAGAAAGAGAGGTTAAAGGTCATACGCGTACTAGGCCCGCGTGGGTATCCACCACGCGGGCCTAGTACGTTTTGGTGGATAGGCTAGGCTATTATAGATAGCTAGGCAAGCACTAGAGACTGTTCTACCACCAAGCTATGGTTTCAATGTTTTCCTTCCCTGGAAGCTCAACCTCATTGTAAGATTAAACCCATCTAATCATAGGAACTCAATTTTCCAAATTAACTTTAGTTCAGTAGAGGCGCGCCACGGTTTCACCCATGTGTTCCATTTATCCCGCAGGAACTTTTTTCTGGAACCTAAAATGTAACCTATGTGTTAATCCAGGATATAAGCTATCTCCATTCCAAATTTCATCAAAATCGGGTTTGCAGTGGTAACAAACATTCACACACACAAACTTTCGCATTTATAATATTAGTAGGAATAAGTTTTTTTGTTAAAGTTTTTCATCGCTTCAAAAATATTGTGGGCAAATGCTAACCTATTCAAAAATAAAATAGGACCTAGCTTTTTCAATGCCCGAACTGAAGTCATCTCTCTATACAAATGTTTCGTAGCAATTAAAGGCATTTTATCAGCTGAAACTAATTTGTAATGATTTTGGGACAGCTATCCAACCAAAGAGCCACCCACCTAGCCTAGAACAATAGCTAACAATCACGTGGGACGACCCCGTGCGACCTCGATTCAATTTAAGAGGAACGGCGAGCATAGAGTTTTTTTTTTTGTAAAATTTGGATATATTATAAATGTTTTTCTATCGCACTAGGTACGTGTACGGAGATTTGATACTGCGTGAAGACATCATACATCATTTTTTAAAAAGCCGACTGTAAGTTCGCCTCGATTTCTCTGGGATGTCATCATCCGATCCTGGTTTCCTTATTATGGTACTACCCTTGGAATAACTCCTTGCCAACTAAAAATAATCATCAAAATTGGTTTCTAAACGACGAAATTATACGCGAACACACTTAAAACAAACAAAAAAGTCGAATTGAGAAACCTCCTTTTTTAGAAGTAGGTCAAAAATGTGGGTATATTAAAAAAATATTTCTGTCTACGTGTCTGTCTGTCTGTCTTTCACGCCTAAACTACTGCACCAACTTAAATTAAATTTGTCAATCAATTTAAAAAGTCAATTTATTTATTTATTCAATAGTATACATTGTGATCACTTTAAAACGTCAAACTTAAAACTAGCTACGCCTGTTCCAACCTCCTTACGCCGGCAAAAGAACAGGCAAGAAACGCCCGGCAGGTAATTTTTTTGGCTCGATCACATTGTCAATTTTATTCTTATTACTAATTGATTGAATTGGAGCAAGTTCACTAAAATCCCAAGCTTTTTTTTGTCATCTAATGGTCCGATATTTTTTAATTAGCTTTACTAATAAGATTTCTCTTGTTTGGTTGTACACATTGGGATATGGGAACATGAATATTAATGAGTTGCGGGATCACAACCAAAGCAGACCAGACCCCACAAGCAGCACCCGTTCACGAGTTGACGCATGTGCCAGCCATCGCTCTCCTCGACCATATGAGAGGGAAGAGGGCGACCCGACACACGACGCCACTGCAAGCAAAGTCACTTTCGTGAGTATGACTGTTTTGGCTGTTTACCGAAAATGGTTAGAATAGGGGAAATAATTTGGTACGGAGATAGTCTAGAGCATGAGAAAGCATTATTTTATCGCGATAAACTGTAGCCTACGCGGGTGACACCACGGGGTACAGATAGTTTGATATAAATATGCCGTACTATAATTAAAAAAAAATGTTTACGCAGAAAATGCTCGCCACCTTTCCTCTTAATTTCAGTAATTCAAACGTTTAAATTCAGCCACGGAGTCCATTTTAAGAACGGTCAATGTTTTATGTTTAATGAAAACAATCTGGATCAAATTAAGCTGGTGAGATTAGTTTCTCATTGTTAAAGCAGTATTGGAAAATTAAAAACGCCAGCTGGGCGTAAATAATTCAGTCAATTTTAGTCGTTCAGTGAACACTTTTAATAAACTTTGTTTTTTTTTTACTATTTACAGTTTAGCGTTTGACCACAAGTCACCTGATGTTAAGTGACGATGTGACCGAAGATGGCGTCACGCTACACCTGGACTGGGAACTGGCTCTCAAGTGAGGCTGCCGGAACACACTGAAAGGTGCTTGGCGACAGATTCTTAACAAGAGGGTGGTAGCTAGCCAGGCGAGTACTAGAAAATACCCTACCACCAAGCTATGGTTTCATCACGATGTTTTCCTTCACCGAAAGCTCAAGCTCATTGTAGGATTCGAACCCACGTCCTACGGATCGCAAGCCGACGTCACTATCACTGAGCCGTCATCGCTATGTTTTCATCTATACCAATAATCATTGGAGTTTTGTGTCAAAATGACAGCTTATGTTTACAAAATGCATCTGAAAGTATATTCGGTAAGTACTCGTAGCTACTTATAGCAAAAACCAGTATTTAAATGTTTTGTCTATCTGTCTATTTGCTCTGACTAATGTCCGGAACGGCTGGACTGATTTTGACGGAAGTTTCACTCGAGATAGTTTATGTTATAAGGTGAAACTTGGGCGATGATAGCTCAGTGATAGTGACATCTACTTGTAAACTGTACAAATCCTACAATGATCTTGAGCTTTCGATGAAGGAAAATATCGTGACAAAATATAACTTATATAGTGCACCCTGGAAGGGCATTTTCTAGTTCTCGCCTGGCTAGCCACCACCCTCAAATTTATAATCTATTGCCAAGCACCTATCGTTTTCTCCCGGCAGTCCTACTTGACAGCCAGTTCCCAACCCAGGTGAAGCATGGCGCCACCTTCGACCATTGAGAAAAATAATCTGACTTTCCTTCTGAGTCTTACCTTCCAAGACGGATTCCTTCCTTATTTTACCTCAGTTTTCCTTCTAAATCACAATTCCTTCCCTTTTGACTCAAAAGGAAAATGGTATTTTGCAAGGTCTTTTTTTCTCCGTGTTCACATCGTCACAATGTAAGTAAATACAAAGTTCGTAGTGCACTCAGAAAAAATTCTGACGAGTCTTTACCTTCCAAGACCGATTCCTTCCATATTTTATATTAGTTTTCCTTCTGAATCACATGTCCTTCCCTTTTGACTCAGAAGGAAAACAGTATTTTGGAAGGTCTTTTTTCTCCGTGTGTTTTTAAAGATAATAAACAAGCGTGTATAAACATTAGGCCACTCTTACAATTATGTCTTGTACTTTTAATGAAAGCTGTGAATTAGACATCAAGAGCTCGCACTAAAACAATTATTACAATAGGACTTACTTACAAATGTTTCCTCACATGAAACATTACCATTTTCCCGCATTAGTTTTTCCACAAAAAGGTGAAAATACAATTCCTCTCCACACATCCAATTTACCGTTGCTGATAGCAAGAAATAACACCATAATAATGTGTAACGTGGCCTAAACAAACAGTTTTAATGGCCGGCGGCCATGTTAGCTCCCGCGGCCGTGTCAAACACAGTGAGCGAAGGATTATCCGGTAGCGGGAAAAATTGACCGGGAAATTTATTGATGGCCAGTGTTTAGGTCGAGTTTGGGATTAAAACCTTTCTTGGAAAAAGGATTAAATTATTTTATTTCATGCAAAGTTTAAGATGTTTGACCACTTATTACGTCATGACGACTATACGAAAAACAATCTTAGAAGGAAAGGTGGAAGGGCAAAAAGGGAGAGGTAGACCGAGAAGAACATACATAGACCAAGTCATGGAAAGGATTGATGTCATGTCGTACTAAGAGGTCAAGAAGATGGCTGGAGACAGAACGAGATGGAAAGTACTCCACTGACAAGAGCTCTGCTCTTAAATAGTTCTGTATGTTTTGTAATTGCTGAGAAAAATGGAGATCCCTGCAGCCACCATTGCCAATTCATCATCTTAAGAGCTCCCGTGACTAAGCTGCAAAAGTAAGCGAAATCAATATTAATGATATTATTACGTAGGTACAGGTAACATAATACGAAATATTTTTAGTTACACTTGCTAAGAATAATGGTTGTAATTAACCCCAATTTTCAACTTGATCTGGTAATCTCAACCTTATCCGCGTATCAATAACGCTGATCGCAACGTCGCGTATCAAGCTATTACTTATATCGACCAATAAAGATGTGATACAACGATACGCTCCGCTCCTTCGGTTATAAAAAAAAATATATAAAAGCGTACCACGCCCTAGGGATTATATCGATCAGAAAATAGGTTCTCTAATTACAATTATATATTTCGTAAAGCCTACTGGGGTTTTATTAAATCTATCTCGACATGAACATCCACTTCCCGTTGAGAATTATCAACGGCGAAGATATATTTTTATGAGATCGGAATCGATGTGAATAAAAAAAACGTACAGAATATTATATTATAAGTACGCGTTGACTTAAGAATCTCTTCCTTTTATTTGTCAGCTAAAAATAAAAATGAAACTAAGTTTTCGGCATTATATCTCTTAGGGCCACACTAACGGGAAATGCCGTTAAATAGCGCGATGATTGACGTTTGACATATTTAAGTGTGGCCCCGACATTGACACGTTAGCCGATAACTCAAGTGCATTCACGTTGACCGTTCAAGTGTAGCCACTCACATAATAGCGTTAATAATTAACGCAATATTTATCGCGATGATAGGCATTGACATTTCCCTTGACGTTGACCTTAGTATGGGGGCATTTGATCCATTCATTAGATCCATTAAGGATTTACTGAGATTATATTTACCCACTTTTTTCTTCTTTCTTCTATAACTGTGAATCTAATGAGATGTTATTTATCACCAGTTACGCCCTGCTCTTTTATATTTACCTTTAGGTCTTATAGATAGTTTCAGTATATGTAGCCCTATCTTCAACTACACACGTCCAACGCTTGAAATAAATGTAGGTATCGAAGCTTAGCAAAAAACCCGAAGGAGATGCTAGGCGAAGATAGTAAATAAAATATAGCCGACATTCGCAGTCTGGTCGCGATTCTTCCTTACTTAATAACGTTAGAAAGACCAAGGTAGGATGGAGAAACGGTATTTGATCTTCGTACAAGCAACGAGTTTTAATTTACGCACACTAACGCGAGGAGTTGTACAGAAATTGGTATTGTGCCAATATGTTTCAAGGGAACTATTTATATAGATTTCAATGCTGAAAAACTATCTTTCTGTCTCGTTCTTATGCCATTTCAAATGAGAAGTTTGGATTCCGAAGTTCACTTTATTTTTCTCTCTTGTAAGAAACAAGCCATTTCAATAAAAACCATTGGCTTTTGTCACGGAAATTCGACAGTGATTAAAACAGGTGGTAGGGCATTTTTTCTAGTGCTCGCCTGAATCCTGATTCTATGAAATTTGATAGCGATGGGGTAAAAAGACATACTGTTTATCGTTTTTCTTAGAAAGTTAGTTAGTACCCTTAACCGAGATTGGTCGCTAGTATATTGTAAAAAAATACTTGTGAAAGAAAAGAGCGCAAGCTAAGTCTCTGCTTGCACACCACTAACCGAGTGAAGGGCTCCCCCACCTAAGGTAATTGGTAAATTGAATTGCCCCCTCCACTTTTGTAGGTAGCTAAATGTAATATTATTATTGATGAGGCCAGAGTACGATGGTCTTTTAGATTCTGTAGTCATAGCTGTCGAATATCTATGAAATGGAGGGAAGGTAATTTTGTTATACGGTGTTTTTGAAATAAACTGGGCTGATGTAATTTTATTTAGATTGAAATTGGAGTTTTGCTGTTGGTTTGTAGGCCGCCCTCTTCGTTCGCAAAGCCGGAAAGACCAAGTACCACCAAGTATACCTATCGATGTGTTCCGGCAGCCATTTGAGAGCCAGTTCCCAGTCCAGGCGTAGAGTGGTCCCACTGATCATCAAGCGACTTAAACAAATGGATTAACACATACAACAAAGAACATAATTGACTCTGGACTAAGTTTTCATCCCGGAAAAAGATTTCTGCTATATAGCAGAAAATCCACGGAGGCAACCAAGCCCATTATGCCAATAAATAATTATAGTCAAGTAGGCAAAAATTGGCAACACGTGAGCCTTACAAAGCACTGAAACCGAGTTTGAATCCTCTCGACCCATGACTTATTTATTTTAAAAACTTAAAAATTAATAAAATTGTGTACATTTACCATCGCTCTAAACTGTGAAAGAAAACATCGCGAGGTCCAAGAACCACAACATTCAAGGACATGCAACATCTACCAACTTGCTCTGGGCTTACGGCCCACCAGTGGGAACATAATAGACTGATGATGAGGTCAAAATACAGTAAGTTTTAGACTCGCGATTTGAACTGATACTTTATGATTGTCCTGATTCATCATTATCAGCCTTTCACGTTCCCACTGCTGGGATCTACCACGCTGGCCCAGTGCGGGTTGGTAGATGTCACATGCCCTTGAATGTTGCAGTTCTTGGACATGCCGGTTTCCTCACGATGTTTTCCTTCACCGTTTTGAGCGATGGCAAATCCGCACATAACTCATTAAGTCATAGGTGCGGGGCCGAGAGGATTCGAACTCAGTGTCGGCGTCTTGTAAGTCGCACCTCTAACCGTTCGGCCACCATCGCTCCTGTCTTGATTAAACCCCGTTAATACCATAAACTATATAATATATCAGCTACAACCTCAATTATTTCCTTTTGTTCTAATCCGTAGTAAGTAATTAGTAATGACCCGAGAATAGTCTGGCACATTAGCTCCCTTAATTGTTTGTTCGGCTCCCATTAAATATTTAGGTGTTTGAGAGCTTTTATTAGTAGGCATGTGTAAGGTTAAATGATTTGTATCAGATTTATGTACATACGTAGACATTATATCTCGTGCGTGGGTAATGGATGAAATGAAAGTGCTTTTAGTTTTGCCAGCGAGACCGGAGAAGCTAGTATGTGTCATTTTTTTTACTGCGGATACGATTAACGTCCGTAAGTAAAAAAATGTCATACCAAATTTCGGTAAATTTCATCTTAGTGTCAAATTGAAAAAAATAAAATAAGATTAAATTTACCGAAATTTGATATGACATTTTACTTACGGACGTTTATATATCCGGCCCTTAGAATCAGTAATTCTAATCAAAATAATCATGGTGGCTTGTTAGTATTTTAATAGCAAAAAGTAAAGGGCAAATTTCGTATAAAAGATTTTTTGGAAAATCTTAGAAAATAAGAAAATTCGGGAAAAATTGATAAGCGTTTCTTTGTATGGAAATTTTGTACGAACTTAAAACACGCCTTGCGAAGCCGGGGTGATCAACTAGTATGTTATAAATTTAGATGAATTACCAGAATCTCAATAATTCTTATTGATATTTACATGACACTTGCTGTACCCCGCGGTTTCACCCGCGTGGGCTACAGTTTAATCACAATAAAAAGTATCCCATGTCCTACCTCAGGGTTAAAACTATGTCCGTACTAAATTTCATTTAAATCAGTTCAGTAGTTTAGGCGTGAAAGCGAAAAAAGCAGACAGACGGACAGAGTTACTTTCGCATTTAAAATAAATAAAATAAATAATGCCCGCACAATCACATACACAGGCTCTGACCCCTAACTAGCTTTCTCTGTATCTAGGGTATCAGAAACTACGAGGATCGCGGATCCACAACACCCAGACACAGAACAAATACTTGCGCTTTTTTTTCAATGCACAATTTTTTTTCCTGTAGCGGGAATCGAACCCGTGACCTCACGCTTCACAGTCGGCTATCCGCCGATTGCGCCACATCGGTCGTCAAATAATAATTAATGTAAACTATTATAGTAGGGATTTTTATTTCAAAACAATGAAATAGCAAGTATTCACAAATAAAACTAAGGAAATGATTTCATTACTTTCATTAATGAAAATAAATGAGTTATTAAAATGCGAAGGATTTATCAGTTTTCCTCTCAGGAACTTAAACTTACTTTGCTCTCAAGAAGAAAACTTGTAAGCTAACATTTCCGCGGATTTCCCGCTGCAGTTTCGATGAATTTGATAATATTTGTCAGGTTTCTGTTTGAACTCTCACCAAGTTTCTCTTACGTCTTCGGTTATAACATCATTGTGTTATTGGAATTTGTAGAAATCATTGCAGTTGTAAGGATAAAATATTTTCATGTAGCGAAAAATTTCACTTTCTTTTGCTGTTGTTAACTCTGTTATCTTAAGGATTCCAAAGGTCCGATGAAAAATGTAACACTTACTGAATTACTCTCGTGTCTGTCTGTCTATCGCAGACTCACAGATAATTTTAACCGAATCTACTGAACGAAAGAAGTTGAAATTTGATACATTTATATGGAGCTAGATGATGTTATTACGGAAATGCATTAGTTATAATAAGGTTTTAGGCACTTTTTTTTTTAATATAGCGTTGTTTTTTTTACGTTATTTTTACCACAGATTAGCATTAGGTACCTCTAAGCCACGTATGCCTGGGGTAAGCCGGTAAGGCTTCTGGTACAGTCAGCGACAAAAGTCGCTAAACAACAATTCATCGCCCTAAGTACCAACCTTTGACCGCATCATCACTATCAAGTGTGTTGATTTATGGTCAAATGCTATATTGTAAGTCGTAAAAAACCCAAATATTACTGATCTAAAACACATTTGGAAAATCGAATATGATCAGCTATTTTTGTCGCTGCCTGTACCATGGCCAGTGACATGACGTAATAAAATGATACACTGTAAATAAAAAAAACTGATTCTAATATCAAATCAGAGGACCTACGCTATTAAATTTATGTGCATTTTTTATCAATGCTTCCTTGCTACAGAATTGACGTTTCTCTGCACTTTTGGACATTGCTATAATTCAACACAGCATGATATTATAGGCACATCAGCCTCAGGCTGCTCGCCTGTTACCAACTAAATAAATAAATGTATGGACTACCACCAGCCTCACTAGAAAGAGCCAGTTCGCAGTCCAGGCGTACCTTCTCTTACGCCGTTACTTATCAAAGGCGTCTTGTCTCTCGTCTCTCCACAAAAAAGTCTTGAAAGCCAACAAAACACGAAAGTCCACCTGATCATCGCGCACAATTTATCAAAGGGGATGTCGCAGGTTTTGTCAACACGAACGGTATAAAAGGACATTTTACGGGAAGACACCTTGCCGATTGGATGCAGGCAGTCGGTGGACTTTTCTAGAATAAATAGAGGTGTTAGACGGACAAATGTATAACGATTTGGATACGCTGCATCGCGATGCTCTATCTGCTGTGCAAGTGATGAGAGAACATGGTATGGTATTAGATAAGTATGCTTTTAGACAAGGATCGTTTTAGATAAGTTTGCTCTTAGACAAGCGTTGTTTTAGATAAGTTTGCTTTTAAACAAGCTTTGTCTTAGATAAGTTTGATTTTAGTCAAACATACTTTTAGACAAGCATTATTTTCGATAAGTTTTTTTTTTACTACTTATAGGGTAGCGTTTCACCACAAGTCACCTGATCTTAAGTGACGATGTGGTCGAAGATGGCGCCACGCTACACCTGGACTGGGAACTGGCTCTCAAGTGAAGCTGCCGGAACACACCGATAGGTGCTTGGCGACAGATTCTTAACTCGAGGGTGGTAGCTAGCTAGGCGAGCAGTAGAAAATGCCCTACCACCAAGCTATGTTTTCCTTCACCGAAAGCTCTAGCTCATTGTATGATTCCAACCCACGTCCTACGAATCGCAAGTCGACGTCACTACCACTATGCCATCATCGCTATGCTTAACTTTAATACAAGTTGTTGATAAGTTTGCTTTTAGCATTATTTATGTGTGTGTTTGTGTGTATGTTTTATGTACACTAAGGCCCTAAATAAATACATAATTTGATTGTATCTGCACTATAATTTTAATATTAAAATAAAAATATTTTATATATTATTTTTATATTTTTTTTTTAACATTGTAATTTACTCGCGTTCTCTTTCAACTTACACCAATGCATTAGAGAGACGTATCCACGAGTGGTGCCGTTCGAACGGTATAGATTGGCAACAACCGCCGATGTTAAGTACCAATTCTGTGGTGCAGCTTCATGATACAAATCACGGCCTTAAACTGTGGATTAACCTCAATGGGAATTCGGATTCTGAATAAGCAAATGTGAAGTAACCACTTCAGTCTTTGGAATTGTAACCAAAAAAGCAATGCTAAGGAATTATAATCGATGATGGACGAACGGTCACGCGTGTTCTTCACAAGAATCTGATAGATAAATCGATCTCAAATTCCATCTCAATCTCGTACTTAAAAATGTATAAGTTATGTGTGAATTTGCCATCATTCAAAAACAGTGAAGGAGAACATCGTGAGGAAACCGGTATGTCAAAGAACCACAATAGTCAAGAAGACCATGCGACATCTACCAACCTGAACTGGACTAACGTGGTTATCTTAATATTACTTATATCTCTGAGACAGCATAATTATGTTGGTATAAAAGAAGCTTTTTCATAGAAAGTATGTGCCCTTACAAAATGTCTAAAGGCAGTTTAGATACCAAAAGAAATGTAACTTGAAATAGCCCTTGGAAAACTTTGAAAAACAACATTGTTTGTTTTTTTTGTTTATTCCTGTTTCCCCGCAGGGGCATTGTTTTTTGAAAATTCTTATCGGATAATTAAAATACCTTCTGGCCTAATGACGTTTAATCAGAAATAAACAGAAAGAATAAGATTTTTGAACGAGTCGCTCTTTATTTTTGGGTGACAATTGCTAGCGAATGTGTAGACGAGGCGATGCGATTTTATATAAAACCAGTTGCGCCCTGCGGTTTCACCCGCGTAGGCTACTTTTTACGCGTAGCCTACGTGTTAATCCAGGGATAAGCTATCTCCATTCTAAATTTCATTCAGATCCGTTCAGTAGTTTTTGCGTAAAAGAGTAACAAACATCCATCCATCCATCCATCCATCTATCCATACTCACAAACTTTCACGTTAATAATATTAAGTAGGATAGAAGGATAAGACGACGAGGTAGCCGAGTTGGTAGTTTCCCTGCCTGCGAAGCTAACGGTCCCGGGTTCGAATCCCGGTAAGGGCAAATATATGTGTGATGAGCACGAATGTTTGTACCTGAGTCTTGGATATTTCTATCTATATTATAAGTATTTATTTCTCTATATAAGTATGTATATCGTTGTCTAGTACCCATAACACAAGTGTCGAGCTTAATTTGGGGCTAGGTCAATTTGTGTGCAAATTGTCCCGATATTTTATTTATTTTATTTATAATATCTTTTTTTTTGTTAACCAACTCAACTCTATCAAATAGGTACCACCAACAGTTGTGACTCATAACTCGGATTTCTTATATCTAATGTATGCTACGCTTCACCTGGACCAGGATCTCAAGTGAGACTACCGAAACACACCGATAGATGCTTGGCGACAGATTCTTAAATTGGGGGTGGTATAGCAAACCAGACGAGAACTAGATAGCAATCTACTACCAAGCTTCTTTTTCTTTTATTTAAGAGCGAAGCTCTTGTCGGTGGAGTATTTTCCATGCCGTTCTGTTCTCGGCCATCCTTTTGACCTCTTGGTACGACATGACTACCAAGCTACCAAGCTATGTTTCCATATTTCAACTTTTGGATTATAAAATTCTGATGTAGGTACGTATGTTTGCAATTCTTCCTCTCCTCGATCTCCTAAGCGATCTTATTCAAATTTTGTATGAAGGCAGTTTGGATCCTAGGTAAGAATATAGCATACTTTTATAACAATAAACTGGAAACTGCAGGGAAAAGCTAATCCTGCTTAAACGATCGGTCTCTGCGAGATTAATCTTAGTATAAAATACAGAAACACATCGTCTAAACGCTTCCTAAAGCTGTGAAAAGCCTCTGATTATGCTAACAAAGAAACGAGATGAAATTTCATTCTCAAATTTGTTTGTACGCGTGTCTATTATTCAGTTGTAACCGCACCGAGAATCCGCTATTGGTTTGGGAGGCGCGTCGCGCATGTTGTAAGGGATGAATAGGTTAAAAATTAAGAGAAATGGGGCATGAATCCACCAAACTAGAGTTTATCTTCTTGCGTTGACAGAGGTTGGAGGGTATTATCTGTAGTGTTCACGCAGACAGTGGTGGGGCATTCGCAGCATTCGCTAGGCGACCACCGTCGAGGACGGACGTGCTACGCTTCTGCGTGTATACGACAACTAGCTTATCGGGATTCAAGTGTTTTATTTGAGAATTCTACATCATCATCATAATCAGCCTTTTACGTTCCCACTGCAGTGACTCAGGCCTTCTCTTACAGAGAGAGAGGGTAGATACCACGCGAGCTTAGTGCGGTTTGGTGGGTTGGAGAGGAAATAAGGGACCTTCTTTAAATCTTACAGGGTAGCGTTTGATTACAAGTTGCATGCTAAGGCGACGCCAAGTTTTTTTAAGTATCTGATCTTCCTGTTTCCTCACAGCAGTTTAGTGCCACCCAGGATGTTAAAGTTCAACTGTCCAAAATCCTGCACGGTAATGTACTGCGCTCGTCACCTTGAGATATTAGACAAAAAATCTCTTTACTTTCTGTAATTTTACTAGAACGCTACACCTGTACTGGAAACTGGATCTCAAGTGAGGTTGCCGGAACACACGAAGACAGAAAGACTCAGACTTGGATTCTTAACTTGAACTACAAAATGCCCTACCACCAAGCCATGCTCATAACGTGTTATTATTTTCACCGAAACGTCAAGCTCATTGCTGGATTTGAAGCCATCGCTTGCGTATTATTCTAATCGTAGTGGGTTTTGACCCTTTTCCATCGCTACGCGTTTCGGGTGTGGTGAGTTAGCAACTTCCTTGTACTTAACAGGTACTTAGGTACGCAGTTTGCAAAAAAACCAAGAACTAAACTAACTGAGATGACCCAAAGTGAGTGTTGGTCTCCGATAACAAAAGACGCCACTTCGGTCTGTCCTGCACCACCTCCTGCCAGTCCTCCTCCAGAACTCGCGCAATTTCTTCGATAGGTATCGCTTGAAAGACGAAAACAAATGAGCTAATTAACTAATCATCCTGGTATCTTCTTTATATTATAATGTAGGTACAAGATTACAATTTTCCACCTGAGTTCCTTTATGTACGGTCAACGACAAAAGTCGCTGAACAATAGCAAATTTCCGATTACCTTCATCGTCTTAAAACACCAACCCTTGACCGCATCGTTACTTAATATCAGATGTGTTGTTTTGGCCAAACATTACTTTGTATGTTGTAAAAATAAATCAAACATTATTGGTGTAAAACACATTTGGAAAATTGAATATGATCAGCTACTTTTGTCGCTGACTGTACCTGCTAGGCTGACAGCATCAATTCTCAGCACGTATGTCTCGGTGTCATTAGTTTACCATTTCAAAGGTAACGTACACAGACAGACAGACCAGCGTTATCCGGTTTCACGTAGATTTCATCCGCATGTCAGTCAATAGACGATGTTCCCTGCGAAATTGGAAACGTTTGGGTTTGACAGCAGGTACGTTTCATGTGTTACGATGTCTTAACTTCACTTTAGCCAAGTGATCTTCATAAATTTCGTAGTTTTTGAAGTGATGATGGCTCAGAGGTAGTAACGTCGGCTTACGATCCGTACGTCGTGGGTTCCAATCATACAATGAGCTTGAACCTTTGGTGAAGGAAAACATTGTGATGAAACCATAGCTTGGTGGTAGGGCATTTTCAAGTGCTCGCCTGGCTGTCGGAACACACCGATAGGTGCTTGGCGACAGATTCTTAACTTGAGGGTGGTAGAAAACACCCTACCGCCAAGCATTAAAACTATTGCTACTCTGGGAAGTAGTACCATGCTTCTTCCGTGCCCTGGAAGACATATTTGTGGCACCTTCTCTCTGCTCTTATTCACAAGCCATAAAAAACGCAAATTTTGCTCTAGCTATGTACTGAAAAGAATAGTGGTTTGCCTCCGAACTGAGATGAATGGGACAGCTAGCTACATGGGTTTAGTAGGTAATAACATTAACCAAACCAAACCGAAACAAACAAAACTATCCAACTCTGTATGTAAAACAGGGGATTCTTGTATAAATGAGGGGCATCGATCGGATACCTACTAAATACCTCCCACCCGGCCCGGCTAAGCACTTTAATAACCCGAGAACATTTTAAGTAGGACTATTGCTTTCACAGATTTAAAGCTAATGTAGAAGAGTCACACATACTTACTGAGGCAAAATTTACTTGGACATAGGCCTCTTCCAAAGCACGGCACTGCATCCGTTCTTCGGCTCTCCAACTGCTGCCAGCCACTTTGCGTATGTTGTCGCTCCACCTAGCCGGAGGACGTCCTACACTGCGTTTGCCATGTCGCAGTCTCCACTCAAGAACATGTTTCATGTAATGGTTCTTCGGCTAATATGTCCCATTGCCACTTCAGCTTGCTGACCCTATAGACTATGTCGGTTACCTAAGTTCTCTGCCGGATCACTACATTTCTGCTGTGCATAGCCCTTTCCATAGCCCACTGAGCGAGGCAAAATTTACTGTTAGTTTTTTTAGTAATGGTGCTGAAGTTCTTTTGCAGAGTCAATGCTATTGTATTATTTATTTTATTTATTCAGTTTTCTAACAGACTTAACACAAAAACGTCCAACAACAAGAAAACACGACATGCAAACAAAAATGCATATGTGCTTAGATTTTCTTAGATGTCTGAACCAAATCCATTCTGCCTCACTTTACACCTACGAAAATACCGGGCAGGTAAAATATATTGCCTCCAAAGTAAGCCTTTATTGGATATCCGATCGTAAAGGGAATTAACTTGTTCAATATCATATAAACAGGTTTCTTAAGTAAACAAAGAATCTGGGAATTAGGAGGCAGCTCTTTGTCTAGGTAAAACTTTGATCCCTGCGAACCCAAGCTACTTACATCCTGCGCCAGGTTCGTTTGGATTTACCTCACTCAACTCAATGTATTCGTTTGTTACATTAGGACAAGTTATCCTATTCTACTAATATTATAAATGCGAAACTTTGTGTGTGTGTGTGTGAATGTTTATTACCACGTATCACCGTAAGAACATAATATTACCACGTATCACCGTAAGAATATTCATGTTCCCATATCCCAATGTGTACAACCAAACAAGAGAAATCTTCTTATTAGTAAAGCTAAATAAAAAATATCGATTAGATGACAAAAAAAAGCTTGGGATTTTAGTGAACTTGCTCCAATTCAATCAATTAGTAATAAGAATAAAATTGTCAATATTGTCAAAATTGAAAATTGATCGCGCCAAAAAAATTACCTGCCGGGCGTTTCTTGCCTGTTCTTTTGCCGGCGTAAGGAGGTTGGAACAGGCGTAGCTAGTTTTAAGTTGACGTTTTAAAGTGATCACAATGTATCCTATTAAATAAAAAAGTTTTGATTTTGATTTTTTGAATTTTGAACTAAACGTATTTTGATGAAATTTGGAATAGAGATAGCTTATACCCGGATTAACACATAAGCTGCTTTACATATTTATCCCGGGAAAGGTTCCTGCGGGATAACGGGAAGACGCAGGTGAAACCGCGCAACTAGTATTATTATACTAGCTGTTCCCCGCGGTTTCACCCGCGTGGGTTACGGTTTATCGCGATAAAAAGTATCCTTTGTCCTTCCTCAATCTATTTCTGTACCAAAATTCATTTAAATCAGTTCAGTAATTTAGTATTGCTTTATAGATAAACTAGCGACCCGCCCCGGCATCGCACGGGTGCAATGTAGATTTGTAGATACTAATCTGGGGCAGTATTTTACAAATCTTTAAATTTTACAGCTTTTCTGTACTCTAATATATATGTAATATACATATAAACCTTCCTCTTGAATCACTCTATCTATTAAAAAAAACCGCATCAAAATCGGTTGCGTAGTTTTAAAGATTTAAGCTTACATAGGGACATAAGGATATAGGGACAGAGAAAACGACTTTTTTTTACTATGGAGTGATTACAAATCTCTAGGTACGTTATCTTAAAGCATGGTGTCCGTTATGTTAGTACAGGCGTTAAATTTTTGCGGTAAAATGACAATAAACGTAAAAGTTGTACGTGGCTTAACCAACGTAAATGAAAATAGAATTAAAACGACACAGCGCAAGAGCGGGAACGAAAAACGCTACAAAAATGTTTTTAAAATCAACGCGTATTTTGAGCGTGAAATTGTATCAAGCTTCCTTTTTCGTTTGATGCATGGTTAGAATTACATTTTTGCTTAAATTGTTTACTTGTTCTCGCGTGACGCCTTTGACCACATCGTCACTTAACATCAGGTGACTTGCGACAAATGCTACCCTGTTATTTGAGTAAAAAACTGTGTAGTAAAAGTAAAAGTAAAAAAAAGTAAAGTAAAGTATATAAAATTCTCGTGTTACAATTTTAGTTACCATATTCCTCCGAAACGGCTGGACCGATTTGTATGAAATTTTGTGTGCATATCGGGAAGGTCTGAGAATCGGCCAACCTCTATTTTTATATTAATTTTTTATCGCGTTAAATGTAGTCCACGCGGGTGAAACCACGGGCCGCAGCTAGTATATATATATGTATGTATTCCTACTTAATATTATAAATGCGAAAGTAACTCTGTCTGTCTTTTTGTACTTATGTATGTCTATCTGTCTGTCTCGCTTTCACGCCTAAACTACTGAACCACTAAATGAAATTTCGTATGGGGATAGTTTGAACCCTGAGGAAGGACATAGGGTACTTTTTATTGCAATAAACTGTAGCCCACGCGGGTGAAACCTCGGGGAATAGCTAGTTCATAATATAGCCAACAAACCAGTTTTTTATACATAATGTGTTTGTTCCATGATTCCAACAAAGGCTCTTAACAACTTTACCCATTCCGAAACATTTTAAAACATAAAAAGGACATCACTACTGCGTTTATTCCTCATTAAAACCACTGTTTTACAGAGAAATTCACTTAACTGTTAAACGTCTCGCAAAACATCTATGTATAAGCTGGGTTGAAATAAATTCTCTTTATTAGGAGGCCCTAATAAAGCTTGGCCCGGGCAAAAATAGTGGTTGACCACAGCACTGTGTACGATCAGTGAGTATATAAACTTTATGAAGCAGAACGTTGCTCACGCACACAGGTGAGCGTGTTTACATAAAAAGACCGCCCTGTGTAACATTAATTCCAAGATCTTTCCTTCCTTGTTTTATTTTCTGTTGTTGTGGTGAAAAAATAATACCTTATTAAGATTGTTATTGCCTACCTAAATATCAGACGCGTTTACATGAAGCTTAGTTCAAAAATCGTTGTTTAAAAACACTTGTTGTCTTTTCCTGACACAGAAATCATCAGCATCTTTATCAGTTGATTACATTACCACTGCTGTAAGGTTCTTGGACATGCCGGTTTCGTCACGATGTTTTCCTTCACCGTTTTGAGCGATGGTCAATTTTGAGTGTTCACCATTCATTGATTCTAATCTCAGTGCCCAATTTCCGAAACTCTAAAGCTCGGATACTGTATAAATTATTACTCTGTGACCACAAACGTCCAGAGGGTCCGAACGTAATAGAATTCGGTTCCGCCCGCATTAAAGGGTTAACAATGTGTACCTTACGCTATATTCTGATTTGTTTGAACGATTACAGTGAAGGATGAAATTTATAATGCAAAGGGAAAATACATAGGGAAAAGCCGAACAATATGTTACAGAAGGTGGACGCGTCTGTATAAGGTGACTTTGCTTTAAGTAATTTTGACTTTAGAAGGACACTCAAGTTTTGATCAATGCGTAAGTAGCGATTAGGTGATATATTTGTATGAACTGAAAGTCCAATCTGTGCTCAATGACTGATTATCGCTTGAGAAAGCGTCATTCATACCTAAATCTTTATGGTAAAATGTATCATCATCCTCAGTCTTTATGCTGTCACTGCTGGGACACAGGCTTTCTTTCAAAGAGAGTGTATTACTATGGATTCATAATCTACCACGCTTGCCCGGTGCAAGTTGGTAGATATCGCATGCACTTGAATGTTGCGGTTCTTAGACAGGTCGGCTTCCTTGCGATATTTTCTTTCAACGGTTTGAGCGATGGTATTTTTCGAATTATTAATATGGTTGCATCAAAAATGCGATAGCAATGCAGTTCTTGTTTTATATTCTGAGTGTCTAATGTATCTTTATATTATGTTAGAGTCGTTATAACTCAAAAAGTAACTTATGTATTTTTTTTGGCGGAAGCAGCGTTAATAAGTTATCACAGATAATGAGGCTAACTTCTGTAAAGCAAAGATACTCGTACCTAACATTTATCCATAACAAAAAACAAAATAGTACCTGAGAGTTAAAACCGCTAGGACCTCTTTTACAAATGCTTTTGCAACATAAAACGAGAGCTGAGTTGCCGTGTTAAAAATAAAACTATACGAGTTTTTTATTTTGTTTAGTACGCTCCATGGTAGTTGCTAAATCTCTACATCAAACCAACGTATACGTGGCTCCGGTACTCGGTACCTAAAATACAATTAGGTCGGTACCTACGACGCGGATGCATTTGCGGAAACACGTACCTAACGTAAATCTAAGTGTTATCTATCTAAGCAGGGTACACGCGAAGTGTTCTCAGTTCAATATCTAACAGCTGTTAGGATGGGGCACACTGAGCGTTAAATTTAACAATGGCTTTAATAACGCCCATACAATCACATTTCAGACCGCTCCTAGCTTCGAACTAGGACTCTCTGTTATCCAACGTGTCAGAATTCACAACACCCAGATACAGAGCAAATGACCACATCGTAGTCTAACATCAGGTGACTTGCGGTCAAGGCTTTGAGAATATAAGAACTCTCTGAGTCATGAACTAAAGAACTAAATTAGTCAAATTAAAAAAGAAAAGAAAAAGAGAAAAAGAGCTCGTAAACAAGCCTCTGAATTAGTAGTAAAGTCAAAGTTTAGTAGGATATAATACAACATGACTTGATCACTTTAAAACGTCAAACTTACAAATAGCTGCGTCTGTTCCAACTTCCTTACGCCGGCAAAAGAACAGGCAAGAAACACCCGACAGGTGAATTTTTAGGCGCAATCCCATTGCGGACGGAGCGCCAACTTGTGCCGAGTGGCTGGCAGTGGTTGGATGAGAAAAGCCGAAGACCGGGCTCAGTGGCGTATCATGGGAGAGGCCTATGTCCAGCAGTGGACTGATACAGGCTGATGATGATGAAGTTCACAACAATTCAAAGCTTTTTGTCATAAAATAGTGTGATATTTTCTAGTAAGATTTCGTTTATAATATAATAGCTAAGAAATGGTTTCATCCGCAGTGTGCCCCATCACAGGCAAGGCGTTCCATTACCCGAGTGTTTCTCGAATGTTCCAGAGCAAATAATTAAACTCATCACACTGCATTGTCCTGGATGCAGCTGCTTGTGACAGTGTAAGGATGGATGTAAAGTGGCGTCATGTGAGTATGTGAGCTTAATCTGGGAAAACATACAACGACAGCAGTAGCAGTTTTACAGTCCTTCAAAGTAGTTGTAAAAAGAGTTCTGCTGGGTCGACAATGCATCGGTAACGCCCCTAATATTGCAAAAATGTCCATAAGTGACGATAACCAATTTTAATTAAATTTCTTACAGGGCTGTGTTAAAGTCATCTGATGTGGTCGAAGGCGGCTTCACGCACTGTATCTTTTCTGTAGCCACGCTGCACCTGGACCGGGGACTGGCTCTCGAGTGAGGATGCTGGAACACATCGATGGATTATCATCATCATCATCATCATCCGGAAGAAGTCCACTGCTGATCATAGGCCTCCACCTTTCAACTCCACCCTCAAAGGCTTCCATCATCTATAGAACGTCTTTTGGTACGTGATCGCCACTCGAGAACCTTCGATAGATGCTCAGCGACAAATTCTTACTCAAGCTATGGTTTCACATCACGATGTTTTTCTGCGAAAACTCAAGCTCTATCTACGAGCCTCTGAGCTATCGGCTTCAATTAAATTTTATTCCTAGTAAAGTTGATATTAAAACAAGATTTTGGAAACTCTCGATTTATGTGGAGTTGCTAATCTGCGCAAAGCCTTAGGGTTATCTCAGTCTTACTACATGACAGGCCGTGTCTAGTGTCTGCTCTAGAGCTGCGTCAAGTCTGGTAGTGCAAACATTAATCTAACTCCACTCTCGGATATCGTTATTAAACAGAAACCTTAGGATTCAAGTACGTCCACATTATCTAATTAAGTTGAGATTTGCGTGTCTGAAACTAAGATTGGGTTACATTTAGATTTATGTTCCGGCAGCCACACCTAGGACCCGGTTGCCAGTCCAGGTGTAAAGTAGCACCACCTTCGACTGACTAGCGGCCGTCCGCAATAACCGACCTATCCACGATTTGTCCTACTGAAGATAAAAAAATTACATAGGCAAAGTAATGTCAAATTCCTATCTCTAGTAGGGCAAACCGTGGATAGATCGGTTATTGGTAGCGGCCGTAAATCAGGTGACTTGAGGTCAAACGCTACCCTGCGCTACGCTAAGATGTAAATAAACAATGTAAAGCAATTAATCATTCCAACTTTTCATAGACGCATGTAACCATAACTTCATTTGGACTACTGTGACAAATGACAGAAATAGATACGTCAACTTATGACGTACTTCCACAAGTCAGAAGATGGCGCTGTCAAAATGCAACGGATCGACAATTTACTTCTTCTTCCGCGAGTTGCGACGTGACGTCATCCAATACGAGCCAATGAGAGTCCAGCATTTTTGCCGCCAAGAAGCACCAAGACCTGAAAAATGTAACTGTTTTAAACATTCAGTCGGTGCTCGAATTTTGGTGTCAGCCAGATTGGCAAAAGTATAGTCATGGTGGTTCAGATTTAAAGCTAAGTATTATTCCTTATTGGTTATATTTTATTAAAGTGATTCTATGTTCTGGTTAAAGTTATATAACTTATTCATTATTCATTATTTTAAATGATTGCGATTGTTGTAACGTAGTAGTAGGTCGAGTTGCTAGAATTATTATGATGTGTGTTAGTGAATATTCATTGAGTTTATTATGCTTATTGTTGTTATTGTAAAGTGGTCGAGATAAAATGGAATACAAACATATTGTGGTAACTTCAAAGGTATTTTATTATTTCCTGAACTAATAGGTGTAACACTACAATAAAATTCATACCACATTTTTTTGATATTATATTTCTGAAGGCAAGTCACACCCAAAGAGAATAATATATATAATAGTCTCTAGTCAGACCTTCACATCTCTTGTCGTAACTTCGACTTTTTCTGGCAACTTTCTCAGCCTGAAGTGGCGTATAAACTAAAAGTTTCATTTTCTGGAACATCTATTTCCAAAACTTGTGTTTCTTAAGTGTGGGACAATGTGTGGTATTGGCGGATTATCAACAATTATGTGTGTGTTAACGTGTACAAGCGTAGGATATCGAAATGAAGATATTACACGTGATTTTTGTAGGTGTCCCAGTTAGTCTATGTAAAGTTTACGAAAAGTTCCACAACTTTATTTTAAAACAAAGGGAGAGTATGGTGTGCGGCGTATAGCCGGGTTACATCTCTTTACCATTTAATATTTGACAATCGATTCTGTTATGCATTTTCTAAAACTAAACTTAGTGTGACAGGTCTAAAAGTATTGCTGTCCTTTTCTGACGAAGTAAGAAAAGGACGGCATTACGTTTAGATCCCCCACTTTTATATGCACCACTGACTAGCACCATCAAATGCCATCAATGGTGCAAACGACACTGCTATGTACCGTTTGCACCATCGATAGTGCAAGTCAATGATGCACATGAAACTGGAGGTTTTAGATCTGTCAAATTTAGTTTAGTTGTATAAAATGCACAAATAATCGATATCATTGGCGAATCACACCAAACGTCAACGGTGTCACGCCATAAATGAACAAAGAAAAAAAAAAAAACCTTTGGATGTTAGGCACAAATATTAGCACGAAAGTCGATCGACTCCACATTTCGAGTCCCATCCGATCGTAAACCATAACTTTATGTGATCTACGGGACTTCGCGATGCGACTATGGAATTTTTATTCCTCGCATCACCTTCTGAATACTCAATGTCTTAAGTCGGTCACGTCGCTGTGCCGAATATTCGGCTTAGAGAAAGCTTTCGGCTGAAATTGTGTTGCTGAAATGTCCGTGTCAGCAAGAGGGTACATAGTAGATACAAGTCGATGGTGGCTCACAGGTAACGGAGATAGCGGGAGGACGATCCCGGGTTCGATTCTTAGCTTTACTTTTTGATATTTTCCAGGGTAGCGTTTGAACATAAGTCACTTGTACCACCCCTAGTAGCATGTTTTGAAAACTTTAAAAGTTTTCGTGAACGTCAAAGTTCACTACCGCCAACTTGTCAAAAGTGACAACTGCCTAAAAGTAAAAAAGTAACTTTAAAACTTTACCGATTTTAGGCCCCTCAAGTTCCGATAAGGCAAGCTGAAAAAATGTTTTGGAAGAAAACGAAAAATTTTTGTATACTATCGAAACCTAGGAGTACTGATGTAAAGTGACTATGTAGTCAAAGGCGCCTCGCTACGCCTGGACTGGATACTGGCTTTCAATACTGCTAGAAATCACCGACGGCAGTCTTGGCGATTATTGACTTGAAGGTCGTAGCTAGCCAGGCGAGTACTAGAAAACGCCCTAGCACTAAACAAAATAAGATTAAAATAAACACTGTTAGAGAGAAGCAGTTTATCCTCCTTTCGAAGGTATCAAAAAAAAAGTGAGTGCGTGTAACCTTTACGCGCGATTGAAGTAAAACTTCTTTGGCATTGACGGCATATATCACTGAAATGATTAAATATTAATTTAAATAATATATATCATATTATAATTTAATTATTTTTATTATTCATGTGCTTTACAAAGATTATTCCAATGTTATATTAATATTAAATTATTCATTCGAAACAGGTACTTGAATGTCATCATAATTTCTTACGTATCTGTGTAGTTTCCGCTATTTTTTTTTGTTTTGTTATGGCGTCACACGATTAGTGTATTTGCCAGTGTCAAGTATCCAATATTTCAAACTCAGAGAGTTGAATCAAGTTTAAATGATAGTGATGATGATGATGATGATGACGATGAGATGATGGGATGAGGATAGTGTTTTAGTAAAGTAGTCGAGCTTTACTTAAACTTACACGGACTTTTTTTTAGCAACTAGAAAAGTCACTTGCACAACTTTATTTCAATTTCCCACACTCGTACACATTAACGAACACATAATGGTTAATAATCCACCAATATTATACATTATCACTCGAAGAGACACAAGTTTTGGAAATAAAAACAAAATTTTCACGTTGACAATTCGATTGCCGCCAAAAAAGTCTTCCGCAATTTAAAAATAGCGGAAACTACACAGAAAGCGCGCGCAGCTAAGCGTTACTTCCGTCAGAAAAAAAATCTGAGTTACTCCCTTCCCTAGTCGCGCCTAAAGAAGTATTATTTCAAAAAAAAGTAGTGCTTATAGAAAAAGTACTTACTTGTTTTAGTTCTTTTATGACCTCTTTGAATTAGCGCGGAGGACTAATTTATGTTTTATCTTACTTATTAAAAAAAAGTCCTTGCTTGAGACGGAGTGACCATTCTTACATTAATTAGTGAATTAAAAGCATTAAGAACTATAAGTAGGAACTTATCGGAAAGGTGCACTGGGTATGGGTGTTTCTTACCCGAAATAACGAGTAAGAAATAAAAAGTTACATGCTTTGTAACTTTATTATGCTTTGATTTTTTTTTTTGTAAATAAACCTTAATCCTATCTACTTTTTGAAACTCTATTCGGGTATACTTGTATAGCCTTTTTGACGTTTTTCTTGCCACATAGTTTTTTTTTTGATGATTTAATTGCGTTTGTTTACGCTGTGCGTTCAAAAATATTACTGTTTGTGGATTTTGTGCTAAAACCGCCTCTTCATCTAAAATATTAATGTATTAGAGTTTTACTAATGGACACCCTATCCTCACCGTAGAACGCAAGAGGCCACCGTTCATGCCGCTTGTATACCGAAGTCTTGACGGGCCAGGCGAAATTTTAACATCGATTCACGTGTACCCTCAAAACTACCTTACTTCCCACCGTTAGAGTTCAAATTAGCTTGGCTTGAATAAAACATTTTCCGTTGAAAGTCTACATTTTCCCAACTTCTTAAATTAGCTAAAGAGACTAACCGTTTACATAAGCTTTTGTGAATATATAAAACTAGCTGTTCCCCGAGGTTTCACCCGCGTGGTCTACAGTTTATCGCGATAAAATATAGTTGCATAAGTTCTTTCTCAGGCTCTTAGACTATACTCGTATTTATACCAAATTTAATTTAGCCCCCACCTGACTCTCACTTTTCATTCGATTCAGTAAACCGACAGGACATTTCGTCAACAAATGCAACAAACAATGCATAAAATAAACTGAATTTTTCACCTAAAAAGTTTTTACCTTATTTTTTCACCCTAACGTCACAACCAAATAAAATTTTATATAAATCGGAACCCAGCGTCCTCAAACCTCATGACCCGTATTCCACACAATACCGCTCAAAGAATTACGCTCTAGAACTGTAATTTTGTATCTCCAAACGTTCACAACTTTGTCGCACTGTCCGGTGCATTTCGGCGAAAATAATTCCTGAAACAGCCAAACATTCAAATTTAAGCTTTACCGTTATTCAAATAAGGGAAATAAAAGTGCTGGATAAAGTTTGCAGTGGTGAAACACAGTGTTCTCGTGGCCGTATCACCGTATAACTTGGAACTCTATCGCACGGAGCTATGGTCTATCAAAACAAAACGACAATGTTGTATTCGGGTGCTGTCACAGTGCAGTACAGCAGGTATGGAAATTCCTAACAAACAAAAGGACTTGAATCACAGCAGCTACCCGCATTATTTATTTATTTATTATTATTAGAACGGATATACCATTTACACTAATCATAACATAAAACAAAATGAATACATAGGTCAAATAAATCGATGTCACAATAAATAAATTTAACAACACAATAGAATTAATTTAATTTTTTTTTAATTAAAATTAATTTAATTTTTTTTTAAATTAAATTAATTATATAAAGGACTTTGTCTCAGTCAGCCAATAATTATGCAAGTTTCGAATCCTCTTAAGTTAATACACAGATAACATTAAATAAGGTCTAAAATTTTAGATTTAGCTAAAATGAGACAGAGTTTAATCAACAGATTTGGTTTATACAATTTTTTTGGTTCCTTTTAGGGATATTCTTGTTGGAAAATAGAGTGGATTGAGCTCAACCTCTTGGACAAATACCGTTTTCCACTGACGAACTTTTCCACCATTTTTTTTCATTAATTAGGTACATTAGAAGGGAAGCGTTTGACCGCATGCCACCTGATGTTGTGATGATGTACCTATATATACCTAGTTGAAAGTGGCGCTATGCTTCGCTTGAATTAGAAATTATAATAAGTAATGGGTATTTTAACGTTTACGTTACAGTGGACGGCCGAGTGGCCGTCGCCCTGTCGGCCGTCCCAGATATCGCTGGAAAGACGAAGTCACGAAGGATTTGCGCGAGCTCCAGGTGGAGGACTGGCAGGAGGTGGCGCAGGACAGACCGAAGTGGCGTCTTTTGTTATCGGAGGCCAAGACTCACTTTGGGTCGTTGCGCCATCTCAGTTAGTTAGTTAGTTATTTTAACGTTTTCAAAATTAACCTTTTCTCTCCTAAAGCGAGAACTGTCTTACTGTAGTGACTACCCTTGATGTCCTATCATCAAGCACCACTAGCTAATTTTACTTTTCTTATATTTTTCTTGTTATCGATGTGTGTTGCGGCAACTTGCCCCGTGGCTTTGCCACGTTGAAGTTGATATATTGCATACAAACTTGAGTTTCCTATTTAACCCCCTTAGTGCATGCCTATGAAACGAAACTACACAGAAAATTTCTCGTCTCTCATGTCTGTCACATCTTGAGTAAGCGTTAATATGTCAGTGAATGAATCGGGACTTTGAAATACAGTAGGTACCCCTAGTATTCAGGTTTTGATAATTTACAAAAGTTATTATTATATTTTAAAGTTTTCGTTTCCTTCCAAAAAATTTTTTTTTCAGCGCACCTCTCTGTAACTTTGAGGATCTAAAACTGGTAATACGGGTTATTTTAAATCGTTTTATTCATATTCCAACAAAGTTATTAAGTTACTTTGTGAATTTAGGCAGTAAGAGTTGCGACAAGTTAGCGGTAGTAAACTTTGACGTTTACGAAAATTCATAGTTTTGAAAAATAAGACATGTGTGACGATTATTTTTTCTTCTTCACTTACCTACTGCTTCAATAACTTTTCTGTGCCTCAGTCCAGCTTTAAATGGTACAGATTGCCATTCAAAATTTCATTGCGTTTTGTGGCGTGAATGTAATACGTCTATTCAGTTTTATGATGATATCAAAACGTTTATGTAGTGAGAATTGGGCCGGACAGTGTTATGGGGTGTGAATAAATCTCAATTGATTTGTGAATGTAGGGCTAACACATAAAAAGTAAAATGGCTTTGTTCGCACCCGCCTTCATGCTAACGGGTGGCGGTGTGCCAGCCCTCACTCATGTACCGGAGACTCGGCGATGAGCTTGCCGAGTCTCCGGTATGATGAGCTTAACCTGAGCGTCAAGCCAGGGGAGCACTGACAAATTCCCTATCAACAAGCTTTTTTTCATTAATTCTTTCATAATCAAAATCAAAAAAATCAAAAGAAGTCATGTGGGCCAAAAGAAGTCATGTGGGCCAAAAGAAGTCATGTGGGCCAAAAGAAGTCATATGGGCCAAAAGAAGTCATGTGGGCCAAAAGAAGTCATGTGGGCCAAAAGAAGTCATGTGGGCCAAAAGAAGTCATGTGGGCCAAAAGAAGTCATGTGGGTCAAAAGAAGTCATGTTGGCCAAAAGAAGTCATCAGATGCTGTGTGGCTCTCTTTTTTCTAAATGAAAAACTTCGATTGTTTTTTGATAATGTTTATTTAAGCCTTTAGAATTTTATTGGTCAAGTCGAGAAGATTATATCGGCCCGAATCGAAGATTTTACATTTAGAAAAAAAAGAGGGTCAAACAACATCGGATGACTTCTTTTGGCCCACCTTATATTAGGTGAAAATGTCCAGCAGTTTCTCTGGAAATATTCTTACGCCTTAAATGCACTTCGGAAAAGAGACAAGGGGTCATGACTCATGACTGATCCGACCTGCATTGGTATAAAATCGTTTTTTTACACAATAAAAAATAAATCTATCAATAAAACTTTACTGTCCATGAAAATCTCGAACGCACCAGCAAAATTACAAGCAACATAAACACGTACCAGATCGTTACTTTTACAACAAAGCTGTATGGATAACCTTCATAAAAGTAGTCCTGCACACGGATCGTAAAAGACAATTTTAATGTAGATAATATTTATTAATTTCTGTACCCCTAGTACAAGTTTTGAAAACGATAAAAGTTTTGGTAAACGTCGACGTTTACCACCGCCGACTTGTCAAAGTGGCAACTCGATCTGTTTAAATTCAAAATGTAACTCAATAACATTGTTGGAATATGATTATAACGATTTCAGTTCCTCCAAGTCTCGGTAAGATTCGCTGAAAAAATATGTATGGATAGAAACGAAAGCTTTTATAGTTTTTGTAAACTATCAAAACCTGTACTAGGGATACTGAACCGTGTTGTTTACGGCTAGAGGTGCGCGGTTTTCAGTGAACTCTTACGACCAGTCTCAATAACCTATCTATCCACAGTTTGCCCTATTATAGATAGTAATTTGACATTGCCGGTCTAATCCCCGAAATTCGAAATCCCCGAAATTCCAAAACTCAGTATGCTTATCTCACGATGGTTTCCTTCACTGTTCTGAGTGATAAAAAATACACACAGTATAACTTTTAAAGTCATAGGTGGGGCGAGATAGGATTCGATTTCGGTATCATTACCTACCTTGTACCGCGCGTATTGTCGTTCAGCCACCATGGCTCTTTCTAGGTTCAACTATTTAATATAACTTTTTATCTTAGGTAATTAGTAAAACAGCCAAATACTTATCCAAAGGTTCAATTGATAATTTTCATACCCTTTTTTGTTTTCTCATAGGGCCCAAACTTGAATGCCCTAGGGCCCCTGCAGGGCCTTAGACGGCCCTGTATATTAGTACTAACGTATGGTAGACTTAGTACCAACTATGTAGTAGAAGTGGACTCTCGTATGGAGTACTTTGTATTGCTAGTGGGTGGCTTTTCAATTTTAAGAAAACCTTCCTTTTGCCTAGATAACTTTTATTAATGTATAATCTAATATAGACTGTTCGGTGTTCATCATCATCATCACGTTCCCACTGCTGGGACTAGGGCGTTCTCTCAGAGAGAGTATGGACCATAAAATCTGGGCCATACTCTCCCCCTAACCGATCTATCCACGATTTACCCTACTGGAGATGGAAATTTGACATAAGCTCCATAGAAGTAATGTCAAATTTATGTCAAACCGTGGATAAAGCGACCGCTAGTGTCAAAGTTTTCAAACCGCCTACAGTGAGTTATCTATCTATATAAACTTATCTATGTAGGTAATAAATTATACCTACCTATCATTTAAACTAATCCCATTGCATCCGAAGTTGAAACCAAGTTGAAACTTTCAACTTTACAACTCCCATCATACTGTAAGGATTCTCTGCCTGTATCCTACAATTCCCGCAAGAGTCACGGCACACGAGCAACTTGTGGCGTGATTCGGCATGAACCACTAAAAGTGGCCGGCTACTCGATAAATCTGATTTTATAAATATTCCTAAATATTGCAAATTCTTGCGATGACCCCTCCCCGCTTGTTTTGAAATGAGCAATGAGAATTAAGTGTATTGTAAAGGTCATGGAACTGCCACCTAATTGTGTTAGTCAATATGACTGCTATAAAACTATTAACACGTCATGTTTATTTACTGTAGGTAAGTACCTGGGGCCCAATTCTCGCGGCGTGATATATTATCACATTCGTTAAATATCGATAACTGTCAAAATTCAATATATATTTGACAATTAGTGCGATATTTATCGCATGTGATAATATATCACGTCGCGAGAATTGGGCCCTAGAACGTCGCTGGGCAAGCCTCTGCGAACATGTTTTATGCTCTGTAGAATCGAGACCTATAACTAGTCATTTTAGACAGTCATTTAATTTATATGACAGCCTAAATTAAAAAAGTAAGATAACAACTAATGTTTTAAAGATCCCTTGAACTAGCCAAAGATGGTCTAACGATAGTTCAAACGATTTTTGACGTCCAGCTGCTGGCCATGCTGCCCTAATTGTATCTATTAATATCGATATATCTACTAAGGCCATTTTCGCAACTAGAGATGCGACTGTAGCCCGTATGCACCCCTCACCTCGTACTAATCAAAATAATAGCTCTACCGCCTCTACCTGCAAGATCCGCCGCGCCAGACGTTCCATTCGTTCATTCGTTCAACCGGTCATTCGTTCAATTGCTCCCATTCTAGCGAATCGCTGAGCTAGCTTCCTGTTTGTCTTCTATTCAAACTGGAAGGGATGGGACGGAAGATTGATTAAAAAGAATGTTTCTGCGAAAAGAGCGAAACGGACGAGTATTTATCAGGTTTGAGTTTAAGTAAGTATAGGTACGGACTTCTTTTCTTTTCATTGTCTATATTAACGATCTCCCAAAAGTGACTAAGCATCCAATGACACTGTTCGCTGATGATAGCACGGTGACAATAGCTTGTCAAAATAAAGAATTTTATGAAACTGACATTAATAATACACTAAATTCAATAATCAAATGGCTAATCAACAACAATCTAATAATTAATATTAATAAGACTAATTTAATGCAATTTACACAGAGATCTAATTATATAACGGACATAAATATAAATTATCAAAATAAAAATATAAATCAAGTAGATTCGACAAAATTTCTCGGTCTTATCGTAGATAGGAAATTAGATTGGAAAGCACATGCTGAAGATCTGACTAGAAGACTAAGCAGCTCAGCGTATGCTCTTTACAAACTTGCACCCGTTGTAAAGATAGATGCGTTTATGACTTCATATCATGGTCTGGTGTCGTCAGTTTTGAGGTATGGCTTGATATTCTGGGGTAACTCCACTCTCACTGGTCTCGTCTTTAAAGGACAGAAGCGTTGTATCAGGTCAATGTTTGGACTTCGAACATCGGATAGCTGTAAACCCAAATTTGTTGAATACAGGATTCTGACACTTCCGTCCCTCTATATTTTAGAAGTAACTTTGTTTGTCAAACTGAACCCCCAGCTGTTCCCACGTCTATGTGAGACAGTGCAGCGAAACAGGCGTGATCAAAACATACTTCGCTTGCATACGGCTAGGAAGACGCTCATGCGTAATAGCATTTTTTGTATGGCCCCTAGTATTTTCAACAAGCTACCAAAAAATCTTAGGGATTTGAATGCTAGTGTTCTTAAACGAAAACTGAACACCATCTTGTTGGGCAAATGCTATTATAGCGTAGGCGAATTTTTTGCTGACAGTGCTTTTTGTGGTGAAATGTGACATTTCTGACATTTGTAATATCTTTTTGACCGTTTTATTTTTGACTATTTAATTGTTGTTATCTAATTGCCCTATGACCTTTTATTGATTCTTGTTTATTTATTTCTCACTCAATGATTCATTCTTTTTCTTTAATGTGATATTGTCATTATTATTATTATTTTCTCTTTTTTATTTTTCTAGTTAATTTGATTTTGTAATTAGCGGCCATCCCACTCTATTTGTACGCCCATTTAGGCAAAACATGTTGTACCTATAATCCCTTTATTGAAGATCTGCATGCAATCTTGCTATGTAACAGCACATGTTTACAAATAAAATATCTTTATCTTTATCTTTATCTTTATCTTTATCTTTATCTTTATCTTTATCTTTATCTTTATCTTTATCTTTATCTTTATCTTTATCTTTATCTTTATCTTTATCTTTATCTTTATCTTTATCTTTATCTTTATCTTTATCTTTATCTTTATCTTTATCTTTATCTTTATCTTTATCTTTATCTTTATCTTTATCTTTATCTTTATCTTTATCTTTATCTTTATCTTTATCTTTATCTTTATCTTTATCTTTATCTTTATCTTTATCTTTATCTTTATCTTTATCTTTATCTTTATCTTTATCTTTATCTTTATCTTTATCTTTATCTTTATCTTTATCTTTATCTTTATCTTTATCTTTATCTTTATCTTTATCTTTATCTTTATCTTTATCTTTATCTTTATCTTTATCTTTATCTTTATCTTTATCTTTATCTTTATCTTTATCTTTATCTTTATCTTTATCTTTATCTTTATCTTTATCTTTATCTTTATCTTTATCTTTATCTTTATCTTTATCTTTATCTTTATCTTTATCTTTATCTTTATCTTTATCTTTATCTTTACTTTTTTGGCGGCAATTGAGTTGTCAACGTGAAAATATTGTTTTTATTTCCAAAACTTGTATTTCTTCGAGTGGCAATGTGTAATATTGGTGGATTATTAACCATTAGGTGTTCGTTAATGTGTACGAGTGTGAGAAATTGAAATAAAGTTGTGAAAGTGACTTTTCTAGTTGCTCCAAAAAAGTCCGTGTAAAGTTTAAGTAAAGCGCCACTACTTTACTTAAGCACTATCCTAATCCCATCATCTCATCATCATCATCATCACCATCATCACCATCATCATGTAAACTTGTTTCAACTCTCTGGCAAATAAACTAATCGTGTGACGCCATAACAAAACAAAACAAAAAAGTATAGGACGGTACTTATATACCTACTTTGTAACTATCACACTAATATTTTACATGTGAAAGTTTTTGAGTGAGTCAGCGAGTGTGTGTGTTTGTTACTTCTTCACGCTGAAACGGCTGAATTACGGATTTCAGTGAAATTTGGAATGGTGATAGTTTATATCCTGGGCTAACACATAATTTATTCTACTTCTAATCTGAGAAAACTGCAGATTAAACCGTAGGGCACAGCTAACACACACACACACAGCTTAAATACACAGCACACATACACAGCACACACACACACATAGCACACACATACACAGCGCACAGGCACACAGGTAGGTTAGGCACAGCTTTAATATATCGGTATACCATGGACAAAGTAATCAACAAGACATTATTCATTTAACGACTAGCTAGACAATGTGCTAAGAAGTTGCATAATTATATAAATATCAAGTTGCACAATTATAGACACTCCCACTATTGCTAAAAATAATCATAACAAAAAGTGTTAGGTCTAAGAGCCAATACTAAAGTAGTCAGTAAGTGTAGCTACCTTAATAAAAGGTAGGTAGTAGATGCCTACCTACCATCAACATTCTTACTAAAATATTGCAACTTTTCATTTCTACAGTGAATTGTTTAGAAAGGAGGCTGAAAGGTGCACTTGCCTCGCTGCAGAACACAATAGCTTGCTCCCTGAATGCATTCTAATGAAATAAAGAAACGTTTTGTCCCTTCTCTGCATTGACTCGAGCGGGACTCGCCCGCGATGAATGGGCGGCGCAACGCAACTCTATTGACGGCGCTGTGGCAACATGTCTAGATCTATTTTCATTCAGTTTACTTTCTATTGAAAGTGGAGATAGGTAGGTCAAGTCATTTAGGAAAATGGGTGGCTATGGCTAGAATACTGAGTGATCATCAAATATCAAAGTGTTGGTACTGAACTGAAAGTTACATAGCTGGTGATAAATTTAAATAATGCGTTTATATAAATTATTATTGCTATTTTGGTAATTTTTGGTGCCATTATAATGAATGTTAAAGGTTCATATTATGCTAAGATACCTATTACCTATTAATACCTAGATTCATTTAATTTTGGAAAGTTGGAAGCGGCAGTATGGTATGCAGTTGACTGTTTCAAAAAATATTATACAAGTAACAATCAGTTTAAAATATTTCAATATTTCCTACCTGATTCAGTGAATGTTTCTGTATCTGTAATTCTGTATGAAACGAAACGCATATTGGCAATCCGACACAATATGTCACTGTCATATTATGTCAATGTCAAGTTCAGAGTTGACCAATAGTCAAACAAAGCTTGTTGTTTTTGTGAAATACTTCGGAGAAATATATATTTTCTATTCTTGTTTTACAAATTGCATTGGTTTTCATTACTTTCTTGTGTTTAAAAAGTCATTTGTGAGTTTTAACAGCGTTGCCTAATAAAGAAAAGCAAAACAATTCGTAAATACGTCACAAGGAGGCCAATTTTCTTCCTTGTACAAAAACGCCTTATTTTGATCAGTTTTGCCACATAAAATGGATTGCGTTGCTAAATTGAAGATCCTAGTTATAGGAGAGAGTGGTGTTGGCAAATCTAGGTAAGTTATTCTATGTTGTAAAGTGTAATTTGTGACTAAAACATGCTCATGATGTAGGCACTGTTTGATTGTACATACTTGCGTACGAAGTCGATTTCCATGCGATAACATTGAGTCATTCCTATGACAGCTACCAAGTTGTGAAATATTTATAAGCTAATTTTTTTGGCTTCAACAAAGCAAACCTTGAAATTTGGTAGATTATGATGGAATTGGGATCAATAAAACAATAGGACTGGAGCATTGTGGCCGAATTTAATTGTCTTACCTTGAAACTACTGTATTTATTTCGCATGAAGCATTAGTAATCTGTCTAGATTTGTTTCAAGGTTATTTAATAACAATTAGTGGAATTAAGCAAGTACTTACCTACTTTCTCTTAACATTAATCATCAACGAATTCTTCTTTACAATTAGTTTTTATCTAAATTGATTTTGGTTTATTGGGTATCGAAGTAGAAAATGAATTGTTGAACAAAAAACTACTTCAATTCGTTCACCAAGCCAAATAAGTACAAAATAAAACGATTTTAATATGTCTTCTAATCCTCAAATGATTTACTTAGAGAAGAAATTATTTAACTCTGACACCTGCCTTTTCAATGGCATCAAATATGTACCTTTGACTTAGGCTGGTATTCTAGAATGATGCTCAAGTGTAGGTCTGAGACGTGGTCTTTGACTGTTGGCCTTTTGAATAAGCTCAGAGTCACACAACGAGCCATGGAGAGAGCCATGCTTGGAGTTTCTTTGCGTGATAGAATCCGAAATGAGGAATTTGCCAAATAACCAAGGTCACCGACATAGCTCTCAGAATTGGCAAGTTGAAGTGGCAGTGGGCAGGCCACATCGTTCGTGGAACCAATAACCGATGGAGTAGAAAGGTTCTCGAGTGGCGACCACAAACCGGAAGACGTTCTGTAGGTAGGCCCCCCACTAGGTGGACCGACGACATTGTGAGAGTCGCAAGGAGCCGATGGATGCAAATGGCTAATGGCCGTTCATGGTGGCGTTCAAGGGGGAGGCCTATGTTCAGCAGTGGACTTCTTCCGGCTGATGATGATGTAGGTCAATACTTGAGTAGTGGTTGAGTGACATATTTGTATGCTGAATACGCCGAATTTGATCTCAGGGTAATATGAGGTTACTTCGAATCGAGAGCCTTCAATATCAATAGCTTGAAAAGTAAAGCAATATTTTTTACAGCATAATCCTAGCGTTCACAAAAGGAGACTACAAACCGCAGTTCCCTGCAACCATAGGTGTTGACTACAACCACAAAGAGGTGAATGTCAACGGACTCAAAGTCAAACTCGGCATTTGGGATACGGCTGGCCAGGAGCGGTATAGAACGTTGACATCCAGTTTTTACAGGTCAGTTTTTCAAAAAGCTTCAAGTAAAAGCCGTTTTGTTTAAATGCATTTTTTTTTTTGGTTAGGTCCCATTATATTTTTTGAGTTTTTAAAATAATAATTCTTTCAGCATAGTAAAATACCATCTCCCAGTGTCAAATCCAGAATATCAAAAGTTTCTAGTGGCGTTTTAACCTTCAAAATGAGAGAGCCCTACTTCTCTCTATTTTAAGCGACTTCAGCCCAGTTCGGCGTCATACAAAAAAAAATAGCTAAATACTAATTTCTTTGTTACAGAGATGCTCATGGTGCAATATTAGTCTATGATGTGTCAGACCCAAAAACGTTAGACAAGTTAAAAGAATGGGTAGAAGAACTGCAAGTTTACACCACCAAGAAGAATATTGTCTGTTTAATTGTCGGAAACAAAATTGATCAGGTAAGATCTTTTTGTTACATCTTGATCACAAGTTACCTGATGTTTCGCGACATTGGGATTGAAAGTGGAGCGATTCACTTCGTCTTTCGAAAAAGAAATTACAGCAAGCTTGCACCACTGAGGCTGGCGAGTATACCATAAACACATACATATCTGACCCGTTACTAGGATTCCCCTGGGTATCAGAATCTATGTGAATTGGGCATATACAACACCCAGATTTAGAACAAATACTGGTGCTGTTTTTCAATGCACAAATGGTTATATAAAGCGACAATTACTTAACTATTAGGATTCCCCTGGGTATCAGAATCTATGTGAATTAAGGATCTACAACACCCAGATTTAGAACAAATACTGCTGCTGTTTTTCAATGCACAAATGGTTATGTATATGACAATGACTTGACTATTGCTTTGTGTAAAACTATATCATAGGTTATTAGGTACTTAGTTTGCGAATTTTTTATTGTTATTATAAACGTTATCAGTAACCCCATTCTGGGCAAAATTCTCCGACTGCTCTTATTATTTTTATCTTCCGTTGTTCTTAGCCGAGGGTAGTGCCGAGGGAAAAAGGTCAAGCGTTTGCACAGAAACACAGGATGCTGTTCATTGAAAGCAGTGCAAAGACACAGGAAGGCATCAATTTGGCATTCGAAGAGTTGACACAGAAGGTGAGTCTAGACTACATCTAAGATTTTTTTGAAACAGAAACTTGTAAAATATGACAAAAAACAATAATAATTCACAAACATTGAAAAATAAACCGTCATGTCAAATTAATACAGTACAATTTAGAAATCCATTCGGCATTTCTTTTGAAAAAAAAAACAAATTATGTTTTTATTTAAGGTCATAATTAACCTCTTGAATACACATGTAAAGCTAATATTATAAAGAGAAAAGATTTAACTTTTCGTATGTGTGTTTGTAATCGATAAACTCAAAAACTACTTGACCGATTTAAAAGTTCTTTCACTTATAGAGAGCTATATATTGTCAGCTAGTAATACGGGCTGTACCTTATTTTCAAAAACATTAGAGATCCCTACAAAAATTTTGATAATGTTACCCTAGGTATCAAAAATTATATCAAAATTGATCTGTGGGAAACTGGGGCGGGTTACTTGTAGAATATAATCATATTGAATCTATTTATGATCAAATGATAAATAATAAAATAAGCTCCTTGAAAGGAGGTTTGTCCAGAGAACTACTAATAGCAACATTTTGTAGTCTGTAACCGATTTGGCAACACTGGTTCTTCTGTCGTCACAACAAAATTAGTCCAATTATTCGATTATAGCCCACGGTAGCTCAATTTTGTTTTTCTATCCTAGATAATTGAAACTCCTGGCCTCTGGGAGTCCGACGGTTCGTCCTCCAATATTCGCATATCAGCTCACGGCGACAACCGACACCAAACGGAAGAATCTTGCTACGGCAGTTACTGTAGTATATAGATAAAAGGTCTTATGTTTTTTGGCTTGGATTTGAAGATACCGCGCATTTTCTCAAGGAAATGATACTGTTGTGTTTTTGAAGTTTTCTATATTACTTGTAACAATCTATTCGAACACATCATCACTTAATATCAGAGGCCCTAGCCAAGATGCAAACGTTTCTTCTTATACAGTCAAAAAAATTAACGGGTGTTTCTTGCCTGTTCTTTTGCCGGCGTATGGAAATTGTAACAGGTGTAGCTAGTTTTATGTTTGACGTTTTAAAGTAATCACAATGCATCCCATTGAATAAAAAACTACTTATTGTTTTGATTTGAATTGTTAAAACATAAGCGTAAGCGAATAAAAAAGGTGAAACGAATAGGTACGTACGCCGAATGCTCTTTCTACGATTAAAAAAAAAGTGATTTTAGTCTATGGTGCGCGACCGCGCGGCTGGCAAAGTCAATAATAGTGAGTTATCGTTGAAAAATATCGTTACCATATTTTTTTTATTGTTAATTTGGTGAGACTTCAAGTGGTAGTTGAAACGCATGGTTTGAACATTTCTCAGGCTTCTGTTTGATTACTAACTTCACCTGATTGTAACGCCATATTAGAATAATGCGTCCCTGGCAATACAGATAATAAAAGCAATGTTTTCTTAACAAAAGCACGCTTATTGTTAGCTTTGAACCTTAGATATTTTTGCCGCCATCCAATCTTTTATTTCACTCAGTATCTACTTGAGAAAATTCATAGAATTAATTTATTCATGCTTAACATCACAAAGAGGTCCTTTTAAAGATCTAAAAACAGTCAGTCACTTGTATTTTTTATTAGTTGAAATGATTTCAAGTTTGGACTTTGTAACAAGCTGTAGCGGAAACCTAAATGGTACAAAATGTATGTGTTTCATCGCCTTAAAAGCTTCGTTCGTAAACGCATCAATCAAAACCACTCTTTGGTCTCTGAGAATTCTCGCGAGTTAGACGATAAAATGTTAATATGAATAAATATATTTATATTTACTATAATACATAAGTGTGTAGATAATAATGTATGTAATCAAAATCATAGTGAAAAATAATTATGCTAGCTTGCAGTAGAAATCGATTATAAGTTTTCCCGCGTTCCGCTTGTTACATGGCCCAATCTTCATATTGTATTGAAATGTCAAAATCCTAAAAATGTAAATGTTATCTTAAAAAAATAAAGTACAACTTATTCTTATTGATATGATAATATTTATGTAAACAGTGCTTAATATTTAATTTAAATAAGTGTACCTACTCTTCAAATCCGTAGCTTTATATAATTTTGGTGATGTATAAATATAATATAATATATATTTTAATTAATTAATCTGTGTTTCGTAAAATATCGTGTTTTATAAAATGGTTTGTAGAATATTTTATCTATGAAAATCTTATGACTTTTTAATCTTGATTTTGTATCATAAAATTAAGAGTCTATTTTATATCAAAGACTACGAATTTTCATAAAAAAGTAGGCAATCAATATCAGTAAAATACTCTGTAAATAATTGTTTTTATTGGACCAAAAATAAATAAATTATTAAAATGCAAGATACATAGTTTTCTTCTGTGAAACCCTAAAAGATGTTGAGCGAGATGGGTTTCGAACTTGGTATTGGCGCCCTGTAACCTGTAAGGCGCACGGTACCTTTATGCCACCACCGCTCTGCACTACAGTGTTTTTAAGTGTGAAAGGAATATCTGTTCATCATATTGATTATATCATAGTTAATTTCCGTCAGTAATTTGACGATTACAGCTACTAAGAAAAATCATCATCTGCCTATAACGTTCCCACTACTGCTGTTGGAACAAGGGCATTATTTCAGAGAGGGAGTATGGGCTATAGAGTAATAGTGTTCTGTGGCTATAATCCACCAAGCGAGGCCCAGTGCGTACTGCGTATTGGTGGATAGGCTAGTAGGCAGCGCTAGTGTCGGAAGGTTCCAGACCGCCTAAAGGCCTCCGACATAATCAAACAATCCTAAGATAGCAACCGGGAGCGTCGGTTTCACATGCCCACCGAATCACCGAAGCGTTCAGTTTTAAGTGGTCATCCATCCAAAAATCCGGAAGACGTTCTGTAGATAGGCCCCCCACTAGGTGGACCGACGACATTGTAAGAGTCGCAGGGAGCCGATGGATGCAAATGGCTAATAGCCGTTCATGGTGGCGTTCAAGGGGGAAGGCCTATGTTCAGCAGTGGACTTCTTCCGGCTGATGATGATGATGATGATGATGACCCATCGAAGTAGTGCCCGCAGAGAACGTTGCTTGACCTAGTTGATCAGTTAAGAACGACTATAGTAGAAAAAAACGGCGAGATATTTTCCGCACTTGACTTTCACCTTATTGACGTCACAGGCTGTGAAGCAAAGCAGCAATAAAATACTTTCCGCTTCCTGGTCGCAGTAAATACCCATGTGTTACAACAAATCAACGTTAAAAGCCTTACTACCTACACAACAGGGCCGTTATAAGGCCATTCAGGGGCCCTAGAGCACTCGAAGATTGGGCCCTTTTAAAAACTAGTGAAAAAAGTCATTAGATATACGCCAACTTGTATTTTAATTGAATTAGGTACGTTCAAAAGATGGAGCTCTGATGAGGGCACCAATTTATCATCAAACGTGCTCCATATCAGAATAACAATCTACCAATTATGACAACTAGTCCAGTCTAGTTAGTATCCAGTCCAGGTGTAGCGTGACGCTACCTTCGACCTCATCGTCGCTTAACATCAGGTGACTTGTGGTCAAACGCTGTAAAAAAAAGAACTAAAAAGCAATGATCGATAAGTGGTAGTGACGTCAACGTGGATAAATGTGCATTGCATCAGGTGAGTTGTGGTCAAACGCTTTCTTGTAAGTAAAAAATAGATAACTTCTGGGTTCCAGGATTTAAGGGCCCCCATAAGACCGGGGGCCCTGGGCCCCACTTGCCATTATGGTAAAAGTGAAACTGCTACATACATAGTCTGGTAGATAAGGTACCTACTGTTATATAACATCGATAAAAAATCGCATCAATAACCATTCATAATGGGCGACGTATAATGCTCGAGGGGACGCGGGAAAGTGGCTGGTAAGTTATGGGTGGTAAGGCGCAGAATGGTGTGGATGACGGTATCGGGATGGTAAATATTATTTTCGCATGTGAGTGAGGAATACGGACGCATTTTGTGTTCAGAAACGCTGGTGAAAATACAGCGCTGGTATGTTTATTATGGCATAATAGTTCATTACTTTGCACTTGATGATCCAATTTAATTTGTTAGTAATTATAAAATTGTACTTAGGTAAATGTGATCGCATCCAAAAAAATACCTGCAGGGCGGCGTTTCTTAACGGCGGGCGTAAGAAAGTTAGAACATGATATTGATTATGTACCTACACTGAGAAAAAAATCCTGACTTTTTCCTTTCTTAGTTTTCCTTATGAGTCAAAAGGGAAGGAAACTCCTTTTGTATTACGGAAGTTCTTTTTTGCCCGTGTAGTTTTAAGTTTAATGTTTTAAATGGTCACATGGTGAATCCTACAAAATCAACATAATTATCTTTGACTTTATTATTAATATTTAAGTATATTATGCATGCAACCTAGGTATATCATACGCATAATAATAACATGTGCATATTAAGGCTATATATGAAACAATATACTTACCTATATTTCTTAATATTGTAGTTTATATAACTATATAAGCGAAGTGTTTGATTTTGGGAGAGCACTACTTAAGTAGATACCTAGCTACCTATACTGCATCAAACATAGCACATCTCTCGAACTTACCAATTTTATTTATACCTGGAATCCTCACAGAATCGTGCTATGATTTTCGATATAACAACCCGAGTGGCGTCTTCTCGCAAACTTCCTCCTCGTATATTCCGCCGCCGCGCAGTAGGTACATGGCCACCAACACCGCAGGCGCCTCCCGATGTTACTGGTTAATTCCAGTGGCCGGGACACTTCCATTTATCAACGACTTCGGCGACAAATAGGCCCAAGAACGCTGCCCTGAATGGCCCAAGATGGAGTCTCGTTAATAGCTGACCATACTTCAAGCCAACTCAGGATAAACGACTAAACGTTGACAAATATATAAAGGAAGCACTCATTATGATTTATCGACGAATTCGCGGAACGGCAAATATTAATATTGGGTCTTTATGAGGTCTTTAATGATGTTTGGACAGATATTCTGTTAATGGTTGTAAGTATTAGCTTCTGAGAGTGGGTTGTTGATGGCGTTTTGCTGACGTGGACGGATGTAGAGTGAAGAAAGACTGTGGCTGCCCCACTTCATAGACAACAGTATCAACTTTAGCTTTGAAGCAGTTATGTTGAAGTATGTGTATATTGGCCAAATTTCTTTTGTAACCAAATTTTTCGTCAAAAAATCTGTCCGAGCATAGAGGATACTTTGAAAAGCAGCGCTGCGCTCACATTGTAATAATGCAGCACATCCTGAAGTTACCCGTACTGCTCTATAATTAAATAATAACATGTAGGTATGTACTTTCTGTAATAAGACTCCTTATGCCTTTGTAGGTAGGCATAAAGTAGTGACGATAAATTGTTTTTAATTTAGCTTTATTAAAAAGCTGTAAAGGGAAATGGTTGTTACGGAAAAATATACCTATTGAGCTAAATCTTGCGATAATGTAGATAATAATATATTATGATAAGGATCATAGCTAGTTGTCTTATGATCGGGAAAAATAAAAATAAATAATTACCGACCCTTACATCCGATAACTCGAGACCTAAAATAGACTCCTAAGTACTTGCAACACAATCACATCAAAAGGAAATTTCCCCCGAATCAGAAGTAGGTAACGCGACCAAAATACAATTTGCCTGTCGAATTCGCAACATTCCGCTTCCAATATTTTTATATTTACCTACTTCCCGGACTGATGTAAACGGGGATTAATACAGGGCTTGTCATCTGGAAATATTGACTCTGATTTCTTTCGGCTCGTTTGATGAAATGTGATTGAAAAACGTGATGGATTGGCTTGTATTTGGTTAAGGAGTGAGGGGACGTGCGTGACCGGTTTTTGGAAGAGTAACAGTCTTTTTAAAGATGGCTTGATCGTTTTTTGGCTCAATATGATACCGTGAGTCTTTAAATTGAAAGAGAAGAGAAAAGCATTTTTTAGGTTAGCATAAAGAAATTGCCGGTTGGTTCTGTTTAGTTATATACTTACTAATGAAAAACATTACCTAAGAATCATTTTCCATACATTTTATTTTACAGTTGACTTTCACTACGGGTCAATAAGTTATCGAACTAAATAATCCATCAGAAAATGGATCTCTTCGTGACACACAAAACACATATCATGTACAGAAAACATCATTTATTTTAGTCAGATTAAGAAACATGGGTTAAAAAAGTGAATATTTCTTAACAATGCAAGGCTCTAGAACTCTAGAACATTAAGTACCTACCTATATACCTATGCCAAAAGACGGGGGTTCACACAAGTACCTACCCCAGAAACACGAGAGATCCAGATAGAGTGGTTTTAGCCAATGTTTTAACAGTAGCAATAAACAATAGCCCAATATAGGTACATTTTTTAAGAACATTATCCGTGTTGAATTGAATTAAATCGCGGTCCATCGAGCACTCCATCGACGTGTCGACGCGAACCGTTTGTTCCAAAAGCTCGTTGTTTGAACGATTTACGTAAAAATAATTTCGGGATTCAAATTGGTTTCGCGTTTATTGTACGAATTTAATGGTATAATTTTGGAACGTGGTTTGTGAAACATGTCCATGAGACAGTTTTGTTTTAATAAACAATTATTATTAACGTAAAAAAATATAGATGGTCTAATTAATGCAAATGTGATGAGAAAAGTGCCAAGTGTGTACTGAGTTAACCTAAAAATCGGGTTTTATATTATGATATAATATTATACAGGCTGAAACATTTTAAATTTGTGTCATAAATCATTATCATACAGCATAATTTTGCAGGCAACAGTTTATCAGCTTGTGCTGCTTAGGCTGACCGTGTCACTCACACACGACCAAGCGGAGACGTGTGATTAGCCCTCTTTTCGCGTTTTAGACCTCTTTTGGTTCGGACGCTTTTGAGTGAACTACTAAACCCAAAAACTTCGTATGGCAATATAATGTAGCATGTAATAGATCGAGATATCTGCTTGTGGGGTCTGGTCTGCTTTGGTTGTGATCCCGCAACTCATTAATATTCATGTTCTCATATCCCAATGTGTACAACCAAACAAGAGAAATCTTAATAGTAAAGCTAATTAAAAAATATCGGACCATTAGATGACAAATAAAAGTGTTTTAAAAAAGCTTGGGATTTTAGTGAACTTGCTCCAATTCAATCAATTAGTAATAAGAATAAAATTGTCAATGTGATCGCGCCAAAAAAATTACCTGCCGGGCGTTTCTTGCCTGTTCTTTTGCCGGCGTAAGGAGGTTGGAACAGGCGTAGCTAGTTTTAAGTTTGACGTTTTAAAGTGATCACAATGTATCCTATTGAATAAATAAAAATTGACTTTTGACATTTGACTTATGGAAAGAAATGGGGAGACCTTTGCCCAGCAGTGGGACAGTACCTATAGGTAAAAACAATTTAATGTATATAGCTTCGCCCAGTCCACGGTTTAAGTCTATTAAAATATAGTCCCAAAGCAACTCAGCCTATTTCTCCACCAATTTTTTTTATGCCCGCCATAATTCCGCCATTTATAAGAAAGCGGCATAATGGGCCTATCTTTAGGTATTGATTGCGTATACAACCTAGCAAAGCGACGGAAATGCGGCAATCTCACTCTGTACTTATTTGAACAGTTCATAAAGTTACGTCGAAAACTGATGGATGGATTACGAAGACAAGCGAACGCGGAGTGTTGCTGCGATAGAGTGTGTATAAGTACCTTAAGCCATTGCTTATGTTCAGCAGTGCAAGTATGTAAAACAAAAAAAAATGAATTAAAAAAAAAATTATGA
Source organism: Opisthograptis luteolata (assembly GCA_931315375.2). NCBI lineage: Eukaryota > Metazoa > Arthropoda > Insecta > Lepidoptera > Geometridae > Opisthograptis > Opisthograptis luteolata. The sequence continues at coordinate 1,523,080 of OV928042.1, read as the reverse complement.
ATGAAGAAAAAATTCAAAAAAATAATAAAAAGAAAATTATTAAGATTGCAATCCTTCAAGATGGGTGTAAAAAGAGTTCTTAAAGGTCGGCAACGCATCGGCAAGTCCCCTAGTGTTGCAGATGTCCATAGGCGACGTTGACCGCTTTCCATCAGGCGGGCTGTCAGCTTTTTTTATGTAATCTATTACATAAAAAAAATGTAAATAAATTGAAATGTATTTTAGATGATGATGATAAGGTGCAGGTTCTGTCTACAGCGTAAAAAGCACTTTATCAGTTGACTTACATTTCGAGTTACTTAGCACATAGTGGTGCTAGGCTATGAATTCTTAACTTGAGAGCTTAGTAACTAGCCAGAAGACCACTAGAAAATGTCCTACTATCAAGCTACGGTTTCCTTCAGTGACAGGTCTAATTCAAGTTAAGAATGTGTCACCAAGTACTTATCTTTGTGTTCCGGTATCCTCACTTGAGGGACAATTCCCAGTCTAGGAGTAGTAGATCCAGATCCTTCGATCACATGTAAAAAAGAACTCGTATATAGCAAGGATCGAACCTATTGTCTATACTGATCGGGTCTACATCACTATTACTGAGCGATTGTCACTTCGCTTGTCTATCGTTTTAGTACTTAGTGCAAAAGATAGGACTAGCTCTAACTCTAGAATGGACAGTGTTAATCTCTAATGTTTTTCTGTATTTTCTAGAATTTTCTGTATTTATATATATGTACCACATTGTAATATTATTTGATCATGGTCGTAGCATGTCGTTGTGTGCCTACGGCGAATGAATTTATGTGAACCTTGTCTACTGTTTGCCACAGTGAATCGTATCGGCAACAATTTGTTACGACCGCATAAAATATTAGCAATGCTAATAGGTGATTCCCCTCATATTTCAAGATAAGGAGATATCGTAAAACGCCTGTAAACCTCCTTGTATCAGGGCCCACAGAGATTTTTCTTTTCCACCTCTCTCGCTAATATTATTGCAGATGGGAGAGTGGCGATGGAGACTGGAGTCTGGAGATTTTGGCTATTGTATTGGAAGTGCTTATACGCCCGAAATCAATTATAGATCCTGATCCGTTATCCGCGGTTTTAGATCGATATGTCATTTTAGTACTAAACTGAAAAAATATTCCTGACTTTCCTTCTGAGTATTCCAAGACCGATTCCTTCCAAAATGTAACCTTTTCCTTCCTCATTTTACCTTCTTTTTCCTTCTCAATCAAAACGGAAGGAAATTCCTTCTGATTTGTTCTGTATTTCAGAAGGTCTTTTTTCTCCGTGCTTGACGTATTACTACTAAAATGACATGACATATCGATCCAAAACCGCGGATAACGGATCAGGATCGATTATTAATTTCGGGCGTTAGTAATTGACTGATTCAATCGTAAAAGTTTAACATCCTGTTTGCTCATGTCTAACCTTGATCAGGCCTTTACTTAGTCTTTTTCTTTCACTACTTTTCCTTTCATTTGTATGATTTCAGCTTTTCTAGATTCACTTGGGCTAGTTTTGTTTTCGCCTTGATTTTCGCTTAAATTATGAGTGAAGGAAAACATCGTAAGGAAATCGGCCTAAACAAGAACCACAACGTTCTTGGGCATGCGACATCTAACAACCAGCGTGGTAGATTGCAGCCCCATACTCTGAAGAGCAGAGTCCCAACAGTGGGAATAGAGATATGTTTTTAAGGAGCAATCATAGTAAACACACTTCTTCATCGACCTCCATTTTCAAATTGACGTTATCCCCGCACGAAAATCGCATAATAACCGCCGGTGTCTAAATAGCATCACAATTTTGCGGGTTTAAAACCCGCGATTCGTAAACGCGCGGTTCCCGCATATCTGAACTAGCGCTTATTCGACGCGCGAGTTTTACAGGTTTACTTTTAAATTCAATAAACGAATGTCCATCACCATTATCAAATGTTTTTATTTAAACATTGACGGGTCACGGAACTGATGGAATGTCACCGGCCAGGCGTCAAAAAGGTTTTCGAGTAATAAAATTAGCCGGAAGCTGCTTTGACGCCCGTCCGGCATCATTTTGCGAATTCCACGGTCATTCAATAAAAAAAAAAATCCCTAAATAAAATCGGAATCATTCAATCCTATTTATTGTAATGTCATCAGAGAGATAAAAACGCACAAACTTTGCTGGCTCGGCCACCTTGAATGGGAGAAGATCGTGCGGTGAAACGAGCATACATGGTGGGACGATAAGTCTGTCGATAGCCAACCAAACGTAACACTTTCGATAGGCCTATCGTTAGCTCAAAACGAGGCAATACTATCGATAGTATCGGTCTTATCGCTTGTAAATAAAAAAATACCGATCCTATCGATAATTATCTTATTGATAGTTTACCCATTTACAATAGTATATTCAGGTATACCGAAATATTGCAAATTGGCAGACTATCGATAGTTTTTTTTTATTTAAATTTTTACACTATACAAGCTCGAGACCCGTACTGTTGTCAACACATTTTCGTTGTAGATAGTCAGATAATTCCGCGTTTAAATAAATTTATATTATACTACTAGCTGCGCCCCGCGGTTTCACCAGCGTGGACTAAAAAAAAAAAATTAATTTAAAAAATAGATGTTGGCCGATTCTCAGACCTTCCCGATATGCACAAAAAAATTCATACAAATCGGTCCAGCCGTTTCAGAGGAGTTCGATTACGCACCCCGTGACACGAGAATTTTATGTATTAGATGAGCTAATTAAAAACTAAGAGATTGTGCACATTGGGTTATGGAAACATGAACATTATACAATTAAAACATGCAGAAAAAACATTTTAACAGATTTTAGTTACGGGATTACAACTAAAACAGACCAGCAGAGGGAAGACTATCGATAGTCGATAACTATCGATAGTTCGGCAACACTGGTACACACACACAACTGTTCACTGCTTTTTTTTCACAGATAAGTCCTATTGTACCTATTTTATAAGTAGGCCCAATCTGTTCCAATAATAAAACAAAGCAATTCTTTCTAATTAAATAAAAGAAAACAACCTCGGGATCAAGTGGAGGGTACACAAGAGTAAAGCGTAAGAGAGCTCTTGTATTCGCAAATTACGCCTCTAATATCAGAATCGGCGCTCGTCGACACACGATCCGGGCCAATTTGCCGACTTCCCTGACAATGTTTTGAAAACAGATCTTCTGGTAATAAATAAGACTTCTAAAGTAATCTGTTTTAAGATAGGTAGTCGGTAAGCATATAGGTAATTGGTACTTTGTTTTTTACGGCTTACAAGGTAGCGTTTGGCCACAAGCCAAAATGAAAATGTTGAGTGAAGATTAGCGATGAGCAATATTTATCGACATTTATGTAATAGGGTGGCAAACAAGCAGACGACCGGCCTGATAGTAAGCGGTCTCCGTCACCTATGGACATTTATCAATGCATTGCTTAAGGGGCCATTCAAGTATTACGTTAGCCGATTTTTTACAATTATTTAAGCAAAGAAAAGACCCCCCCCCCCCCAATCCTCAAGCGCTTACGTAATACTTGAATGGCCCCTAACCATATCGTCGTCAACTTAAAAAACAAGCCGAAATAGCGCCTAAAATCAAAAAACAAGCACAAAAACTGCTTGTTTGTTGTTCTTTAATATTCCATACAAAAAACCAGTTCACCTTTGCATTTATCGCTTGCAGAAAGGTGTTTCTGTACACTTTGTCCCTTGTCGCTCACTCGTGGACTACGAAAAGAGCTTATTAAGACCCCAGCGTAACAGGCCCTCTAACGAATGTTCTAAAGAAACTCTCGAGATTTCTTTCAGACTTTTACCATGTTTGTGTGTGAAATCTACAGAGCGGACGAAGCGTGAGAAACGTACAGTCAGCTGAAGAAGGATTCAGTAGAAAAAAATGACCACTTTGAGGAATATGCTTTATTTTTCTACTCAATTACAAGCACAAGGAATACGAATCAAAGTTTTGACAATAATATGATCTCTTCTCCGCCATAAAAGTCACCGCATTCGTTTTTTGACACTTGTTTCGTGGTTCTCGCACCCGCCGCACACTCACGCCTGACGGCTGATCGTAGCTGTAAAACGTCACGGCCGTCGATGAGTCGACAGCGCGGGAGATTCGAATTACTTCTGTACACCTCGTTACACTACTTAATGCTACTTAATAGAGCTCTTTCACGACGAGTGCACCTATCGGTGTGTTCCGGCAGCTCCACTTGAGAGTCAGTTCTTAATGCAGGTGTAGTCGACCGCAACGTCACCGCAACGTCACGTAACATCTGGCGACTTGTCAAACACTAACCTAAACAGTAAGTCCTAGAAAAGTATGTTTATAATTAGTGACTATGAAAAGATTTTTCTAAAATTATACCTTCAAATGGGGTGTCAATGCTTATTATGTGATGTATGGGAAAGCCGCGGGGTGGGTGGCTAGTAATCTAATGAGTACGGTAAAATGTATATATACTTACTTCACTTTCATATTTCAAAGTACAAAATTTTAATTTTTTTAATTATTTTTTATATACTCTCTGTCAAAATTAGAATAAATCACGTTGTCATTTTTTTAAAACACGTAGTTCATGGACTACCCCAAAGATGTGTATACCTAAGTTCTTTTTCCATCTGACTGTACACCCATATTGTGCGGTGGTCTAATTGGTGTTGAGCCTCGTAGTATGCCAATAATGTGAGCTATACTTTATAAGCGGCTCTATGTTACACCGAAGCGTAAAAAATTAAATGATAATTAGACAATACTAGACCTTAACTATGACTTTGTTCCGGCAGCCTCACTTGAGAGCCAATTCCCAGTCCAGGTGACGCGTGACGCCACCTACATCGTCACTTAACATCAGGTAACTTATGATCTTATGAATTTCGCTTCCGGTTGTCAAGCAGTAAACATCGTCTTGCAACTCGTCCGTGAAATTAATTGTAAACACTGGTTTATTCGCGTTATCACAACAACTATCGTGTCAAGTGGGAATATAAAGTGACTCGGAACACTGTGGTGAATACAAACAACGGAAATATCGACATATTTCACGAAAACATCCACAAAAGAAAACTACATTTCGAGGTTATCCAGCTACATACGTCCTTTTGTAAACACACAAGGCAAGTGACATCTGACAGAAGCAGACGGTGACATCTACTGACATCTGCCAGCGACCGTCAAATACGTCAATCGAAACCAGACGCATCAGGGCTGCCAGTCTGCAAAAAACGAAAACTGCCAAATGGAGGGACAATTCAAATTACTTTTTGATCAAATGAAAATTGAGATGGAAAAACAAACGGATATTATATTCGAAAAAATCGATAAACAGTTAGAACCGCTGATAGAAGAAAATAAAATAATGAAAAGCAAAATCGAGGTGTTAGAAAAAAAGGTAGAATACTTAGAAAAGGAAAAGAAAAAAAATAACATTCTTGTTTTTGGGTTGGTAGAAAATGAAAAATCTCCTCTGGAGTTATTGCAAGCAGTCCAGAATACTATCAAGGAAGACTTAAAAATTACTTCGGAACCAAACGATGTTTCGAAAATTCATCGCATCGGAGCCATTAAAGAAAATAAAACACGACCTGTGCTTATTGCTTTCGCTAACAGTTGGAAGAGAAGCGAGATAATGAAACTGAAAAAGAGCCTAACACAGGTATATGTCACTGAGGATTTCCCGAAGGAAGTACTAGAAAAACGAAGAGAATTGCAACCAAAACTTAAAGAGGAACGTGCAAAGGGAAATTTTGCGTACATAAAATACGATCAACTGATAGTTAAGGAAGGCAATTTAAACAGTTTGAATAAAGAAAAAAGAAAGAGAGATCAGTCGACGTCACCCGAAAATCAAAAGTACGCTAAGAAACAAGTGAGTAACATTTCGTCAATAAAAGAAAACAGAAAAAATGCATTTGATTTGATGAGACCTAGATCAAACTCATTATCCCAAGTAAAACCTAACCTAAGCAAGTAGCAATCAAACATCAGCAACCAGAAGCGGAACAACCCCAACCCGGCTGGTCCCCGTGGGGTTGACAGACCACCACCCCCTAGTAATGCACCCTTAAAATTAAACAAAAATGGAAATAACAAAATATATATTGCAACTTTAAATGTCAGAACACTAATGGAAGACCATAGATTGAAAGAATTAGAACACGCTATAAAACAAATAAAATGGGACATCATTGGACTTTGCGAAGTCAGAAGACAAGGAGAAGAGATAAGAGAATACAACGAACATATTTTCTATTACAAAGGCGAGAAACAAGGGATATATGGAGTAGGATTCTTAATAAAAAAATACCTAAAAGATAAAATAGTGAGCTTTGAAGGAATATCAGACAGAATCGCAGCTCTCAATATACAATTGCCTGGATCTAAACAAACATCATCGATCATTCAAGCATATGCACCTACAGAACACGATACTAAGGCAGCAAAGGATGAATTCTACAACGATTTGACTAAAGTAATGCAAATAACGAATAAAAACGTAATAGTAATGGGAGATTTCAACGCAAAGACAGGCAGCAAGTCAAACTCCGATGAATTTGTCTTAGGAAAACACAGCATTGGAGAAAGAAATGATAACGGACAACGGCTTATAGATTTGGCTTTTGCGTTTAATCTAAAAATAATGAACAGTTTCTTTAAAAAACGAAAGTCAAGAAAGTGGACATGGATTTCGCCAAATGGCCGCGATAGAAACGAAATCGATTTCATTCTTACAAGAGAAAAGCGAATATTCTGTGATGTAAGCGTAGTAAACAAGCTAAATTTCAATACCGACCATAGAATGGTAAGAGGGACTATAACATACGAAAAGAAGAACTCCAGAAAACATATAATGTCAAATGAAAACACATCAACACTACCTTTACCACAGAACATATTAAATGAATTAGAGAACACATTACTGGACATAGAAACACATAAGTCGCTACAGGAAAAGTACGACTTCCTGGAGAAGACACTGATGGGTGTAAACAAATTACGTACAAAAAAAGGAAGAAGAGATAACGTAGGTGATGAAACAATAAGATTAATGGAAGAGAGAAACAAATTGTTAGAGAACCGAAAAGATAATCGTCAAAATATAGCGAATATTAGTAAGAAGATCCAGGTATCAATAAGAAAACACAGGAAAGAAGAAAGAATGAAGATATTAAAGGAACAAATAGAGAAAACAGGCGGAATGAAAAAGGGTCTAAAACAACTCAAGGAGTATACACAATGGATACCTAGCATCAAAACACTTAATAAAAAGAAAATTGGACAGCTGACCACAAAAAGATCATTAATAGCCAAAGTAGCGACGGAATTCTATAAAGAACTATACACAAAGAATGATGAAACAATAGCTACAGGAGCAAAGTGGAATATTTCTGAAGAAGAAATACCATGTGTACTAGAAGCAGAAGTCATAAGAGCTATTCAAACACAAAAAAGTGGCAAAGCACCTGCAGACGACAAAATTTCGAATGAGCTATTGAAAGAGACAATAACAGTAATCGCCAAACCCTTAACTTATTTATTCAACACTGTATTTTACACTGAGCAAATACCTACCCAATGGACGAAATCTACCATAATCCTGTTGCATAAAAAAGGAGACAAGAGCGATGTTAACAACTACAGACCGATATGCTTAATGTCAAATATATACAAAGTGTTTTCGAAAGTTGTTCTTGGAAGAATAACCAAACAACTAGAAGCAAACCAACCAAGGGAACAAGCTGGGTTTCGCTCTGATTATTCTACCATAGATCATATTCATGTAGTAAAACAGATAATAGAAAAATGTAATGAATATGGACAAAACTATTATTTAGCATTCGTAGACTATAGTAAGGCTTTCGATTCCTTGAGTCATACCTACATCTGGAAGACGCTAGAAAAGCAAGGCATAGAAAACAAGTACATACGGATCTTAAAAGAAATATACAAAAATTCCACCGCAAAAGTACAACTTGAACAGGTAGGAGAAGAGTTTATCATTGAGAGAGGCGTCAGACAAGGGGACCCACTCTCACCAAAACTTTTTACAGCGGTGCTCGAAAATATATTTCGAAATATTGAATGGGACAATTTTGTAATAAATATAAACGGAACAAATCTAAATCATTTAAGATTCGCGGATGACATTGTGCTATTTGCCGAGACACCAGAGACACTCAGAACTATGCTAAAACAACTGGATCAAGAAAGCAAAAAAGCAGGATTATCAATGAACCCAACAAAGACAAAATTATTAACAAATGCTACAAAGGAGAGTATAGAATTGAGGCAGGAGGAGGATATTGAATATGTTGACGAATACATATATCTGGGACAAATAATATCTTCAAAAGATCAAAATTCAAAAGAAATCGATAGGAGGATAAGCAACACTTGGAAACGCTATTGGTCTCTAAAAGAAATAGTTAAAAACGAAACTATGCCCATGTCAGTCAAAAGCAAGTTATACAACACATGTATTCTCCCATGTCTTACTTATGGATGTCAAACTTGGCCTGCTACGAACAAAAATAACCAAAAACTCGCAATTTGTCAACGTCATATGGAGGGAAGTATGCTAAATATAAGACTAAAAGACCGGTGGACCAATTCCAAAATAAGAAAAAGAACAAAAGTGAGTGATGTTTCCATAAAAATTAAAAAATTAAAATGGAACTGGACAGGACACATTATGAGGAACAAAAAAGGAAAATGGACGCAAGATATTTTGGAATGGTACCCCAGAAACGGAAAACGACAAAGAGGCCGTCAAATAAAGAGGTGGGAAGATGATCTGCCAAGGGGATGGAGAAGATTGGCACGTGATAGGAAAGCGTGGAAGAAACTAGGGGAGGCCTATGTCAGCGGACAACCTGACACATAAACCGGTTGCTGAAAATTAAAATGTTACATAAAATAAAAATAAGAAATGTTCATAATTAGCAATCATGTACATAATTATCATTATCATTGTTAGTATGTAATATAAGTCAGAGAATAAAGGCTTTATCTATCTATCTATCTATCTAACTTATGATCAAACGCTACCCTGTACCTAGGTAAAAATAAATAAGATCTATAACAAACAAACTAAAAAAAAAAATGAAAATCATATTCGGCGAACATTAAAAAAATATGCGAAATTTCTCCAGACTTTCTCAAGTGATGCGTTTAGCATCGAACAGCATTTAATTTTTACCCGACTGCGCCACGTAAAGGAGGCTAATGTGTTTGTTTCTATGTGGCGTTCTAGAGACATAATACTATCTAATATATAAAAATCTCGTGTCACAGTGTTTGTTATCAAAATCCTCAGAAACGGTTTTTTTTACTATTTACAGGGTAGCGTTTGACCTCACGCCACCTGATGTTAAGTGACGATGTGGCCGAAGATGGCGCCACGCTACACCTGGACTGGGAACTGGCTCTCAAGTGAGGCTGCCGGAACACACCGATAGGTGCTTGGCGACAGATTCTTAACAAGAGGGTGTTAGCTAGCCAGGCGAGTACTAGAAAATACCCTACCACCAAGCTATGGTTTCATCACAATGTTTTCCTTCACCGAAAGCTCAAGCTCCGATTTTATTAAATTTTTGTGTTAGTATATTTTGTAAAGTACATAAGAGAACATTCTATAAATTTTCTACTGTTACAGAACAATCCAAAGTACATGCAGACACACGTACGAACACTCCACTCTAGACGGCTCCTGAATGGCAGGATATTAATTCAGATATTTTTCAATTGCATCCCATTACCCGCTCGACTTAGCGTGAATAGAACGCGCCTGAGCCGCGCTGATTAAAAAATATTTCGATTCCACTCAACATTCACCACGAGTTCACCATAAATTATACTGGGAGTTGGGACTAACCAGTCTATCTCCAGTGTGGTAAACCGTGGTGAGTTATTGAAACCAGTCGTAAGGCTTTATGGACAAGTGTGTGTAGTGTGTGCTTATATCTCTATTTGTAGGTGCACACACTTCAAAAGCTATTTAAAATCCTGTGCAGCAATCTATTGCGTTCGTCACCTTGATATGTAAAGCTGGGATCCCACAGTCTGTTTTTCCAACGGGTCAGACCGCACCAAGGCGGATGATGTGCTGTGGGTAGACACCGCCTGTGTTTGTCTGTCGTGGTGTGTGCTGAGTGATCCTAAGGTTCTTTTTTCAAACAAATCAAGACCGGATGACGCACCGTGGGAGTAGCCTGTCCAGTGTCCGTGCTTCTCTGTGACGTCCTCATCTGATGTTATTGTTATCCTTAGATAATTAGTAATCACTCAGTTGCATAAAAAAAAACGTTTCGTCACATAACATATGCATAAGTAAATCATTTTTTATAGATTTAACAAGCTTTATAACAAGACGGCGGCCCGCGGCATACCACTACCTTCATCAGAATGGATAGTAAGGGTGCACATCTAAAGGTCAACCTCCACAAAACTACAAACAACTCCGGCCAACAGTAACAAATAACAAGTCCGATGACGATAATGGCATCTGACGTAAAACCAGAGTAGGGATGCGATTTGAGATCGATAGATAGAAGAATCGATTTTTTATTAATCGATATTTTACAATGGATCGATTACGGGAATTAATCCTTGACACGCGAAAATCGTGATTCTTCAGAATGCATAATATAAGTAGGTATACATAATATTTTCAATAAGTTAAACGTGCCTAATATTTATCAAAGACCTTTAAGATTTTCGCTGGCTTCAATATTGCTTATACGTCATTACTAAATTACTTTTTACATTAAAACCCCCCAGCTGCCAGAAATCGGACGTAAAGCTTTGATTTTTTCTGAATCGGTTCTTTACATATCGAGTCGAATCGATTAAAAAATCGATCTTTTTAAGAAAGAATTGTAAACCGGAAAACCGAAACCGAACCGAACCTAAACCGGAGCCGCCGTACGAAATGAGAAACTGCTAAACAATAGCCGTGTATAAATAAATGGCTGGCGAGCTTTTTTCGAATAACTTTTTGTGAGTTCATCGGAAGACCTTTAGAATGAGTTCAGGACTGGTACCGTTGGCAGATACATTAATTAACGTAATCAAATACACTTAAGTCACATAAAAACTTCTCTTGCATGGTTAGAGTTTACCAACCATACCGTGATAAATATCGGGGCCTTTGCACATAAATTGCTCTAGCCCCAAATTAAGCTCCAAACTTGTGCTATGGGTACTAGACAACGATACATACTTTTATATAGAAATAAATACATAATTATACATAGATAAAAAGACTCCAAGACCAAGGCCATGACCAAGACTCGGGAACAAATATTCGATCATCATCATCATCATCATCATCAGCCAGAAGAAGTCCACTGCTGAACATAGGAACGCCACCATAAACGGCTATTAGCCATTTGCATCCATCGGCTCCCTGCGACTCTTACAATGTCGTCGGTCCACCTAGTGGGGGGCCTACCTACAGAACGTCCTCCGGTTCGTGGTCGCCACTCGAGAACCTTTCTTCCCCATCGGTTATCGGTTCGCCGAGCGATGTGGCCTGCCCATTGCCACTTCAACTTGCAAATTCTGAGAGCTATGTCGGTGACCTTGGTTCTTCGGCGAATTTCCTCATTTCGGATTCTATCACGCAAAGAAACTCCAAGCATGGCTCTCTTCATGGCTCGTTGTGTGACTCTGAGCTTATTCAAAAGGCCAACAGTCAAAGACCACGTCTCAGTACCATAAGTCATCACTGGCAACACACACTGCACAATATTCGATATATTTATTCAATATAACAATGAATACTAAAAGTGTTTGCTGTTCCCACTTTTTTTTGCTTTTGTATAATCTAGCAAGAGAAACGGATAAACTTTTTCTGCCGTCCGTCCACATCCGTTGCAAGGGCGGGGGGGTTGAGAGCCGCGGGTAGCGGGGCCCGATATCCGGTACGGCGCCGCCGCGTCGCTCTCTCTTTATAACTTTTACAGTGTACTCAATTACTCTATTACACGCCGTGAAGCTGTCGCCTTGTTGTCACTACGACGGGATTTAAAAAGTTAGATGTTTCTATAACAAAAAAAGTCGTAAAAATGTTTTTTACGTAAAATGGAAGGTGGGTAAGCCACATCTACTTTTTTTTTACACAGTATCGTATGGTATTGTCGATATACACCTATCTCTATGCTAACATATCAAGAGATAAGAGTTGATGGTTGTTCTGGAAAAACTCAAAAACTGTTGAAACGATTGAATGAGGGTAGTTTTAATTGGCCACTAATCACCGCCCATTTGTACGGAACTACTAATGGTTCTAAAAATAGAATAAAGTTTAATATGTATTATGTAATGAAAATGTAGTGAAAAATATTAATTGTAGGTATAACTAGAAATGTCATGATCAAAAAATATTATCATAAACATACGAACGACCCCTCTTAATTCCAAAATATGAAAACAATAAAAAATATGCATTTGTATAAACAGGAAAACCTAAACAAAAGTGTCACGAAAAACTTAACTGTACGGGAATCCTCTTCATGCGTGTTCGTTTCTTACTTTACCGGTTACCCAAGTCAGGAATGTTAGATACATATATTAACAATGAATGCAGAAAATACTATAAACTAAGTTATATAAACTAAGTTATATTATTATCCGTGAGGACCTATAATTGGCTCTCTGTTTCCTAATAGTTATTTTTCAAATATGTATAAGCTGTTGGTCTTCCTAAAAGTAAATAAATAAATAAATAAATAAAAATAAGTTATTTTCATCTAAACTTTGAGCTTAGAGAAGGAAATTTCCTTTTCCTCTGTTAATTTAGAACTGAGACAACCAGTGTTTTGGCAATATAAACCTAAAGAAAAGGCCAAGAAACTCTACGTGTATTTTATTTGTGCAATTTGGGTGTGTATCTTGTATTTCTTATTTACTGGTGGCTTCACACGTCCTGTGTCATCATCAGCCTTTACGTTCCCACTGCTGGGACTCTGGCCTTCTCTCAGAGAGAGAAAGTATGGCCCGTTATCTACCACGCTGGCATGTGACATCTACCAACCCGCACTTGGTAGATGTCACATGCCCTTGAATGTTGTGGTTCTTGGACATGCCGGTTTCCTTACGATGTTTTCCTTCATCGTTTTGAGCGATGGTAAATCCGCACATAACTTATTAAGTCATTGGTGCGGGGCCGAGAGGATTCGAACTCGGTGTTGGCGCGTTGTGAAGCGCATGCAGTTACCGTTCGGTTACCATAGATTTGATGTTCTGTGTATTAAGCCAAAATAAAAAACAAAAACAATTTAATGCTACTTTACAAAGAGCCTCATCACACGAGGCTTAAATAACTTTTGTAATTATAGGCTAATAGGGCATCTAGGAGTCAAGTATTGGGCAGACCGACGATATTGTAAGAGTTACGGAGATCTGACGACTATGGTTCAAAGAGAGAGGCCTATGTTCAGCGGTGGACTTCTTTCGGCTGATGATGATGATGACTTTAGAATTGACACCATTATCATTCGAAGAATCGCATGTTTTGGAAGTTAAATATCAACTATTCGCGTTGCCAATAGAATTTCTGTTAAAAAGCCCGGGTATCTTTCAACGTATTTTAATTCTAAACTAGCGACCCACCCCAGCTTTGCACGGGTGCAATGTAGTTACTAATATGGAGCAGTATTTTACAAATCTTTAAATTTTCAGCTTTTCTGTATTAAACATATAGTACAGAGAAAAACCTTCCTCTTTAATCGCTATATCTATTTTTTTTAAATAGTTTCATAGATTTAAGTATACATAAGGACAGACAGAGGTAACTTAGTTTTATACTGTGTAGTAATGAAGCATCTAACGATTGTAATTTTGTTTTGTATCTATGATGATACTGTTATCGCTACAGCCAGAAAATTTCTGCCATCATTATTTCCACCATTATACCCCACAAACTTGTTTTTGCCAAGTCAAACAAAAACAATTCAAGACTCACCAGGCGATCAGTGGGCGACCCGCTCCGCCATTTCACTGCTCCCAAACTGCTGTTACGATTTTCCTCTTGAGACGAATACACGGCGCAGTTGTAAGCAGGGCCGCAACGATTCCGTTTATGTCCCACTGTGTAGTTACAATTATTGGCCTCAGTTACAATTGTCGGGCCTCAATTACAATTGTCTAGCGGTAGAAACTTTGAAGTGCTCTTAAAGACTAGGTCGTTTTACTTATAACAAGCTAGCGTTTGACCACGAGTCACCTGGTGACGATGTGGTCGAAGGTGGCGTCACGCTACACCTGGATTGTAAATTGGCTCTCAAGTGAGGCTGCTGGAACACACCGATAGGTCCTTGGTAACAGATTCGTAGCTAGCCAGATGAGCACTAATAAATGCCCTACTACTACCAAACAAAAGCGTTCATACCGATCATGGATGAAATACCACCAAATACACACAAACCGTTTCGGGGATTTTTTTTTTTTATTAAGAACTGCAAAAGAGTTGAATTCCCTACCATGGTCAGTGTTTCCAAGAGAGTACATACAGCCTGGGTGTTCAAGTCAAGAGAGAACAGGTAGCAAAAAAAAGCGCTTTCGTGCTTTCGAAGGCACGTTAAGTCATCGGACCCGGTTGCTCTCCTAGGACAGCAGTCGTTAGACCATGGCGGAGGCCTTTAGGTGCTCGAAAAACTGATACCCTGAGAAAAAAACAGAATCTCCAGCTCATTTTGTGCCATAGTGTAAAAGATAAAGGCAGCATAAACAATTACCATTCAGTTAAAGACGTTAGCTTTACCACTAAGAAAAATTAACTGGCCAGTCACGTTTAAAAAAATCATCTAATTTAAAAAAAAAACTAATTATCAATTGGAAGCAGCTGGTTTTCCCCGAACTAAATACTAACAGCGATATCAAAAGCTTTTCGAGGTTGAAGAGTTTTCCCAAAAATGCCCCAGCTAAGTGGTCAAGCTGTGAAAACTTGTACCAAAATATAAGAAGCCCACTATCATCAATTCCGTGTAACAACGCAATTTGTAAAGCACTGCATAATTAATCTGTCTTTTTGTACGCGACAGTAGCGTATAAAAGTAAATTTTTATTTAATCTGTAGCGTTGTCGGTGCGACTTTCGCCCGCAAACGCAACGATCTTGAATTATTTATTTATACGAAAAAGTTTTTATTATGCCTCCTTTGTTGGTTTTGGTCTAAGGTACAGCGGGTAAGCGAAATTTTTTAGCCAGTAGTAAAAAAATATATAGTTTAAAAAAGTAAAAAAAAACACTTTAAAAACGCACTGAAAAATATAAAATAATTAAATCGACTTGTATTAGTTACGATATAATGGTTAATTCAAAAAGTATGGAGATCAGGTCGATGATACCAAATTATTGCATTGTCACCAAGATTACATACACATACCAACTTTCAAGTCGATACGACAATTAGAAGTGGGTGAAAATTGACTTCTAAGATTTGATAACATTGTTAGTTAGTTAGTTAGTTAGTTAGTCAGTTAGTTAGTTAGTTAGTTACAAGTCAAGCTAATAAAAGTGTTTTAAAAAAAAGAGAAAGAGGTAGCAAAGAGGTTGAACTCAAATAAATAAATACATGAAATGAAAATGGGTTATATAGCAGCAGTTAATTAGAAGTTTATTAATGCAATTAAGAAGGGAAAATGTTTACAAGCTGAAGTCAAGCTTTATATTATGTACTAAGCTGACCGATGTAGCAAACAGTTGACTACGAAACATGAGGTTGCGAGTTTGATTTTCACTATTAGACAAAGAAAGCGCTAGTGTTTGTTCTTTTCTGGCTGTTGGGGATCCTCAATCCGCCTAGTTTCTGATACCTGAGCCTAGAAACAGTAAATTTTATGTTAAGGGTCAGAAACTCAGAACTATATATAATGTGATTGTGTGGGCTTAAATCAAGTAACTATGAGAATTGAAAGGAAATCCTTATCCTCTATAGATTTCAGAATAAACACAACCAAAAAAAAAGTTAAGGCTACCATTTGCGCACTAAACTAAGTCCAAATCGAAAGGCGATTTTCACACGCGCGAAGACCGCTAGTATCCTAAAACTTAACCCCTATCAAAGAAGTTAGCAGTTGTGAGAAATGCGTGACGTTCCCTTGAAGTGGCAATGTGATTTCTTATTGACGATTATTATATGGAATGGGATTTTCTATTCATTTGCGTCGCCACGGTGTCTGCTTCGTCCATCGTAGTCTCGAGCAAGAAAAATCTAGAAAATCTATGCAAATCAGTGAAAGTTACTTTGAGAAGATATTGTTGAAGTTAGGTAGTTTATTTGCTAATGCACGTCAACAGAATGAGGTCGTAATGTCTGTTATTTTGTTGTTGGCTGTGAAAAATGATAGATGGACTTTAAATGGAGAGAAAACTTCATTTTCTTTTATTGTTAGTAGATGTACCTACTTATTAACGACAATAACTTTTATATAGATCTGACACATTTTGTTACATAAAAAGGGATGGAATATGTACTGTGTTAACCTATAAACGAGCTGTCATGTAGGTATGACATTATAAACATAATTGACAACGGAATCAATTAATCTTCGGAACCTTGCCTAAAGGGACTAATATATTGTAGTTTTTTTTTTTGTTTTGTTATGGCTTCACACGATTAGTGTATTTGCCAGTGTCAAGTATAAATATTTCAAACTCAGAGAGTTAAATCAAGTTTAAATGATGATGATGATGAGATGAAGGGATGAGGATAGTGTTTAAGTAAAGTAGTGGCGCTTTACTTAAACTTTACACGGACTTTTTTGGAGCAACTCAAAACGTCACTTTCACAACTTTATTTTAATTTTCCACACTCGTACACATTAACGAACACATAATGGTTAATAATCCACCAATATTACACATTATCACTCGAAGAAACACAAGTTTTGGAAATAAAAACAAAATTTTCACGTTGACAATTCGATTGCCGCCAAAAAAGTCTATAATATTGTAGTTATTAGTTTAGGTTATTTTTTTTTTTTTTTGTTCATTGTTATAGTATATATTTTTGTTTTAATTTAATAAATAAGTGTATTGGGATATTTCGATACCCTTTGTCAATGCCTACTTTGTGTTAATCTGTCAATGTCAAGTGTTCAACTGTCAAGTTATGTCAATTGTCAACTCGAAATAAAAACATGGCTCCTCACTTCATTGACAACAACATACACCACAACTTTGCTTGCAGCAATTTATCAGCTTATGCAGTTGCGACTGGCAGTGTCTCACACACGCGACCAAGCGGAGAATGGCGTGTGATTAGCCCTTTTTCGCGTTTTATACCTCTTTTGGTTTGGACACTTTGGACGAAGGACTCGTTGTCCGTCTCTTAGGCTGGTATTTTAGAATGACGCTGAAGTGTAGATCAATACTTGAGTAGCGATTGACTGACATATTTGTATGAAATGACTCACTCAAACCTGTGCTTAAGACGAGGAATTAGCAATATTGGCTGCAGGGATCTCCTTTTTTCTCAGTAATTACAAAACATACAGAGCTAATATTTATGTACATTAAAAACAATATTTTTGACATCAAATTGTCAGAAGGACAAAAACAAAAAGATTTTCATTTTATAGGCATACAAAATCGATTTAAGAGATGAGTTTTTTTTTGTATGAGATATACACATTTTTCAAAGAACTATAATTTTCGTTCTATAAAATTAACGATAGTTTACATTTTAAACGAAAAAACCCTTTGACGCATACGACCTTACGGCATTAGTCAGCTCGCTTGCGTTTTTGTATGGAGCTGGTTTCAGATTCATTGTTTATCACGGCGTCCTCTTAAGTCCTTAGAGATTACTGCTTGAGCGTCATTCTAGGATACCGGCCTTAATTCGTCAATGCTTTCTTACCTATGCTTTGACGGATTTGTAATTTCATAAATGACGATAACTGAGAAACGAACTAACTATACCTACGTGTTTAGACAAGGCGACTATTAGAATAAGATGATGCCGTAATAAACAATGAATCTGAAATCGGCTAGAAAACTGACACAACACGGGGCATCACACCCCGCAACCCGACCCGCCAATCCAAAAATAAATTCAACTCCTAAATCGGTTTTGTATGCCTGTAAAATGAAAATCCTTTTTAGAGGGCAGTTTTTGATCATTATGTCTCTGCTATGAAAGTTAACCAATCGTGTTATCTTCCTGGCAATTTGATGTCAAAAACATGATCATTAATGTACATGAATATTAGCTCTGTACGTTTTGTAAATGCTGAGAAAAAAGGAGATTCCTGCAGCCAACGTTGCCGATTCCTCGTCTTAAAACTACGTAACGTCGTGTCGCAAGACGATTTCCTTCACAAGATAAACTAAGGAAAAATTCAGCTTATCTGCTTGTTATCTCGTCTAGGATAACTCTATTATTTAAAACACTCCTTTGAGCTGATAAAACGTAATTACATTTCAAAGCAGTGGAGGTTGAGCAAACAAGTTGTACAATATCAAAAAACTTTGTGAAACGTGAAGAGTTAGTAATGATTATAGTAATAGTAAAAATCTCTTCTTGTTTCAAGGAATACCAACGTTAAGTGAAATATGATAGATTCAGTCATAGTATTGTGCTAACAGATTAAATAATGAGGTAATCCGTCAGGGAACTAAGATCACCGACATAGCTCACAGAATAAGCGAGCTGAAGTGGCAGTGGGCTGGTCACATAAGCCGCAGAACCGATAACCGTTGGGGTAGACGTGTTTCTGAGTGGAGACCGCGTCTTGGCAAACGTAGTGTAGGACGTCCTGCGACAAGGTGGAGCGAAGACTTGCGCCGAGTGGCTGGCAGTAATTTTTTTTTTTACTATTAACAGTGTAGCGTTTGATCACAAGTCACCTGATGTTAAGTGACGATGTGGTCGAAGATGGCGCCACGCTACACCTGGACTGGGAACTGGCTCTCAAGTGAGGCTGCCGAAACACACAGATAGGTGCTTGGCGACAGATTCATAACATGAGAGTGGTAGCGAGCAAGCACTAGATAATGCCCTACCACCAAGCTATGGTTTCATCACGATGTTTTCCTTCACCGAAAGCTCAAGCTCATTGTAGGATTCGACTCCACGTCCCACGAATCGCAAGTCGACGTCACTACCACTGAGCCATCGTCGCTATAAAAGTAAAAAACATAAAATTAAAACCGTAGAGTTTACAGTCCATGAAAGTAAAACCATCACCACTTGTTAATTTACAGATTTTTTAAATTTTTGGACACATTTATAGGTAAACGAAAATGCTTGTTTGTTACTAACGTTTTCACACCTACACATAACACACCTCGAAAGTTACATAAAGCTGCTACCTCCCAGTTTTCTTTTATTTTTAGAAGAAAATATGACCCAATTTAATTGTCTCTCTTTGATATAACACCCAATTCCAGTGGGCCGAATATGGCCACGATATAAAAGGCAAATATTGGTAGTCCCTACCTGCTTCGCCTCGGCGGCCACTAATGAAACAGCATTTATCATTCTGACTGCCAAATAAAAGCGGGAATAAGTGCTAAGTTCAAATTGTGAGTTAGAGCGGAAGTGGGTAAGAAAAAAATTGTTCTCGTTCGCCTTTGCATGCAGTACATTTATGTAATTTAGTTACAGTTAAAGCGATTTTTTTGCAGTTCCATAGAACAAATGAGTGGTCAAAGATATGGTTCTCACGAATATGGTCGAGGAGAGCGATGGCTGGCACATGCGTCAACTCGTGAACGGGTGCTGCTTGTGGGGTCTGGTCTGCTTTGGTTGTGATCCCGCAACTCATTAATATTCATGTTCCCATATCCCAATGTGTACAACCAAACAAGAGAAATCTTATTAGTAAAGCTAATTAAAAAATATCGGACCATTAGATGACAAAAAAAGCTTGGGATTTTAGTGAACTTGCTCCAATTCAATCAATCAGTAATAAGAATAAAATTGTCAATGTGATCGCGCCAAAAAAATTACCTGCCGGGCGTTTCTTGCCTGTTCTTTTGCCGGCGTAAGGAGGTTGGAACAGGCGTAGCTAGTTTTAAGTTTGACGTTTTAAAGTGATCACAATGTATCCTATTGAATAAATAAATAAATTGAAATTGAAATTGAGTTTGGCTAGTCAACGACGTAATGTCGCCTTTTTGGGCACTCTACTTGCAAACGGCGACGTAAATTCAGCATTTTTCTAAAAAATAATAAAAAAAATTCGTTCCGCCACTAGGCCACTATTCCATCCGGTAACTCAGATTGGGCCCGCATGGTATTATGACCTTATACTCTCTCTGAGATGGCTTTGTCCCTGTAGTGGGAACATAATAGGCTGATAATGATATGATGAATCTGATACGAAAATTTACCATTATATCAAGCCCAGCAATGGGAATGTAAAAGGCTGATAATTATTAGAATTAGGTTTTATAACGGGATAATTACCATGTATTGTAGATTTGAATCGAGTTGCGAGTGACTTGTGTGAAAATGGTAATGTCATCGTAAGCAAAAAACGTGCGAGGAAGCGGGTAGATAGATACGTCTGCCCGTTATAACATGAACAATCCTACCCGCAGAAACTTTTAGTATTCTCGTGATCATGGCGCTTGCAACAGTGCCGAAATATCGAGAACTCAAACAAAAACAAATACATGGTAATTATCCCGTTATAAAACCTAATTCTAATGTTTTTGACCATGGTAGTTTAAAACAGTATATTGCTGAAAATTATATTTTAAAAAAATATTACCAACAAAAAAAGACCTTCCCAGGTCAACCACCCCAATAAGCAATGAGAGATAAAATTGAGCCACAAAAAGGTCGAGGGAGACATGTCATAAAGCTAATTCCCCCGTTCTAATTTTCGTTGCGGTCAGAAGTTTATGGCTTGGGTTGAATGCGAATTCAGAGCCAGCCATAACTTTAATTAGAACTCCGTGCAAAGAAAACAAACCGAGTAGCTTGAACTTGTGGAAAAATAGCTCGATTTCCAGGAAAATTCTCTGAGAGATGGACGAAAATAATCGTTGTTGTCAAAACTATCGTGAGATTTATGACGACGCTTGTTTCAAGATAAGCATGTTTGTTTCGTATTATCTTGCAACCGCTTTCTTTTGCCATTCTTATGATTATTGCTTCTTATCTTTGATAGAAACTATATAAATTAGATAGTGTAATGTACACGCAGACAGTGGTGGGGGCATTCGCTAGGTGACCACCGTCGAGGACGGACGTGCCACGCTGCTGTGTGTATGTGTGTATACGACAACTACCGTGTCATGATTCTAGTGCTTTATTTGAGCATTCTACAGATTTAAAGATATATTAGATACTAGCTGTTATCCGCGATTTCACCCGCGTGGGCTACAGCTTTATGCATGCAAAGTCTCAGCCCGATCGGTTTAAAATCGACAAAGTTTCATGCAAACTTTCATCCCCTATTGTATCCCCTTGGGGGTAGAATTAATCAAAACCTTTTCTTAGTGGATGCCTACGTCATAACATCTACCTGCATGCAAAATTTCAGCCCGATCCGTCCAGTGGTTTGGGCTGTGCGTTGATAGATCACTATGTCAGTCAGTTATCTTTGAGTTATATATATTTAGATAGTGAGTTATATATATTTTAGTTTATAGCGATGATGGCTCAGTGGTAGTGACGTCAACTTGCGATCCGTAGGAAGTGGGTTTGAATCCTACAATGAGCTTGAGCTTTCGGTGAAAGAAAACATCGTAGTGAAACTATAGCTTGGTGGTAGGGTATTTTCTAGTACTCGTCTGGCTAGCTCCAAGCACCAGTCGGTGTGTTCCGGCAGCCTCATTTAAGAGTCAGTTCCCAGTCTATGTGTAGTGTGGCGCCATTTTCAAGCACATCGTCACTTAACATCAGGTGGTTTGTGGTCAAACGCTACCCTGTAAGTAGTAAAAAAAAGATAGCTTAATAAAATCAGCTTAGTACCTACTTAGTAAGTCTGTTGAAGTACTCGTAGTGAAGCTTGTCTAGCCATTCTTAACTGATCAATTAAGTTAAGCCACGTGATCTGCGGTCACTCCTACGTCGGCTGAATACTAGTGGTATTTACAACTGAGCAGTGAGCACTTCTCAAAAAATATTGATTTAGGATACAGCTTATGATCTCTTTACAACTCCAACCTTAAAACTAGCTACACCTGATCCTACTTCCTTACACTGGTAATAATAGAACAGGCAAGAAAAGCCAGGTAGGCAATTTTTTGGGCGCGATCACATTTTCAATTTTATTTGTAAAGGGCATGTTAAGTTCAATCAATCAATCACTTTATTGACACAATTAAATTGACAAAGTTATTATAAAGCCTCTGGTTCCCGATCCAGTGGGAACTATGTTTCAGGAACGAGATTCTTCTCCCATATAAGTGCGCTATATAAATACATCATGTCAACAAGTGATAAACATAAACATAGTGTACAAATTATAGAAAATAAATATAAATCTAACATGCAGATTCCTAATAGAAAAAAGCAAAGGTGAATGAATGTGAATTTGTATTTATGTGAGGATGCTTGTGTGTGTGTGTATGTGTGCGTGTATATACGTGTTGGGTGAGAGTGTGTTTATGTGTGCGGTCAAATAAATTTTGAGTGGAATGGAGTGAATGGTGGAAAGTGGATTTGTTGGTTGCTATCACAGGCTTCGTAAGCCACTTTTTACTTCTAACAGGGTTTTTTGACCACAAGTCATCTGATGGTATATGTCGATTTATTCATCATCAATTGTGCGAAGAGGAAGATTCTCGAGTGGCAACCACGAACCGGAAGACGTTCTGTAGGCAGGTCCCCCACTAGGTGTAATTGTCTTAGTTTAGTTATGTGTATGACATTTTTGTGTACTGACACTGAGTTCTGTTACTGTATATAGTTTCTCTTTTTTTTATATAATTTGTACCAAGAGTGTTGTTGTTGCAAATAAACATATATTCTTTCTTTCTTTCTTTCTATTAGTCAAAGTTTATTGATTTAATTTTGAGAAGTGTATGTACCTGTTGTTTTTTTTGCCACTAATAAATGTATTGTCTATTTATTGTCCATTATATTTCTATCTATATAAGTATTTATTTCTCTATATAAGTATCGTTGTCTAGTACCCATAACACAAGTTTCGAGCTTAATTTGGGGCTAGGTCAAATTGTGTGAAATTGTCCCCGATATTATTATTATTTTTGTTAACTTTTTTAATTCTCGAAATTTTAAGAATTTCGGTTTGTATGAAAACCACGGGCCTAAGCCAAGTGGGGTTCATTTTGGGAATTAGTATTATTATTATTATTATTATTAGGTAAACCAACGACGACATTGTAACAGTCGCAGGGAGCTGATGGATGCAGATGGCTATCCGTTCATGGTGGCGTTCAAAGTGGGAATCCTATGTTCAGCAGTGGCTGATGATGATGATGATGATGAAATTGTACGAAAACTGGTACACCATAAGCTTTCTCAGTTCACAATAAACTCTGTATAGTAAATTGTCCAGTAGGCACTATTTATTACTTGAGGGTAAGTCACGTGAAGGGTGCCGGGTGTGCACCACGTGACTCCGTATCGGGACCTGCCAATAATCTCGTCGTTACGAACAAGGAACGGGTTTTGTTGAAGGAAATATTCCTGTTACTGCTTATGAAGAAACTTGTTTACTTGTCCTACTAATATTATAAATGCAAAAGTTTGTGTGTATGAATGTTTGTTACCACGTATCACCGTAACTACTAAACCGATTTTGATGAAATTTGGAATGGAGTTGGCTTATAACCTCGATTAACACAGGCTACTTTATATCCCGGAAGAAAGTGCCTGCGGGATAACGGGAAGATGCGGGTGAAACCGTGGGGCGTAACTTGTATTTCTATAATTACATAGAAACATGATCGCGATTAGCCCAAATGTTCACTTAACGTTGGAGTCGTCATTACTAAGGCTAATGACCCATGAATATCGCTATACCTAATTGATTTTACCAACGACCACACTATAGTAGACGACGACGACGACGACAACGCGGTAGCCGAGTTGGTAGTTTCCCTGCCTGCGAAGCTAGCGGTCCCGAGTTCGAATCTCGGTATGGGCAAATATATGTGTGATGAGCACAAATATTTGTACCTGAGTCTTGGATATTTCTATCTATATAAGTATTTATTTCTCTATATAAGTTTAGTACCCATAACACAAGTTTTGAGCTTAATTTGGGGCTAGGTCAATTTGTGTGTGCAATTGTCCCCGATATATAATTATACTTATATAGTTACTCCATGGGAATCAGTCTTGCTCTCGACACGCTACACTTGCCCACATTATGCCCATGAAATATTACCAGTAAGTAAAAGCAACGGTCAATAAAAAATACACTTGCGAAGGTTTCTTATGCCCCGGGCTGCCAAAAAGCAACTTCCGAGTTCTAACAAACTTGCAAGCTCGACGTAAAAACCACTGATCGGATGTAAACGAGCGCTCTCATAAATAGACATTTCAGTACTGCAAATTGGCAGTAATCTAGCTTATTAGAATTCATTAAATAAATATTTATTTTGTTAAGTTACAACATGTATGATCATTGTAAAACCTCCAAATTAAAACTAGTTACGCTAGTTGTTCTAACCTTTTATCATCCACAAAAAGAGCAGGCAAGAAATTAACGTTCAATTCAAGAATCATAAAAATCAATAAACTCAACCTAAAAATATAGAACAAAACTATCAATCTAACAATTTAACTACCTAACCTAATAAACCGCTATATACCATATAGCAATGAAATAATCAATTTATTGGTAAAAAATATTTTACATTACATTTTAATTTTTGTTGTTTGTTGTTGTTTTTTTGTATTGTTTTTTTTTTCGTCTATGTTCTCAAAATGCTAGTTGCATTGCTCCGTTGAATGGCAATACCTACATTTTGTGCAGAATAAGCTTTTACCCAGCATTTAAAATTATTTTGATACTAATTTTAAAAGTTTTAGAGTAAAAACTATGAAAATTATATCATATTATGTCTGCACAGTTTAAATTGTTTAAGTTAAAAGGTAACATGGCATCTGCATGGCTGGCATGGCGAGATTCTGTCTATACATGTATAAGCATGCGAAATCTATGACATTCAAAACTGTCTTATGCAGTATGTTGTCTACACAACTAAAGTTGGTAGAAAGAAAAAAAAGTAAAATTTGCATGGAGTTTAACATTGCCTTAGGAACGTCTGGGTAAGCAATCAGAACTTACCAGAGTTGACACCTATGTGAATTATTTCCTCGTTTGCATTGGGACGTTTCATACGCTCGTCGAGCCTCTCTTAAAACGCTCCACTACTATTAAAAACTAGGGTTGACGATTCAACTAGGGCAAAACAACTTTGAGAGAGAAGCCAACAGGAGAATACAGCTGGGCTGTCTGAAAACGAAAGTTTTCAACCAGTGCGTCCTACCTGTCATGACATACGGAGCCGAGACGTGGTCACTGACGGTACGTCTTGTGCATAAATTTAAAGTCGCTTAGCGGGCTATGGAAAGGGCTATAAGGATCAATAGTCAATCGTCAATAGTTATTTATTCAATAGGATACATTGTGATCACTTTAAAACGTCAAACTTAAAACTAGCTACGCCTGTTCCAACCTCCTTACGCCGGCAAAAGAACAGGCAAGAAACGCTTAGCAGGTAATTTTTTTGGCGCGATCACATTGTCAATTTTATGCTTACTACTAATTGATTGAATTGAAAAAATTTTTTATTGAAATATGAAGTTGTGGATATCGAAACAGTTGGTTATTGTTGGTTATTTACAGTTATTTTACACTAGTGATAAAATTATTTTTAATTTAAATTATTTTTTATATTAGTCATTTAAATGCGAAAGTTTGTTGATATTCATAATGTGCAATCATATTCTCGTTCAGAAACTAACTAACAAACTTGGGACAAGTTGTAGCTACAAGTAGCTCTACGGCTTAGTGCCGCAAGCGTACTCGTAGAGCCTCTTCGCCGTAGCATGTTGCTACGCAATTTTGAATTTTCCATGTTTATGAAATTAACAAAGTTGTAAAGCTGTTGAGTACAGCTGCAGATATGATTTTGACGTGACAACGTCTTATAATTCGATAGAGCCGGCTGCACGCACGAAAAAACATGACTCATGCGGCGTTACCTCGCTCTGCGGCGTTACCTCGCTCTGCGGCGTTACCTCGCTCTGAGGCGTTCCATGTAAGGCTTGAAGTGCAAGCGAGAGCGCGGAACGAGCGACAAAGAAGCACAATCGGCCAATCGACGTTGTCACGTTCAACTATCGTCAGTAAACCGACTTTACAGACAACCAATTTTTTCATATTATTTTTATTATTATAACATACAAGTTGCACCCCGCGGTTTCATCCGCGTCTTCCCGTTGAAATGAAATGAAATTTATTCACTGAAAATAGAGTGCATTTTGGTCTTACTTATGGTATTGTCCTATCTATTTTGCCATATGCTGGCATGTGAAAGTTAAAAAAATAAGTTGTAACAAGTATCAATACAAAAAATAAAATTACTAAATTAAGAAAATAAAAATAATAATTAATAGGTACAATAGCTAGATGCAGATACGTAATCCCGCAGGAACCTTTTTTTGGGATGAAAAGTAACCTATATGTTAATTCAGGGTATAAGCTATCTCCATTCCAAATTTCATTCAGATCCGTTCTGTAGTTTTTGCGTGAAAGAGTAACAAACATCCATCCATACTCACAAACTTTCACGCTTATAATATTATACGCTTTTTAAAAGCACAAATGTGAAAGCCACAATAAATCACACTCAATATAACTACTAAGAACTAGTTCGCAAAATAAAATACTGGTGCTGTCATGCAAAAAGTCAACAGTGAGACATCCTCCGGGAACGTACCGGGAACAAAACAACTCGGGAACAAGTATTTTTTTACTTACTTGATCTGTTACTGAACCGCGCTGTGTTATTTTTTTGCTCAGTTAAGTTGGTCTGTTGACAAGAGTATATATACAGAGTGGAAACAAATTGTGGGCCCTGGGGGGGACTATCTTAAACCCTTAAGTTAGATCATTTTACTTAGAGGAAAAAACTGCGTTCAAAGATTTTCTAAAATTCGCTTGTCTAAAAAAACCAGCTAAAAAATCAAACATAAATACTCGCTATTTTATATTACTAATCGATGAAATATTAATCTTATAAAAAAAATGTAAGATTTTTTTAGTTTGTTATTATATCCTACTTCACTTTTCTCAATAAACTCATATTTAACCTTTAATGGACCGACGATGTCTTAGAAATAAAGCAGATCGTGATAAATCTAACATTAATTTTTATTTATCAATAATTCTAATACGAAAGACACGTAAACACGAAAGAAAAAAATCTTTTGTTGCAGCTTTGTTTCTTTTTTAAAATAAAAGATTGTTTCTTTCAAGTAAAATGATCTAACTTAAAGATGTAAGCTAGTTCCCCTCCAGGTCCTATAATTTTTTTCCACCCTATATATCTTTTCTCCGAGAATCAACGGAGTGGTACAAAGTTGATTTGTTTGTTTTGCGGTCGTCCCTCGTCTTTTTGACAGTTTACTGTCCAATATCAGTTACATGAAAATGATAGTAAAAGGCTAAAGTGACCCTTGCAAGGTCAAACGTGTGTATTAAAAACATATTTTGTTCTAGGTACCAACAATCAGGGACGAAAGAAGCTGATTACGTCCAAATTTTCAAATCAGTCAAGTATGGTGCTCAAAATTTGTTGATTTTTAGCAGTTTTGTCGCTGACTGTACTAAAAAAAGTTTGAAAAACCATGCTTTTTGATAACTGTTTTTCGTTTACATTTAAAAAAGTTGGTAAGCGTTTGACCACAGGTCATCTGATTTTAAGTGATGATGTGGTCGAAAATTGTGGATCTAAATCTGGATTGGCAAGTTACTTTCAAGTCCAGATCAGGTCCAGGTCCAGGTTTCAGTCCAGGTGTAGCGTGGCGCCATCTTCGACCACATCGTCACTTAACATCAGGTGACATTTTTTATTTTTTTTACTATTTACAGGGTAGCGTAACCTGTAAGAAGTAAAAAAAAAAGTTAAGTTAGGGCTACCGGACGACACCAATGTAGTTGTGTTCCCCATTTGCATTTACATTATTATATAATGTAGTCTTTGTTGTTTTTTTTAAATAGGGTATGTAAATAGGTATGTACTATCTCCACTCTGAACTTCAAATAAATAAATAAAATAAAATAAAAAATCAATTTATTGCCACTATTTAACAGCATATTACGAGTATGTTCCAGTTACTTATTTAACTAATTAATCAATCAATACGTTAAGTTTTCTAAGCGAATGGAAGTAACAAAAGCTTGAACCAAATAAACGATTAAATACAGCATTCAGTGGATTATAAAACCACAAAATAACATAAATTAATCTTCTCAGAAACTTCAATCACATTCCTCTCAGAAATAACCCAAAACTCCTGCCATCATCGTTCAACAATAACTCCTAAGAACGAAGAAAAGATTGAAAATATTATCGAGGGGTTGTATGCCAAATTAAATTTGCCGTACATTGAGAAAATCGGCAAAAATCGGTAGAATTCGGTGAAAAAAAGCGGTAGAAATTGGTAGAAATCGATGGTATTAGCATCGCGCCGGCATATCGCGTCGGCTCGATTACCTCGCGTTTCGTTCCTTTACTCCTAAATTCCAAATTTCATTTCACTTCGATTTTATTGGAAAAGTTAAGCAGTAGCTATAACTGGTGGGGAGACACACTGAAGACTTGATTGGCTAGTAAACACACCATCTTCATCATCATCTACGTTCCCACTGCTGGGACTTTGGCCTTCTCTCTGAGAAAGAAAGTATGGGCCGTAATCTACCACGGGGCGCAGGCCCAATACTTGAATATTGTGGTTCTTGGACATGCCGGTTTGCTCATGATGTTTTCCTTCACCGTTTTGAGTGATGGTAAATCCACACAAAATGCGGGATCGACAGAAAACATACGTATACAAAACGACAATCAGAAGAGGTTTATTTTTCTCGTAAAATTCAACCAGACTTAGTAATTTCTTAGCTAGAAGAGGATTTTATCCAACACCCTTTCCTGAGCGTTATGCAGTCATCAATCAATCTTTTCATGAATGCACCTCGATAATTCATAGGAAGCCAAGTTAGATTTTAAAAGCTGAATCGATCAGTCTTCTTTCATAATTGATCAATCTACCTACATTAATAATATAAAGAGGTAAAGTTTGTGCCGAAACTACCGATTCTATTATGAGTTTGAGCCATGCACCTACCGGTGTGTTCCAGCAGCCTTACTTGACAAAAAATAATTGAAAATAGGTAATCGTTTCTCTCCCTGAGGACGCTCTCGATCAAATCACCTTTCGAAATAAACTAAATCAAAATCAGTTCAGCCATTCGAGAGCTACGAATCCACACACAGATACTATCATTCTATTTGCAACAAGGGTTTAAATTCTCTAAAAAGGCAAGTTCAGGCCAGCTTAAGGTATAAAGGCAAACATTTACCAAATTTATAATTACGCAATGACCTTCAGTCTAGTCTTTTGGCTAGTCTTTTAGAGCACAACTTCGATTCTTTTTAGTGTTTCCTCAAGTTTTTGTTACTTGCAAATCGGCATGAAGGGAATGAAGTACCTCTATTCCCTGCAAAGTAAGGCACATTAACCGAAGTTTTAAAGAAAACGATTAGGTTAGGTTGACGTCGTTGGGAGGCTGGAAGTTGAGGCTGTGCCAGATACCCAGCCCTTCCACATAAGACGATGCGGATTAGTACCCCGGGGTTTTAGTGGGTAAGGGCGCCTTTGTACAGCGCGAGCCCCACACTCCTTCCGAGACCCTCCCCTTCTGGGGGCATTGCACCGGAGGGGTTAGTGCGTAAGAGCATTTCCCCGGGTCAAAAAAAAAAAAGGTAACAAATCCATCCAAATTGTTCAACAAACGAACATACAGTGTGTTACTTGAGTTAAAACAGAGAGCTCAAATTTCGCGTCTGTCTCGTTTCTTTTACTGACTCCCAAAGTTTATTAGTGGAATTTCACCTGGGGCCGAGATTACGCACTGGACAAGGGATAAAACTTTAGCGGGGAAGTTCCACGGCAACACGACTTCCTCATTAATCTTGCCATTGCGGTTAAGTTTGTTTTTGAGTGAGCACCCGCTTTACTTATGATACGAAAATATGATAAACTAGTGTTGTTCCATGGTTTCGCCCGCGTAGACTACACTTTATCGCGATAAAAAGTATTCTATGTCGTTCTCTAGAATTTGAACTAACTATCTTCTCATATAATTTCATTAAGATTAGACTTGAATAGTTGTTCAAACGTAAGAGTAAATTTTAGTTCACCTCTTCAAAACTAGATGGCGCTGTTCATTGAGCCACGGTTTTCTAGATCGCGGTGACGAGATTCTCCGGCGATAGTTTGACATAAAGGTGTTTTTAAAAATAAAAGAGATATCGCAAGATACTCAACACGCCAAAATATTGGTTTCATTTTGACCCATACGGGGTTTGTTTTGGGGTTCGAACAATAGTTAACAAATAAACAAACAAACTTTCCCATTTATAATATTAGCACGGATAAATAGCCAGTTTCCAATTTGCGCGCAAAATGTTTTTGTTTGCAGTTATTGCCACGTTTCAGTACGTTTTCATTTTTTTTAGCTTTCGCAGCTAAGCGCCTCAAATAGCTTGAAGCGTAAACCGGATAGCGCCCACATTACTTACTGCTGCGCTTTAATGACACAACGAAAATATTTAAACACAAGAAGCATTTTGCTTACGTAATCACCTTGCGTACGGCTAAGAAGAACTCCTTGCCAGTCTTTTTTCTTAATAATTAACGAGCATCAAAAAGGAAACAAAAGATAAGCTAGAAGGACACTGAATCTCAAGGACTACTGCCAGAACATGGAACTTGTGCCATCTTGACTGTCCACCTTATCAAAAGAAAGGAAACCCCGCTCTCGCTGCCTCTTATCACTTCGAGACTTCAACTCTGATCTGTGTGCTCTTTCACTTTGATTAATCTTCTAGATAATGTAACTGTGAACAGTTTACTTGATCTCTCCATGTTAGCTCTGTAAATAGGCTCTCGCTTCCGCCTGTCATTTACATTCTATAGTTTTTCAGTACTTGTAAGTTCACTTGTACATTTTAATTTAAATTGTTTACTAGCTGTTCCCCGTGGTTTCCCCCGCCCGCGTGGGCTACATTTTATCGCGATAAAAAGTATCCTATGTCCTTCCCCAGGGTTCAAACTGTCTCCGTACCAAATTTCATTTATATTGGTTCAGTAGTTTAGGCGTGAAATTGTAACAGACAGACAGAGTTACTTTCGCATTTATATATAAGTAGGGAAGTAGAGATTACAATTTTTGTCATCAATTAATTAAAGGAGTTGATAAGATAAAAACTCGATTTCGCTGCTGCTTGTCGCTTAGGCTCTCTAAGGTTATTGTATTAGGTCTAAGTTCAGCTGTAACTCTTTGAATTTGAATAATCCATCAGTGCCATCTGTGACCTCCGCACGGTTTCATAAAAGAAATGAAGATGTGGGAACTGATACCTAACTTATTTGGAAATCGTATGAGAAACATAGATAGTTCCAAAATGTTTGAGGGAAACATCGCAAGGGAATCGGCATGTCCAAGAACCACAAATTCAAGAGCATACTGGAAATTCCACACCTCACGATTTATGCGCTCCTCTCTCTGGAATACTCGCAAAAGTGTTCCGATAAACAAAAAAAAAGCAATGATGGAATTTTGTATGAATATCATCATCATCATCATCATCAGCCGGAAGAAGTCTACTACTGAACATAGCCCTCCCGCTTTGAACGCCACTATGAACGGCTATTAGTCATTTGCATCCATCGGCTCCCTGCGACTCTTACAATGTCGTCGGTCCACCTAGTGGGGAGCCTATCTACAGAACGTATTCCGGTTTGTGGTCGCCACTCGAGAATCTTTCTTCCCCATCGGTTATCGGTTCGTCGAGCGATGTGGCCTGCCCATTGCCACTTCGACTTGCAAATTCTGAGAGCTTTGTCGGTGACTTTAGTTCTTCGGCGAATTTCATCACACAAAGAAACTCCAAGCATGGCTCTCTCCATGGCACGTGTGACTCTGAGCTTATTCAAAAGGCCCACAGTTAATGACCACGTCTCAGTATGAATATAGTTTACTTTTATCGCGATGAATTGTAGTCAACGCGAGTAAAACCGCGGGGCACACCTATCTTCTAATATATAAAATTCTCGTGTCAGTTTTCGTTGCCATACTCCTCCGAAACGGCTTGACCGATTTTGATGAAATTTTGTGTGCATATCGGGAAGGTCTGAGAATCGGCCAACATCTATTTTTTATATTAAATTTTTATCGAGTTAAATGTAGTCGACGCGGGTGAAACCGCGGGGCACACCTACTCATACTATAAAAAATATAACGTTCCCACAAACACAATCAAATTGTTCAGCCACGTACAAAAGCAAAGTTACCCCAAGTTTAAATAGATTGTAATATAGAATCAGGGGCAAAGAGGGCCGTAAAAAGTTTCCCCCTAACAACGTTATGAGTTCTACTGGTGCCTTAGAAAGCGAGTTAATTTCGTATCCCTTCGGTGCGCATACATAGAATTGTTGATCACAATACGATTGTCATAATTTTATTTTGTCATAATTTTTCATTGGCATACATTTTATACCTAAATCAAAATGTTAATGGACATAACATGGTAACATAACACACACATAACATGACATGTTATGGTTATGTTATGGTGTTTGTTATGTTATGTTATGTTAGTTCACATATTTTTCTAGTCATTCTATTATTTCATGGCATAATTTTCAGTCACTTTAAATTTGTATAATGTTACTAGTTGCGCCCCGTGGTTTCACCCGTCTACCCGTTATCCCGCAGGAACTATTTCCGGGATAAAAAGCCTATGTGTTAATCCAGGGTATAAGCTATCTCTCATTCTAAATTTCATCAATATCGGTTTAGTAGTTACGGTAACACGTGGTAACAAACATTCACACACACACCACCTTAAAACGCGCCTTTATTGAACATTCATGGATGTATAATAAGCTTTTACGATACAAAAACATTTGTGTAAAAATCTTTAACCATAAAAACGATTGGGCCGCAATGAATTTAGGCGTGTTGACTTTTAGCTTAACAGATAAATAGTTTATAGCAAATTTTGCATAATGACAACAGTTATTATGCAAGTCGAAATTATGGCATCGACAACGAAAAATAAATCCACCTACGTGTTTTTCTTTGTATTCGTGATTGGAGAAACCATAAAGCAAAACTCGTGTATGTAAAGTTACTGAACTACGCTTTGATACCAATCATAGAATAATTCATACTTTTTCTGAGAATTTGTACTGAATTGTTATTTCAGTACAATTTCACAGAAAGCATACATAATAATGAGATCATAATAGGTACTGTACACAGTTCTAAAGATAAGTAAACTTATTCATCCAAATATTTTTGTATTTTTGTGTTTTTATTTTGGATTTCTATTTTAAGCTAGCTTTTTTTCCACCTATGGGTACCACATGCCCCTTGTACTGGAATAAAAAATGGGGTATGAACTACCTACATTCCAAATTTCACCCAAATCATTTCAGGCGTTCCAGCGTGCAGAAGTAACATACACACACACTCACTCACAAACATTTGCATTTACAATATAGAACAAGAATCTTGTAATAGGCAAAATCAGCGGCATAATATGCAGCAAATTACGCTACAAGATTTCTGGCCAGATATAAAAAAAAAATGTTTGTTCGTGAATACAAAAACAAGCCTGTCTGACAGATTGAATAAATGACATTATAGGTAGTTTTTTTTCTCTAGAACTTGTTTAATCCATAAAATATGTCGCTAACGCAAACTATCAAAAAAAAAAAAAAAAAAATTCAAAAAAAAAAAATTAAATCAAAATCAAAATTTTAAGTAAAAACATTTTTTTTAGAATTTCAGAAAACCTTACGGCCTCTATGAAGGTTAGAATTGTATTACTGTTCACAAAAATAGAATCGGCGTTATTTTTTTTTTCTGTTTTTAGGAAGCGTACTGTTCCTTTCCAAGGCAAACTTTTACTATTTCCCGTCGAAAGCAGCCTCTCTATTCAGTGATTTATTCGAAAAGTTTCAGTTTGTTTTAGGTAGATCTATTTTTAGTTTGGTTCAGTTTTTATGGTGTAGATGCCAAACAAGCTGAAGTATTGTTCTCTGCCATATTTTCTACTAGCTATTCTTCGCGGTTTCACTCACGTGGGCTACAGTTTATCGCGATAAAAAGTTGCCTATGTCCTTCCTCAGGCTCTAGACTATCTCTGTACCAAATTTCATTTTAATCGGTTCATTAGTTAAGGCGTGAAATTGAGACAGACAGACTGACATACAGAGTTACTTTCGCATTTCTATTATTAGTAGGGATAGGGAAGAAGTCATGCTATTTTCACAATTGGAATATATTATCCATGTCGGTAGCTCAAGTACGTGATGGATAACACACCAATAATAAATTCAAGCTTCAAATATGTTTATTTAGAAGGCAACCTCCTTTCGACGAGTTTTTTTTTTTACTTTTTACAGGGTAGCGTTTTACCACAGTCACCTAATGTTAAGTGACGATGTGGTCGAAGATGGCATCACGCTACACCTGGATTGGGAACCGGCTTTCAAGTAATTTGCCGGAACATAGGTGCTTGACGACAGACTCTTAACTTGAGGATGGTAACTAGCCAGGCGAGCAGTAGAAAATGCCCTACCACCAAGCTATGGTTTCATCACAATGTTTTCCTTCACCAAAAGCTCAAGCTCATTGTAGGATTCGAACCCACGCCCTACGAATTTCAAGTTGACGTCACTACCACTGAGCAATCATCGCTTTGATATACGCAAAGTGGCAGTTGTTGGAAAAGAATAGCTAAAGACCGGGATATATATAGAATAGTAACGTAAAAGAGGCTTATGTCTAGCAGTGGCCTATTAAGGCCGATAATGGTGATGATGATACTAAAACGGTACACGGTAAAGCTCAGTCGGATGTTAAGCTGTAAGGGTAATGGATGCATACCTTTTGTTCACGAGCTCACGGATCAAACCCTCACCTTTGTCTAATCAAACCCGATAGCAATCACTGACGTTTGATTGGAAAACTTGGAATAGTTGAATAGTTATACTTAGAAGCAATAATCTACATTAAGGTGGGATTTGAAAGGTAACCTCAGCATTTGACTGCAGACTGCAGACGGCATTGCTTTTGTGCTGTCTGTCGCAGTAGGTGAAATAACGACGCATGACTTCAGATTAAGAAGATACGTTGAATCAATTACTGACATACAAATTTAACTGCTTTTTAGCCTATAAGGTTTCCTTCTAGACATCTTGAAATAAAATGATATGCTGGTAATGCTGCCAGCATTTTCAGTACTGTCCCCTCCACCAAAAGTTTACTAGATTACTTTGTTTTCTTGTTACTTTGGTGTACTTCATTTTGTTATTTCTATAAAACTTTTAATGTTTTTTATTGTTATTTTACTCTGTGTGAAACCATTTAGAAATAAACTATTTTCCTCAAAATAAAAAGAATCAGCAATAATATAATGAGTTGAGATTTTGGACAAATGCTTACCTTTGCCATGGATTGGGGAATATTGCATCTATGGTTGGTTTTTACGAAACTAGTTTGGAGCCGCATTGTTTTGAGCGTTTCTCCTTTTTGAGCAATACTACTAATCTATATATATACGATATTTTAAAAAGTTTTAACTGCAATGCCATTTTCACTTTAACCTACAAGTTTGCTGCTGCGGTCGCCTTTGAAATTCCACCTTAACGAAGGCAGTAAAACAGTTGCGGCTGTGTATTCCCTATCGCTTTTTGAATACTTGATTTGTATCCTCTTTGAGATTAGCTTTAACTGTGAAAGTGTTAAGGCTTTACGTATGAAGCTAGGCGGTTTAATATATTTCATCACCTTTGAAGTGTTGGGAAATTAACCGATTCAATTTGATTTCCAGGAATTCTAGAAAGTTAGCGGATGAATTCGAACGTTTACTGCTTTCTTTTTCATCTTAACTACCAAGTGATCTGATGTTACAGAATAGGAACTGTCATCATAAGTATTGTTAATGAAGTGACTTGTTTAGAATGACAACAATATTGTTATTGTATGGTTAATAAATGAATCTGAATCTGAATCTTGTGATAGGTGCTTCGCGACAGATTCCTTATTAAGGGTGGCAGCAAGCCAGACGAATTCTAGAAAATGCCTAGAAATTTTTAATTGATCTAGAGATATAATTTAATTGCCAAGATAATGATAATTATTTATTGATAGTGTAGTGTTTATAACAAACACATACAGTATTCTATAAAAATTAAATTACTTAAAACTTATTTGAAGGAAAACTTCGTGATGAAAGCATAGCTTGGTGGTAGGGCATTTCCTAGAGCTCGCCTGACTTGCTACCTCAAGTTAGGAATCTGTCACCAAGCAAGTACCTACCAGTGTATTCTGGCAGTCCTACTTGAGAGCCAGTTTCCAATCCAAGTGTAGAGTGGCTCTGTCATCGATCACTGTGGTTTATGGGCAAAAAGTATAAAAGAAGTAAAAAAAATGTAAAGTAAAAAAAAAAAGTAAAGTAAGGTAAAAAAAAAGTATTTATTTAATAATATTAATATCTATGTGCCATAATGGGTAGTCTTATCAAAGCGATTGCTTCCTCTAACTACATGGCAATCCAAACAAAAATACATGTACTATGAACATTCGAATGCGATGAGCATTTCGCACATTCCTGATTGCCAAGTCCGGAATGTTGCAGTAGTTTTATTACTATGTCGACCATACGCGTCGCAATCAGTAAAGTATACTGCTATTTTATACACGTTTAACTTGTGAGGTAGCCAGCATTTGAACGGGGTCCAAAGATACTCATCAGGTCTGGTCTGCATGATACGCTGAAGCGAGCAATTAAAATGCAGGTACACTTCCTTCACGAGTTCTCGAGTGGAGACCGCGTCCTCTGCAAACGTGGTGTAAGACGCCCTCCAGCTAGGTGGAGCGATGATATACACAGAATGGCTGGCAGCAGTTGGATGAGAGGAGCCGAAGATCGGGCTCAGTGGCGTGCTTTGGGAGAGGCCTATGTCCAGCAGTGGACTGAAATGGGCTGATTATGATGCTGATGATACTTCCTGTACGTAAGTGTACCTCCAAAAACCACAACAAGCGACAAGTGCTATCTTGTACTTGACCAGCGTGGTAGAGCATGGCCTATACTATTTCTGAGAGAAGGCGTTTGTCCCTGTGGTGGCAACATAACAGGATAATGATGATGAAACTGATACGAAATTTTACCTTTTTTTCTAGCCACAGACTAAAGAGTATATAGCATGCTTTTTTAACCAACGAACTTTAGCATAAATAG
The DNA here is from genome assembly GCA_931315375.2 of Opisthograptis luteolata. Classification (NCBI taxonomy): domain Eukaryota; kingdom Metazoa; phylum Arthropoda; class Insecta; order Lepidoptera; family Geometridae; genus Opisthograptis; species Opisthograptis luteolata. The sequence continues at coordinate 1,485,578 of OV928042.1, read as the reverse complement.
GTATCGATCCCTACCACTCTCCTCTCTCGAAGAAAGAAAATCAAACACTATACAAATGAAAAACAAGTTCCAGCTCCCAAATCGCTTCTGCTACCGCTACCGATACCTCTTATCACCCTGTCCTGCCTACAACGTTGATTAGATTGGCGCGTCCTACGTGCCGACCGATATAAATGGTTGCATTGTCTCCAAAACGGTTACGTTTTTTTAAAAAGAATCAGTCTGTAAACAGGACATCTCGTACGGATAACGTCTCTTGAATTTGTTTATTTATATTCGACAGTAGCTAACAAGATGGGCTTACTGGAACTAAGTGGTTGGATTAGCTTAAACTTACCCTCTCCGCACACGGCGTCGTAGCGTAAGCGTAAGACGCGCGTAGCACGAGCACGAACTTGTTCAAACATTCAAAAATCCTTTTTTTTTCATTCTCTGATGCTCGACGGTAGTAATTTATGTACTTGTGTTGCCAGTAACAAAAAAGTGTATGGTTTTTGTTTATTCTTTTTTCTTGTTTTTAATTTTTGTTTTGTCTTGTTTTTGTTCGTTTTTTCATTTGTTGTTGGATGTGTGTGTGTGGTACTGATGGTTGCTTCTTTGCGACATCACCAAACGGTTCCAACGGAAGACCAGCGCTGGTTGACTAACCAGCATTTTGCTGAGTTGGGGCCGATTTGCGACACTGACATTTTTGTGTACTGACATTGAGTTCTGTTACTGTAATATTGTTTCTTTTTTATCTACAATTTGTACCAAGACTGTCTCTTCTCATCCAACCACTGCCAGCCACTCGGCGCAAGTCGTCGCTCGTCCTGATTTTGTATTCGACAGTTGTAACCCTTGCTGGGGTAGCATCTGGTGAACTTAACTGTGATATTATTTCCCCTGGAACCCTGGTGACTTTTCTACGGAACCTACTTTAGGAATCGCTGCGTCTAGTGTACAAGGGTAGAAGAAACGGGTAGCGTAAACTATTAAAACCTTTTCTTTGTAATGAGTTTTGTATCGTAAAGCTGCGTGTAACGGGCGCCGAAATGTTCTTAACACAGTAAAGTAGTCGGAATAACGAAAGGGAAGTTTGTTTTTTATATGGTAAAGTTTTTTCTGGTTTATTATAATTCGTGGTTTACTGGCCATGTTGTTTCGTTAGAGGTTTCTATCATTTTAAAGCCCACTTGCACTGTCGATTTAGGGAGACGATGATGTACGACCCAATAATGCACAGCCAGTATTGCACGACCTGATAATGCACGGCCTGATAATCCATGTACATTGGAATTCATGGGATTCGAAATATCAGGTCGCGTTTTATCAGGTCGGTAATTATTGGCTGTACAAAATTGGTCCGTAATGACAATGCACAGTCCGTATTGCACGGCCTGATAATTGGACGCCATGTACATGGATTATCAGGCCGTGCATTATTGCGTGTACATTATCAGGTCGGGCATTATTGGGTCGTACAATATAGGGACCCTCGATTTAAATCTTTTTCCGGCTGATGATGGTGATGATGGAGTATTAAATTGTTATGTAAATTATGATGATGAGATGATATGTGTGACTCAGCTACAAGCCGGGCCAAGCTGGATAGTCCCCTTTTTGTTAAGTAAAATAGCGGCCCTTTACACAAACTTACAAGGACTTTTTGGAGCAACTAGAAAAGTCACTCATAACAACTTTACTTCAATTTCTTACACATACACATAATAGATAATAATCCATCCACCAATATCACACGAAGTAACATAAGTTTTGCCAAAAAATAAATTTCTTATTAATTGACATGGTCAATAGTCATTAGTTATTTATTCAATAAGATACATTGTGATCACTTTAAACGTCAAACTTAAAACTAGCTACGTCTGTTCCAACCTTCTTACGCCGGCAAAAGAACAGGCAAGAAACGCCCGGCAGGTAATTTTTCTTTTGTCGCGATCACATTAACAATTTTATTCTTATTACTAATTGATTGAATTGGAGCAAGTTCACTATAATCCCAGGCTTTTTTCGTCATCTAAATGATCCAATATTTTATAATAAGATTTATCTTAGTTGGTTGTGCACATGGAATCATCATAGTCGCGGACCGCTACCCATCATTGTGCACCCAGGTTAGTTATAATGAAATACGGGTGTATTATAACACCCATGTCGAAAATAGGGTGAGACACCTTAATTAGGGCAACAATGAGGCGCGTTACCACCGATCCGGTCGTCGTTATTTACAATAACATGATGGTAATATACTCTTCGCGATAATGTGGATCTAATGTGCTTTGAACAGTACGGGGTAAATAATAAGGGTTAGGGTCTGTTGTATCGCAGTAGGAGTACAAGGTTGTATGTTGGTGAATATTTTATTTTAGACTTTTGGAAAATAAACTTAATTAACAGGTTTAATTAACAAAGTTAGGAATATAGTTTTTTTTTATATAACCTATACTGCTCCACTGCTGGGCAAAGGTCTCCCCCATTTCCATTCCCTTTCAGATAACTCAATCTCCTGTAACCAGGGTGGAATATATTAAAGAGTATTTAGAAAAAAAGGCCTGTTTTCAGTTTTCGCTAATAAAAAAACATGTATTAGTGTCGTATAACATTAGGGTATTTTTTAATACCTATTTTAATAATATAATATGCCTTGAAGTGACAACACATCAGAGAACTAGAGTCACCGACATAGCTCACAGAATTAGCATGCTGAAGTGGCAATGCGCTGGTCATATAAGCCGCAGAACCGACAACCGTTGCGGTAGACGTGTTCTTGAGTGGAGACCGCGACTTGGCAAACGTAGTGTAGGACGCCCTGCGACTAGGTGGAGCGACGACTTGCGCCGAGTGGCTGCCAGTAGTTGCAGCCGAAGACCGGGCTCAGTGGCGTACCTTGGGAGAGGCCTATGTCCAGCAGTGGACTGATACAGGCTGATGATGATGATGATGATGATGACAATACATCGAGTCCATATTAATATTATAAATACAGCTATAAATCAAACTCAAACTCAAAACAATTTATTTAGTAGGTTATAAAATGTGATCACGTTAAAACGTCAAACTTGAAACTAGCTGCGCCTGTTCCAACCAATTTCCTAGAAACAATATTTCTGCGTAGAAAATGTATGCCTATCTACCTAACTTCACGTAGGGAACCTGCCAATTTCAGGCTATGTTCCTATCGTAATAGGATAGTTACGCGCTGCATAAAAGCTAACCTAGTTGCTAGGCTGGGACCCGCCAATCAATTTGAAATACTTTACTTTAACAATTCGGTTTTGTTGAGTATCAAGCAACTTGTCCCGCAGTACACCTGCTGCCAAGTTGTTTTTTTTTTTATACAAAGCATATAAAATAATGACAACTCAAAAACGTACTTCAATTGATTAAACAAAAATATTGGATGATAATTTCACGGCCCAGAAAAAGAAAACTGTCTATTTGTAGGTATGACAGTCATCATTTATCATAGTAGCAACAATCTTAATTGTAATCATAGTTTTATTAATTAAAATAATTTTGTTTTCAATGTTTTAATAATAACTCAAGATAAAAGGAAAACATATTATCAAGTGTAAATTTCTAGAACAAACTTCCATAAAGCTGGGCATCATATACTGCCCAAACACTGGACGAATGTGCAAGCAGTTATACACAACAAAATCGTGTAGAAGTAACCACAAAAGTTGGCTCGTCATGTTAAGTGACTATTCCAAAGCGGTTGTTAGCTCTCAACCTATGCATGCTTTCAAGGAAGGTAAGTTAACCTAATAATATGCACCTTGCATATATAAACACAAGTAGTTGGGTGGAGACGCTTGTATATTATTATACTTTAGTTAGCATTGTTAACGAAGTGGCTAAAATGAGCTGAGGAAAGAACAATGGCCAAAACGGACTCGAGGTCGTATGAAAATAATCTATGTACGATAAAAATTGTATTTTTTTGTGTATTAAGATTATACAAACGATATTTTATAGAAAGTGTAGAAAAAAAGATATTGATTTCGTAACTTCGTAGTTTCTTAGGATTTTTTTTAACTTGGATGTTTTGAACGCACTCCGCAATTTATTTGCTACTCCGTTTCACGCTTTGGAAGTCGGCCCTACTTAAATTAAGTAATTAAAATCAACATTATTTACCAAACATGAACAAAAACTTATCTTCTTAATCTATGTACTAGCAAATTGACTGTCACTGTCAAGTGACATTGACAGAAACGAAAATTTTTAATCAAAATATTTTGCGGTCAGGTCCAGGGCAGTATGAAAAGTGGCCAATGTTCTTTAGCTGCTTATCTCTCTCTACACGACGGGGCCATTCCACTTGCAGATTCTCTAAAAAAAAAATCTATGGACGCACTATCGTCTATTATAAAAATATGAGAGTCCAATCTATCGGACTCATCAAAAGGAATCATATGAGCCCAAACTCGAGGGGTTTACTAGTAGCCACTGCAGAGATCCTCTACCCACCTTCCGGTTGCATCATCAGACCCTCATCACCAAGTTCAATCTATTGGACTCATCAAGACGATTAATATGAGCCCAAACACGAGGGGTTTACTAGTAACCACTGCGGAGATCCCCTACCCACGTTCCGGTTGCATCATCAGTTCCTCGTCACCAAGTCCAATCTATTGTACTCATCAAGACGATTCATATGAGCCCAAACACGAGGGGTTTACTAGTATCCAGCGAAGAGATGCCCTACCCACCTTTGGTCTGATGATACCAAATTATTGCATTGTCACCGAGATTTACACATACAAAGTTTCAAGTCGATACGACAATTAGAAGTAGGTGAAAATTGACTTCTAAGATTTGATTACATTGTTAGTTAGTTAGTTAGTTAGTTAGTTACAAGTCAAGCTAATAAAAATGTATTAATAAAATTACCTATCCTTTTTATGTTGTTACCAATCTAAAGTCGTATTTTAAATTAGACGAAGCCAAATAACAGTAGCACTGGGAAATATTTATTAAGATAGGCAAAATAAATAACCTAGCTTCTGTAGGTGCCTTCTATTGGCTAAAGTCTAGAGCTAGCCTGGAAAGAAACAACCGAAGTAGATTTCAACCCCTATATCATGTAGGCACAAAGCGCTCAGTTCACCAGACATGATGCATGGCGCGAGGGGTCACTGGGAAATGTCTACGTACATGTAGCTTCAAGTTTATACAGGGTTATTATAAATGCTATAGTTACCCTATAAGATTACCCTCGCGATTTATGCGCTCCTTTCTCCCGCATACTTGCAAAATGTGGAATGAGCTTCCCCCACAAGTGTTTCCGCTGTGCTACAGATTGCAATCCTTCAAGATGGGTGTAAAAAGAGTTCTTAAAGGTCGGCAACGCATCGGCAACTCCCCTGGTGTTGCAGATGTCCATAGGCGACGGTGACCGCTTTCCATCAGGCGGGCCGTTAGCTTGTTTGCTAATCTATTACATAAAAAAAAAGAACTTTTTATTCCATGACTTTTATCGAAAGTTAAAGACTTGTTTTTTTTGGTTTCGACCTCATTTTTTATAGTTTAAAAATACGACATAAGTTTTGTTGTTTTGTCTTATTTTTTCGTAGCAATCTAGCAATGGATCGACGAGATTATTTGCATAGAAATAGTTTATGGGTCGAAGAAAAATGTGGGAGGCTTTAAGTGGACAAAACCGCTAAGCAAAACTAGTCCATACCAAAAAGACGAATGTTTTTTCCATATTATAAATACGATAGTGACTGTTTGTTTGTTGTTACGATTTCACGACCGATCTTGATGATTTGATATTTCGAATCTTGGATTTTTTTATCGCGATAAATTGTAGTCGCGGGTGAAACCGCAAGGCGTAGCTAGCAAGTTATAAATGTACAGTTACTATTCATGAAACTGTGGTAACCTAGGGCATGTAATAGTTTCACAGCTGCACTGGTTTCACCAAACACGAATGCAATGCATCTAGCTCAGAGTCATGTTTCTGAAACCCACTACGTGGTAGAATATTTGAAATAATCTATGTTTTTAAACGCGAAATTAAGATAAGATTTAGATAACAATATTGCCAAAAACCAATGACGTTACGTTTAGAAATTTTACAGACGAAGTAAATTACAGAACCGGCCAAGTGCGAGTCGGAGACGAGCAGCAAGGGTTCCGCACCATCCTAGTAATATTATAAATGCGAAAGTTTGTGTGCGTTAATGTTTGTTTCCACGTATCACTGTAACTACTTAACCGATTTTGATGAAATTTGGAATGGAGATAGCTTATACTCTGGATTAACGCATACTTTTTATTCCGGAAAAGGGTTCTTGTGGGATAACGGGTTGACGTGGGTGAAACCGCGGGGCGAAACTAGTTATCTATAAAAAACGGCACAAATATCATGTCTGTTGTATGGGAGTAAAATACCTATTTGATCAACGCTTGTCTACGTCATTCTAAAATACCAACCTAACGCCTGAAATTAATAATCGATCCTGATCCGTTATCCGCGGTTTTGGATCGATACGTCATGTCATAATATTTCATTTTAGTAGTAATATACCTTACTGACATATTAGGACCGATCTAAAACCGCGTATAACGGATCAGGATCGATTATCGGACGTTAGGTACTAAAGTAAGTATACTAGCTTACGCTCAGCAAAAACTCGGGAGCGTAGGTGTGGGTATCTCGGTTCAACACAATCCCATATTTCGCCGGGAGCGTAACAAGAACACAACAAATAGCGCCTCAAAGGGCCGGATTATCAACTGCAGACCTCTGAGTAGCCCTTGAGGCCCTTCAAACGTGCGGCCGTCTTGTCCCTTTGGACAGAATGTGACGCAGAGAATAACGTCCACACAGAATACCGTTTTTTTTATAAATAATCCTGTATTATGGTCGAGGAGAGCGATGGCTGGCACATGCGTCAACTCGTGAACGGGTGCTGCTTGTGGGATCTGGTCTGCTTTGGTTGTGATCCCGCAACTCGTTAATATTCATGTTCCCATATCCCAATGTGTACAACCAAACAAGAGAAATCTTCTTATTAGTAAAGCTAAATAAAAAATATCGGACTATTAGATGACAAAAAAAAGCTTGGGATTTTAGTGAACTTGCTCCAATTCAATCAATTAGTAATAAGAATAAAATTGTCAATGTGATCGCGCCAAAAAAATTACCTGCCGGGCGTTTCTTGCCTGTTCTTTTGCCGGCGTAAGGAGGTTGGAACAGGCGTAGCTAGTTTTAAGTTGACGTTTTAAAGTGATCACAATGTATCCTATTGAATAAAAATTATTGAATTTTGAATTTTTGTATCAATCGCGACTATAGCTCTAACATCTAACGCCCGAAAATAATAATCGATCCTGATTCGTTATCTGCGGTAAAATACCCTTTTACTCTATTTGTGAAAATTTATAAAAACATATCATTGAGATAGCTCAGGCAAAAAACAGTCGGAAATCGATAGTTTTAGTTCATAAAAAAACGAAACTAAATTTCAAAATTGAATTCAAAAGTTTCAGCTTTTTTAATCTGTTTGAAAACACCATTGTTCGAGTGCACTACAATCCCAAGCGTTTCTTGCCTGTTATTTTGCCGGCGTAAGGAGGTTGGAACAGGCGTAGCTTGTTTTAAGATTGACGTTTTAAAGTGATCACAATGTGTCCTATTGAATAAATAACTATTGACTATTGTGTTTGTCATCTAAATAGTCTGATATTTAATGGTAAGCTTAACTACTAAGATTTGGTTTTAAGGACTTGAAATTCAGCTATCGATAAGTCTTGGATTCCACTTGGAGTTTTGTTGAAAAACGTACGACATTGACCTTTGAAGGAGTTGCTGACTGTAAGGAGCTTAGTAATTGGTACAGCAACTAAGTCGTCAACAAGTCTCAAAACTCACTTGGGAAATTCTGGGTGGCACTGAACTATAATGGGCAAGCATGGCGCGTTAGAGCAAGCAACTGGCTCGTCTTGTCACAAAAATGAAATAAGCAAAAAAATATTTATTGGCTGCACAAAAACTTGGACTAAACATACTATCATATAAACGCTGAGTTGAGTAGGGATGTGAATAAATAATCGATTATCTAAATATGGAAAATCGATTGTTGATAAATCGATTTTTTTACTTACTCTCTTAAAAATTAATCGTTTTTTTTACCTACTCCCTTTTTTAAAGTAATAAAAGATAAGATAATGTTTTTATTATTGGAGATTAAACCAATGTGTAGCCAAACTACACATTTCAATCGAAATTTTGCTGTTATAAGTTACTCTAAGTTATTTTAATACAATGCACTTAAAATGCAACTTTTAGAATAGTTAGAAAAAAAATCGTTTTTTATAAATCGATTTATTTTAAAGAGATAATAATCGATTATTTATTAATCGATTTTTTCCCCTCCAAGTCACATCCCTAAGTTGGGGCCGGTTTGCAATAATACATATTTTGTTGTTTTTATTTCTACATAATGTATTTGTCTTAAGTATTTTTATATAACTTGTTGTAAATAAATTATTCTTTTACTTATTCTTAAATTTTATTACGCTTAACTAAGACTGCATAGTGCTATTCCCAGGAATTTATGCAGAGAGGTTGACACATAATTATTTACACTCTAGCCGCACCCCGCGGTTTCACCCGCGTCTACCCGTTATCCCCATTTTTCCGAGATAAAAGTTGCCTATACGGGGATGTAAGCTATCTGTATTCCAAATTTCATCCAGATCCGTTTCGTAGTTTTTGCGTGAAAGAGTAACAAACTATACATCTATATTCACAAACTTTCACGTTTATAATATTAGTAGGATATCTGGCGATCTAGGTCCAGCCTGTATCGTGGAGACCTGGATCCGACTAAATTTATATTAGACTTCAGCTGACCTCAAAAGCATCCGATTTTGGAAGCCGCACGGGTTTAGCTACTATCTTCGTCAATACATTCTGTCTTCGAATCCCCAATTGTGGGAATATCGAAAATGTTGTTGTGGACCCTCGCTGTGAGAATAATCTTTTATGAAGGTATTGGGGTATTCTATTATGTCCCTACATTGGCCGTGACATTGGGCTTTCAGCATTCCGAGGTTTGTTACAAGATTTCTGCTAGAAGTTTCCTTCTTGAAACGCTCAAGGCCTTGTTAGTCCGGTCGTTCGTAACAGATCTACCAGATTGAAATCGTAGCTTGGTGGTAAGGCGTTATCTAGAGCTCGCCTGCCTAGCTACCATATTTTTGTTAAAAAAATTACATTATCGAACTACACACGATACAATGCAATACACACTCTCAAGTTAAGTTAAGAACCAATTAGTGTATTTCAGCAGCATTAATTGAATGCACCCAGTAACGTGACGTCATCTACCACCATATGGTTTTTTTATCATCATGTTCAAGTAACTGATAGTCAAACTATTTCCTATAATATGTAAGGAAAAGTTAACGCAACACTCAGCCCGGTCGACTTGGATGGGTGACCGATAGTGGCATTTTCTGTTGCTACCGTACTTTAGACATTGGACGGGCCCTATATATAATTGCCTTACAACTAACTAGCACAAAATAATAACAGTAATAATAACCACACAATAATCACATACAAAACTCTAACTGTATCTAGGCTATCAGAAACTGTCGGAGATCCACAATACCTAAATACTTACCCATTTTTTCAACGCACAAATATTTGCTTCCTAGCGGCAATGAAACCGCTTACAATCAAGCTTTTCAGTCGATTGTTTGCTCATTGCGCCACATCGCTCTTCAAAAGCTTAAAAGCTCGGTCACGCAACTTGAGCATTTAGTTTAATATTGCTTACATTTCGCTATTAAGTTTAATGTAAACTAATAAAATTCTTTGTATCAGATATGGCGGTCGTCCAGGACTGTTATAAGGTTGGCAGCGTCGCCCAGGCCAAGCCACGGGCTAAAGCACAGTTAGCTATTATCAGATCACTCGTTTGAGCTTTAGTACTACGTTTGGGAATGAAATGGGCTAAGAGGTAGTTGAGAGAAATCCTTTTCAACGAAAACCAACTCGATTCAGATGTTTTCTTTCACTTATTTGGAAACTAGCATTCTAAAACTTCGCAAGAAGAAGTCTGTCTACGACTGTTTATATAGTTGTGTATCTGCACATTTGTGTATATTTTATTATAAATGACTGGAGTTGTTGTAGCAGTTCTTCATGAGGGTGTGAAAAGAGTTATTAAATGTAACAACGCCGCTAGCGTTGCAAATGTCCACAGGTGACCGTGGCGGCATACTAGCAGGTCTCATCTGCTTGTTTATGCCAATCCACTTAATAAAACAAATACAAAAAGAAAACTCAAAAAAAAAATTATTTAGTCGGATACAACATGAGATTATTTTAAAATATCAAACTCGCATGTTCCTACTTCCTTACGCTGACCAAATAACAGGCAAAAAACGACCATAAGGTGATTTTTTGAATACACTTTTGTTACAATTTTGTTTTTTTTTCATAGTACAGTCATTCAGGATAGATGTAAAGAATTTTTCAGGGTCAGCAACGCATTGGCAACGCCCCTAGAGTTGCAAATGTCCATAGGGAGCGCTAACCATCAAGCCGTCTGCCTGTTTGCTACTCCATTACATTTCAAATAAACATGTTTTCTCCAACAAGATTCGAGCTTGGGGTTCCACGTCCAGAAGTCAGGTGCACAATCAATTAACCACGGTTTCGTCCTGCTACTAATTAAAACAAACCGAATAAAAACCTACTACAAAAGCAGTAAAAGGCACAATAACGCAAACGTTTCAGCTCACTCTAAGCCCAGCTTTAAAAAACGGCTGAACCCGGACAACTGAACACTTAAGAGGAAAGGCGCCGAGCGATTTGTCCAAACCAACGTAGTCCTCCATTTCCTCCCTGGATTTTGAAACAAGAGCACTTTGTATTATGCTACAGATATCTACTAACGGATTGTCTGTACGGATTGTTTTTTTTCTTTTTGGGTTAATCACATTTTACATAATTATGTTATGTAATATTATCTAGGACCTCGTAATGTATTCAAATATGACAAGTTTATTTACAAAGCAATGCACAGACATCGTGCATTTATTTCTAAACAATAAATTTATTTATTTGAATCAAAACGTTAGGTATGTAAACGAATTACGTTAACTGTAAGTACACAATGGTGTCGATTCGGTTTTGCATTCTCTAAAACTAAACTAAGTTTGACAGGTCTAAGAGTAATGCTGTCGTTTTTTTACTTCAGTGGTTAGAAAATGACAGCAATACTATTAGACCTGTCAAATTTAGTTTAGTTTTAGAGAATGCAAAACCGAATCGACACCATGATTGACAAGATAAATAATTACACACGCTCATACATGTTTTACTCTCATACTCTCTCTCTCTCTCTCTCTCACACACACACACACACACACACACACACAGAGACGCAAACAGTAAATGAATCGGTTCATTTTGAACTATGAAACCTCTATGAAACCTCTGTTATGTAAAATTGGCGGTCCAGTTGTCCCTTTCTCTCACCATCAAATGATGCAGTGCAAAAGCAACACAATATAAAAACACCTATTTTTAATTTTCTGAGCAGGCCTTTCCTCTTAAGTTCTCACTATTGTTTGTCCCGTAATTGTCGAACAACGCTTAATTTTTATTGCCTTTAAGGTCACAAAAGCCTGAGCTTTGGTAGGGTTAAGCCGTGAACCGGTTGGTCGAGAAACCCCTTTAAATAAGGCGTGATGCCACAGTATACGTTGCTTAACAGTAGTTCAAGGTAACGTCAAACTGAAAACTAGCTACGCCTGTTCCAACCTCCTTACTCCGACAAAAAAGGACCAGCAGGTAGTTTTTTGGGTGCAATCTCATATACACATTTATTCTTATTACTAACTAGCTGTTCCCCGCGGTTTCATCCGCGTGGGCTACAGTTTATTGCGATAAAAAGTAGCCTATGTCCTTTTTCGAACTCTACACTATCTCTGTACTAAATTTCATTTAAATAGGTTCAGTAGTTTAGACGTGAAAGCAAGACAGACAAACAGAGTTACTTTCGCATTTGTAATATTAAGTAGGGTAGTAGGGATTGGTTGAATTTGATTGGAGCATTTAATTTTATTAAAGTAGACTTCAGTACGTGTATGTTACTACTAGAATCGATAATGGCCCAGCCGTGGTGACGTCGGTTAAAATCCTACAATGAACTTCAGTTTTTGGTAAAAGAAAACATCGTGATGAAGCCATAGCTTGGGTCGTGGACATGTCTATTGCCACAAGATAATTTCCTTACAACTTTCGTCATATATAGGTTAAGTACAAAACACCTGAATTATTTTGTCTAGTTATCTTCTAGCCCAGTGTAAAAATAGGTTTTTTTCATCGTCACCCTTTCCGATAACTTCCTTCATTGTAACAGCAAATCTCGCTACATTCGATAAACCTCCCTTCACAGTAGGATTAAATCCCTTCACAGCGTACAAACAAAACTTGTTCACGTCCAGACAAAACTTTTCTACAAGACCGGACCTTTTCACTTTTATATTAAATTCCTGCACCGTCAGAAATTGTTTCATTTCATTAAACGCTTTTTAAAATTGTCAAGATTTTTTTTTCAACATTTTCTTTTCCATTCCTTCTCGCTTCCGCAAATTGGGCTACTGTTTTCCTCAAACTCTGACGGAGCGTAATCTCATCCCTTTTCAGTCGGAATTAAGGCTGTAATTAAATAAATCAGACATAATTACGTTGCCCCGAGACATTGCCACGCGCAACGCCCTCTATTCTTAATTTTATATTCTTTGATCTTTTTTTAATTCATATGATTCTTGCTCGAAATAATTGATTTGGAACGGATTTTATGAAAGTTAGTTTGTATTCTTCTCATCCCGTTTTATACTTTTGAACGTTACACATTGCTGATATTAAGTTTCGGTAGGTTCAAAGTGGCTCTACGCTTTGCCTGGACTGAGCACTGGTTCTCATGTGAAGCTGCAGGAATACACTATACTCATTATACTGCAAAATGAGACTCGCTATTCAACGGCGCAATGCCGGCAACATTTTGGGCAAGTTGCCGGACATCAATAATTGAACTAAATAATTGAACTACATCAACGTTTGAACTTTTTTTAGACTTTCTATAGTTCCATCAAACGATCCAACAAAGTACCTATATAATATATGAACGTATAATATATATATTTTTGTATAGGTTTTAAGTTTTAAGTTTAATAGCGATGATGGCTCAGTGGTAGTGACGTCGGCTTGCGATCCGTAGGACGTGGGTTCGAATCCTACAATGAGCTTGAGCTTTCGGTGAAGGAAAACATCGTGATGAAACCATAGCTTGGTGGTAGGGTATTTTCTAGTACTCGCCTGGCTAGCTACCACCCTCTTGTTAAGAATCTGTCGCCAAGCATCTATCGGTGTGTTCCGGCAGCCTCACTTGAGAGCCAGTTCCCAGTCCAGGTGTAGCGTGGCGCCATCATCGACCACATCGTCACTTCACATCAGGTGACTTGTGGTCAAACGCTACCCTGTAAAGAGTAAAAAAAAAAAAAAAAAGTTTAATAGGCAGTTTAAACTGTTAGTTCTATCTATCTAAGTCATCATACATAGATTAATCTGAATAGATTTTCGAAACCAATTGGAGTCTGTACTAAAATCTATATTTTGTAGGAAGAATCGCCATCTCTATAGTAATGTTTCTTAATAACTGCCGCGCTAACGAACCTAATATCCTAATGAAGTACAGCCAGCATATAAAAGCAACACAAGTATTGCGCGGTTCGTTAGCTATCGCCCCAGAGCGGCGTGGAATAGAATGCGCAATACCTCTCTTAAATACTCCCCTTGTATAAGTGGATGAGGCAATATTTACCCCTAGTACAATACCCCTAGTACTTTTACTTTTATAGTTTTCGTAAACCATCAAATCAGTAGTGGTTACATTTTTGTTTTATATGAGCACTAGAGCCCAATTTTGGAAAAAAACTGTTCCAGTAGAAAACCCCTGCGCAATTACTACTTGGTACTTTAAGGATCCGTAACCTTGACGTAAGTTCGTTATGAGTATTCTAAAATACTCATGTAATTACATGAAATACTTAAATTAGCTAATTTTATACACCTTGTAACAAAGTTGATACAAAAGTATGGCGTGAAAATTTGTTTCAGAAATAAACAGATTTTGGTAGATACTGAATGAATTATTCATTTCCATGTATTCTGTGTGCGCACGTCGAGCTTATGAATGTTTTTTTTTTTATATTTTCGTATCTGTTCGAACCCCAAAACAAACCCCAAATGGGTCAAAATGAAACCAATATTTTGGCGTGTTGAGTATCTTGCGATATCTCTTTTATGTTATAAAAACACTCATATGCCATACTATCGCCGGAGAATCTCGTCTCCGCGATCTAGAAAACCATGGCTCAATGAACAGCGCCATCTAGTTTTGAAGAGGTGAACTAAAATTTACCCTTACGTGTGAACAGTATCATTCACGTTTTTTTTCCATATTTTCCAATTAGAGTAATTGGTGCAATACGTTTTCAGTGAAAGTAAATAGATAAAATAAACTTAAAAACGTATTTTAACGACGCGTCAGTAAAGTCCGAATATTCGAATTCGCCGACGCTTCGTATTTTCATTCGATATTAATGCATTAATTCGCGTTAACATTGTTTTATTGTCGATAAATTCGAATAAATACATGAAAATACTGATGAATTACAAAAGCAATGATGGAAAAATATGGTGAGGCTCTTTACGTACTCTCCTTTTAACCCAAAACAGACTTTTCTAGGTTCTTTTTACATTGTAATAACGTTTGACTAGCTCACAGAATTAGCAAGCTGAAGTGGCCACCTAAGCCGCAGAACCAATAACCGTTGGGGAAGACGTGTTCTTGAGTGGAGACCGCGACTTGGCAAACGTAGTGAAGGACGTCGTGCGACAAGGTGGAGCGACGACTTGCGCTGAGTGGCTGGCAGTAGTTGGATGAGAAGAGCCGAAGACCGGGCTCAGTGGCGTACCTCGGGAGAGGCCTTTGTCCAGCAGTACGTTTGACTATAAATCTCCTAATGTTAAGTGACCATGTGATGTGGAGTCATGATACACCTGGACTGGAAACCTTCGGCTCTTCTTATCCAACCACTCCCAGCTACTTTGCGTATGTCGTCGCTCCACCTAGTCGGAGGACGTCCTACACTAAGGCTAGGGTACATACCTATTCTAGAATTACGCTTAAGCGTTGATCAATATTATAGAGTAACGATTGAGCGACATATTTGAATGAAATTACAGACTAAAAACTTCGCCGAGTCACGGTCTCCACTCAAGAAAACGTCTAACCAATCGGTTATCGGTTCTACAGCTAATATGTCTAGCCCATTGCCACTTCAGCTTGCAAGATTCAGTAAAATTCTAATGGTATGTGAATTAGGTTTTTAAATTAAATTAAAATTGGAATCGAATATTATATAAGGGTGGGAGCAATTTAGATTTTATGTCGCGGCGGCATAATGAACCGCCTTAAGCCATATCTCTATTCAGTAACCCTGGCTGCAGTCCAAGATAATTACGTGAACTAGTGTGTCACGGTTGGGGCTCTACAGACGGGCAGATCTGGTGCGACACCAACGACTGTTAAAAAGTTTATATAGGTTCGTAATTTGAAGGTACATGTTATGTTTTGTTTTTAGAAAAAGAATGCGAGTTCTATCTTTTGTTACTTTGCTGTCATTACTCTATAAAAAATGGTTCTAATATAATTTTCGTATAACATTTTATTGTTGCTTTTTATTATCTTTAAAACGCGAGTAAGATACAATCGATTAGGTGATACATCTAATAGGTTATGGGCTACCATATGATTGTGTTTTTAAGTGTTTTATTTAACAACTAAAATATATATTATATATTTTATTGCAAAACGTGACATTTGAAAAAATGGAAAAATTTTCTCCTTCGTCTTCTTCTCAACTGCAACCATTGACTACTGTGAGTACCTCGCACATTTCCATACAGAAACTTGAGGGTGTTTCAAATTATCAGGAATGGAAATTTCAAATGAAACTTCTACTCATCGATAATGGCTTATGGGATTTGCCATCTGGCAGAGTACGAGCATTAGATGAACCCATTAAAGACCAACGAGCATACGCCAAGATATGTCTTAACGTTCAACCTATATGCTACCCACATGTCAAAAAATCGGAAACCGCCTTTGACGCATGGAATAATTTGAAAAGTGCATACGAAAACACAGGGATCAGTCGGCGCTTGGGACTAAAAAGAAAATTGTCACATATTAAGTACAATGATTATAACTCAATGGATCACTACATTGGGAGCATAATATCAGTGACCCAAGAATTGGCCGACATAGGATGTGTTATTGAGGACGAAGAATTAGCAGAATTAATGCTAATTGGATTGCCAGAAGAGTATGACTCTCTGATAATGGCAATGGAAGCTACGAATACAAAACTTAATTCAGACTTTGTGAAATGTCAGTTAATTCAATGTGAATTTAAAAGAAATTGTAATCTTCCATCTCCACAATCCGAGAAAATCCTTGTTGCTAAGGATAAATTTATTCCAACATGTCACCACTGTCAGGAAAAGGGCCATATTAAACCCAAATGTCCTAAATTGAAGAAAAATTTAAAAAAGGACCATAATAAAAGCTTGAAAACAGGAGTAGCTTCACCTACAAAGAAGGAAAGTACTGCTAATTTAATTCTTTTACCCAAAGATACTGTTTTAGCTAGTGGACTTTGTGATAGAGATAGCTGGATTTTAGATTCAGGTTGTTCTAGTCATATGACTAATCGAAGAGATTGGATGGACAATTTCTCTCCCAATGTTAAATCCGAAATAACTACTGCCAGTAACGAAAAGATTTATAGTGAAGGCGTAGGTAATGTCAATATGACAATAGGTGATGATGTTAAAAAGGTTATATCTAATGCTTTGTATGTACCAAAAGTAGCAGCTAATCTTTTATCTGTAAGCAAAATGGCAACCGATGGTTATGTATTAGTATTTGATATTAATAAATGTTCTGTTTACAGGAAGGATAACGTCAATGTGACTGGTTCTTGTGAAGTGACTGCTACAAATGTGGATGGTATTTACAAATTAGATAATAAACGGGATTGTTATGTATGTACGGAAAACCAAGAGCCTAATACTCGCACTGGAGGTAATACTTTCGTGGCCAATAATAATTCTTTGGAGCTGTGGCATCGCCGGCTCGGGCACTTAAGTTTAGCAGGTATGTTAAGCCTTCGGGATTCATTAGCGTGTGGCATTGCGTTTACCAATAACGGTTTGTCTCCTTGCACTTCTTGTTTTGAGGGAAAGCAAAAGAGCAAATCATTTCCCCTAGGTCAGGCTCATAGAAGCACGACTAAACTTGATTTGATTCATATGGACATATGTGGTCCAATGTCAGTCATTAGTTGGAGTGATTGTCGTTATTTTATAACATTCACGGATGATTTTTCGCGTAAATCGTTTGTTTATTTTCTGAAGCGTAAAGATCAAACAACTGTTTTGAATACGTTTATCGAATTCCAGAATTTGGTAGAAAACCAAACTGATCTTAAGATCAAGCGGGTTCGGAGCGATAATGGCTCAGAATTTTGTAATAAAAGTTTTGCAAATCATTTTACACAATGCGGAATTATTCACGAAACTACTGTTCCGTATACACCCCAACAAAATGGTGTAGCTGAACGTTTGAATAGGACTTTAATGGAAAAAGCCAGAGCTATGTTGCAAGATGCTGATTTGGAGAAAAAATATTGGGCTGAAGCTGTAAATACTGCTTGCTATTTGAAGAATCGCAGCCCAACTGCAGCTTTGAAAAATGCTACTCCTGAAGAATTGTGGACCGGATCAAAAGTGGATCTAAGTCACCTTCGCGTTTTTGGTAGTGTTGCTTATGCTTTGACTCCAGAACAACAACGCACAAAACTTGATCCCAAATCAAAACCATACATTATGTTGGGTTATTGTGAACACACTAAAGGTTACAGACTTGGTGATCTAGTTGATGGCACAAAATTGATCAAAGCTCGTTCTGTTCAATTTATTGAAACTGTTAAAGGAATAAAATCTTCCTGCAGGACAGTGACTAATGAAAACTCTAAAGATATGTTGAATACTGTTGAAGTTGTAGATTATCAATGTAATACTTCACCTGGACATACACATGATTCTGACATTGATGAGTTTGCCACTCCAGATGTATCTTCTGCTGATATTGACGTTCTGGATTCTTCTTTGAATGATATTCATATTCATGAAGTCACACCTTCTGAAGAGGTACGAGCTTCGCTACATGATATTCAACAAGACTCACAAGATGCTGAGCAGAATGTTTCAGATACCGATGCTGGAATTGCTGAACATTCAAGACCAACACGTAATAAGCATCCTCCTATTTGGTTCAAGGATTATGAAGTGAATTATTTTACTGAGCTGGCGTTAATGGGACGTAATGAACCTAAGACTTATAATGAAGCTATTAAATGTGATAAGTCAAAAGAGTGGTTGGAAGCAATGCAAGATGAATATAATTCTCTTCTGCTACATGGTGTTTGGGAACTTGTGGATCGTCCAAAAAATGGAAATGTTATCAAATGTAAATGGATTTTCAAAGAAAAAGTGGATCCGAGCGGAAATTTTGAGAAATTCAAAGCGCGATTAGTAGCTAAAGGATTTACGCAACGGTATGGTATTGATTACGAAGCCACTTTTGCACCTGTTGTGAGACATAGCACTCTACGACTACTATTTGCGATTGGAGTAGAAAATGATATGGACATTGAACATATTGACGTGAACACAGCATTCCTTAATGGAGATTTGCATGAGCGAATTTACATGGAACAACCTACTGGATTTGCCATTGAGGGGCAGAATAAAGTGTGCTTACTCAAGAAAAGTTTATATGGACTTAAACAAGCCAGTAGAGCATGGAATGAAAAAGTTCACGAGGTTTTAGTCAATAATGGCTATACTCAGTTAAAAACTGAGAAGTGCGTTTTTTATAAAGACAACATAATAATAGCGCTTTATGTCGACGATTTTTTTATATTTAGTTCTAGTAGACAACAGAAAAAAATACTATATGAATTACTGAGGTCCAAATTTAATATAAAATTGCTTGGACCTGCCACACAGGCATTGGGTATGAAAGTCGAAAGAAACAGAGAGCGCGGAACATTGAAACTAAGCCAATCTGAGTATGTTAAAAAACTTTTGACTAAATTTGGCATGGATGATTGCCACAAAGTAGCAACTCCCATGGAAGTCAACTTTAACCCTCCAAAGGCTGAAGTGATAGATACAAGGTTTCCATACCAGGAACTTATTGGCAGCCTTATGTATCTTGCTGTTTCAACACGTCCCGATATCGCATTTGTGTGCAGTAAGTTAAGCCAATATAACACCTGTTATAACGAAACACATTGGCTTGCTGCAAAACGTGTTCTGCGTTATTTATCTGGGACAACTGACTACGGACTAAATTTTAGGAGAGGTAGTAAGAAATTTGAAATTTTATCCGACGCAGATTGGGCGGGGGATATAAACGATCGAAAATCTTATTCGGGTTTTGTGAGTAAGTTTGGATTTAATTTGATCAACTGGCACAGCCACAAACAGCAAACTGTAGCTTGTTCGAGTACAGAGGCCGAATATTATGCTCTTGGTACTTCTGTAAAAGAGGCTAAGTTTTTGAGGAATTTCATCAAAGAACTTGATTCATTTAACTTGCCATGTGATACCATTACAATACTAAATGACAATAAGAGCACTCTCAAAATGGTAGAGAATCAATGCTACCGTAGAACCAAGCACATTGACGTGCAACATCATTTTATTCAAGATTGTGTTGATAATAAGTTAGTGAGATTGCTTTATAAGCCCTCAGCTGAATTAGAGGCTGATCTTTTTACCAAAGCGTTACCAAGGGTCAAGCATAATTTGTTTGTTAAGTGCTTAGGTTTGATTTAGTTTGTTATTCTTTTTGTTGTGTTATTGTACTCTTGCAATTAATAATGTTTTGTTAAATTGTTTTTAAAGTCTATTAATGGCTCGAGTAAGGGGCAGTGTTAAAAAGTTTATATAGGTTCGTAATTTGAAGGTACATGTTATGTTTTAGAAAAAGAATGCGAGTTCTATCTTTTGTTACTTTGCTGTCATTACTCTATAAAAAATGGTTCTAATATAATTTTCGTATAACATTTTATTGTTGCTTTTTATTATCTTTAAAACGCGAGTAAGATACAATCGATTAGGTGATACATCTAATAACGACGACTAGCGACTAGCTGTTCCCCGTGGTTTCACCCGCGTGGGCTACAGTTTATCGCGATAAAAAGTACCTAGCCTATGTCCTTTCTTAGGCTCTAGACTATCTTTCTTTTTATATTTTTCTTCGGCGTGAAAGCGAGACAAACAGACAGACAAACAGAATAACTTTTACATTAATAATATTTAAAAAAACTTTAGTAGTATTATAAATCTGCAAGTAACTCTGTCTTTCTCGCTTTCACGCCTAAACTACTAAACCGATTTAAATGAAATTTGGTACGGAAATAGTTTGAACACCGAGAAAGGACAAAATATGATTCTTCGCGTTTATCTGTAACTCACGCGGGTGAAACCACGGGAAGCAGCTAGTAATTAATAAATAATTAGTAGGGATAGCCATAAATAGGCAAGGATCATCACGCAGTGGGTACCTGTGGACGGGCGACGTCACCGAGGCAGGCCCCGAAGAAGATGGCATGATGACCTTGACTCACATTTGAGGAGCGGTGGCCTGAGGTTGCGGGGGATCGAGATATCTGGAAAAATGGGGTAGACCTTTGCCCAGCAGTGGGACAGTATAGGTTAAAAAAGGGATAGTAAGGATTAAAACCGGTCGTCTGCAAAATACCGGAGTGGAGTCAGCTCACTGCGGTCGCTTACGTCTTTATACCGCGCTCATATCTAGTAGAACCTGTTAACGGAGGCTTCATGTTCAACCACATTATTTCAGCGTGCCTTAAGTTATATTTTAATGAGAAACTTGTCTCTTTAATTGTCTGAGAAACACGACGAGTCTCATTACTACCTTTTATTAAAACTAAAATTAGTTGATGGGAATTGCTCTCACCACACAAAAGGTGCTCAATAGGGATGTTAACCATTTTTCGGAATTGCTTTTATTTTAAAGATTGACTCTTGTTTACCATAAAAAATATTTTATTAAAAATTATTAGTATTTTCGATGAGAAAATATACAAAATTAGAGTAATTATGATTTTTTCCGCCAAAACACTAACAACTGTCACGTGACTGACATGACGTCACTGACCGAAAAACACGATGGTCGCGATTCGTAACCATACCACCGCGCCGACCCCCGACGCCGACACGCGGCTACCGACGCGCGGGCAACCATCGAAGCACAAATCGCCTGAGTGGTTAGTGACGTAAGAAGCTCTTTTTGGTGTTTGCAGTCACGTGACAAAAGATTATAAATATAGCATTTAAAATCATTTTTATTTAAATAATTAAGTTATATTTAAATACCAAAATATATTTTTCGATATCCTAATAATACAAACTAACATAAAAGTAAGATTAAACATTATTTTGTAATTAGTGTTAACATCCCTAGAAACACGACGAGTAACTAATATTGTGAAAGTTTGTAAGTATGGATGTATGGATGAATGGATGGATTTTTGTTACTCTTTCACGCGAAAACTACAGAACGAATCTGAATGGAATTTGGAATAGAAATAGCATAAACCCTGGATTAATACATGGGCTACTTTTTATTCCGGAAAAAGGTTCCTGCGGGATAACGGGAAGACGCGAATGAAACCGCAGGGCGCAACTAGTAATTTTATAAATACGACAGTAACTCGGTCTGTCTGTCTTTTATGCCTTAACAACTGAACCAATTTAAATGAAATTTGGTCCAGGCCTGAGAAAGCACATAAGGTACTTTTTATTGCGATATATTGTAGCCCACGCGGGTGAAACCGCGGGGAACCGCTAGTTGGAACATATATTCTTTAAGCTGTTATATCTACTCTTTAACACAAAGGGAAGTTTGAGAAAAACTTTCACAATGCAAATTTGATATTTTTAGAACTGTTAAGACTGAGCGTTGCCTACCAGTCAGTGCCAGTTTTATAAAATAGATAGAAAAGGATACAATTCTTAGTCACGTGACGTGAAGTGACGATGTGGTCGAAGGTGACGTCACACTACACCTGGATTGGGAACTGGCCCTCGAGTGTGGCTACCGGAACACACCGATAGGTGCTTGACGACGGATTCTTAACTTGAGGTTGGTTGCTAGCCAGGCGTAAAGGACACACACACATACGCAAAATACATTTTTTGACGTCATGAAACGTTACAAATTTACGCCAACACTTCAATTTACGCGCTATAAAAACTTATTGCGCCTGACCCACGTCTCGGACGGCAACATTTCAACGATCAATAATGCAACGACCATCACCGTATCGTGGTCAACACACTCTTAATTCCTAATGGCTTCCAGCGTTACTGTCGAATTTATGACGTTGTCCCATGGACATTTTACGGCACTCGACATACAGGGTGCCGACGTGAGCAGCGACAAGATTCAAACTGAATATTATCATCATCATCAGCCTGTATCAATCATAGGCCTCTCCTATAAAACGCTACTGAGGTCGGTCTTCGGCTCTTCTTATCCAACTACTGCCAGTCTCTCGGAGCATATTGTCGCTCCACCTAGTCACAGGGTGTCCTACACTAATCAAGAAAACAGGTAGTAATTCTAAATACATATATCAGCAAAGCAAAGCAAAGCTTCAGTTGAAGTGGCAATGGGCAGGCCACATCGCTCGACGAACCGATAACAGATGGGGCATAAAGGTTCTCAAGTGGCGACCACGAACCGCAAGACGTTCTGTAGGTAGGCCCCCCACTAGGTGGACCGACAACATTGTAAAAGTCGCAGGGAGCCGATGGATGCAAATGGCTAATAGCCATTCATGGTGGCGTTCAAGGGGGAGGCCTATGTTTAGCAGTGGACTTCTTTCGGCTGATGATGATGATGATGATGATATCAGCAAAAAACATCCACTAAAACTTTATTACAAAACTGTACAATGTAGATTAGAATAAATATGGACATCCTTACACGGGGCAAGTGGAGCGGGAGGTGGAAATGAGATTTTTTTTTCTTTCTTACGCGCTGCCTATGGGCTTAGAGTGAGTTTCTGCCGCGAGCGCGTAAACCCTATTTGTATTTCTTTTAAAGTTGATTCGTGTCATATTTCACTTTCATATTCACCTCCTTAAAAACCGACACTCTTCATATCGCCACCCTGTATAACGTAAAAGTCGGCGTCACTGCAGCAACGGACAACGTTGTTTGGACGCTTTGTTTAAAACTTTATGCATTTCATATTATTCAGAATTATGCCAGCATAAAATCACTTCGTGCTTTTATGGTGTGAAATTCAATTTGGTTGTTTATGAGGTCGCATGAGAGACCGTGGAGAGATGTGACTGAATTTTAATCTGTGGAGTGTGGATGTTTCGCTACGCTTGTTTAGCGCACTCGCGAGCCATTATGGTTTGTTCACTGACGGGGGTGATGTTGACGCGTTTCATGTGAAATATGCACTCATTTTTAATGATTTTTATTTTTCTCACAAGTTTTAATTCTCTGACTAACATTTCTGCTCAGGTGTCAAGCCCAGAGCAGCCGGGCTAGTCTTAGCAACGCTGTTTTGGATAGTAAGTACAGTCAAAGACAAAAGTCGCCGAACAATCACACTTTTTTCTATTACACTCATCATCTCAGACACCAATTTTTGACCTCATCATCGCCTAAAATCAGGTGTGTTATGTTGTGGTCAAAATGACACCATGTAAAATGTAAAAAAACAATAATTACTGATTTGAAACACATTTGGAAAATCGAAAACGATCAGCTACTTTTGTCGCTGACTGTACCTACTGCAATTTTATAGGCAAGCTTAAATTATTGAAGATTTTCTATCCTGTAACTATAATATAGAAAAAACATTCATGAATATACATATATTTACCTGCCGTCCTATCACATTCCCTATATCAAATAGAACAACGAAACTATAGTTCTACAACACGTCTCGACACAGTACATTGATGATGTCACAGCAGATTTGACGATAACTCACAGATACATAACTCAAAATCACAATGTCACGAAGGTATTTCACAAGGTCTGGTCTGAGTTGAGAATCTGTCGCCAAGCACCTATAGGTCTGTTTCGGCAACCTCACTTGAGAGCCAGTTCCCAGTACGGGTAGTGTGATACCACCTTCGACTTCATCGTCACTTAACATCGTGTGACTTGTGATCAAATATTAGAAACCTTTGAGATGTAAAAGAGGGAAACTGATGTCAAAATTACAACAGCCAAGAACGTAAACTGCAAACTAAATTTATCACCTCCAATCCTTTACAAAATCGGCTGCTACATAGTTTACGCGAAGGACAATAAGTCAATAAGTTACTAACGACTTTGAACTGTCAAGCGCCTTTACAAATCATACTAACTATTATTTATTAGACAAGATATTCTGTTAGTAATGGGCCCCGTTGAAATAGTGCCCTCACTGACAGAGACGCAAATCCGCACAGCGCACAATTCAGTCGGACGACTTGGTGCCGCGGTCGCCTAATGACTCCACCGCCGGCCAATCGTGATTTATTCTCTAACAGCTACGGATTGGAATAAACTCCCAGGGTTAAGATGCAAGCGAACTGCGACTTTATGAACGAACGCGTAAAACCGACCGCAATCGATATCACCAGTTTATTTCAAGGGTTCAAAGATTCAAAGAATTAATTGCATTCCACAATGTACAATAATTAGTCATGATAATATAATTAAGATCATTATGGGCTCTGATGGGCACAACAACAATATTACTTAAAAACGAGAGGAGAGGAGGACTGTCATCAATCAACAAAAATGACCTTTTATTATGCCTACTTTAAAACCTATGTATGTCTATATAATATAATTACTTACCACAGAACTTGGTTGGCCACAGAATGCAAATAGTACAGACACAGAAGGATCATTCCGCAAATGCTTTTAAATAAATAGCGAATCTTGCAGAAGTGCAATTCAGCTCGCATCGCTCTATATAATTATTATATTTGATGAGATATAAACGGTTAAATTTATTTAGAGAACATAATATTATGGATCTAATCAATTTTGAAGCAGGCCGAGCAAATTTTTTTTTACTGGTTACAGGATAGCGTTTGACCATAAGTCACGTGATGATGTTAAGTGACGATGTGTGTGTGAGATGTGGTGTCTGATAAGCTATTCCAAAGTCATAGTGTGAAGTTGTTATTTAAAACCAATACCCATACACATAACCGTTAAAGTTACTTATGCAGTAGTGTTCCGGACCACCGCTTGCTTATGACGAACGATGTTAGTGGACTGTATACTGTTTGGCGGATTCGAGCAAGCGGCTATCGAGGCGGGGGAACGGTGCTGGATTGTGAAGGCGATTACCGTCTGTAGATATTAAAGTGAAACACCAATGATGTGTTCAGGACAGCGTGTCGAACGAGACTACTTTATTAACTAAAAATATCCTATTATATATGAAACTACGCTAAAATGGTTGCCCATTGTTCTTATTGTCTAATACGGCTTGGGCTTCGGCGGCAAATCTTCGGTTCCTCGCTGGGTATGCCGATGTTCCGGGTGCTGTTTGTTCATTGTTTCTGCTGCCTTTGTTCGGCTTCGGCTTTGGCGGGCGCTCTCTGCTGGCAGGCCGGCGTTGCACGTGTTTTAGGGCCCGGAGATGTTGCTTGTGCTATTCCCAATTATCGTAACAATTCTATGGGTCATAAACTGCAGTCGTTCTTTTGAAGGTTCAGATTCTATTGTTTTATTAATTTGTAAAGACGACGAAACAGTGAATGATTCTTTGTTATCTATTTCTCTTCCTTGTTACTTGCTGCGTTGTAAAGTTATGACTGCTATTTGTATTTTAGTTTTACTTTGCTGTTATTGTCTGTAGGCAAAAAATATTATGGGAACGTACCGCGGCGTCGTAGGTACATGACTCCCATCTGCTAACTATAAACTATTACGGTCGTCGTGAACATTCTCCCGCCGTGCAGCGACGTCCAGGGCGCTGCATTACTATTGGTGAGCGGCGATCGTCGTATTCGATGTGCAGGGTGTCTACCCACTGTTGCGGGTTTGAAGACTGTATGCAGGGGATCGCTTCATCAATGTCTTTAATCGGTAGGACCACCAATTTCCGTGTTGGTTTCCACAGGACTTCGCCTTTTGTATTGATGTCCACGGGTCCAACGATGTCGTCTGGTCCAGGGTATGTTGCGATAACTTTACCTCGGTCCCATGTGTCGCGAGGTAAGTTAACATCTATTAGTTGGGCTAGGTCTCCAACTTTCGCTGTAGGTCTTCGGCTGTGAGGCTCCCACAGGTTTTGGAGCTCAGGAAGATACTCCATTCCACATCTTTCCCTGTATATCTCTGCCAATATCTGTGCGACGTGCCAGCTGGTTTTCGTCACGATGTCTTTCATGTTGAAGTTTCTCAGTGTTGGCACTAGTTCTGGTCTCCACCACAAGAAGTGGCTTGGCGTCAAAACTTCGAGTTTGACGACACTGACTGAGACGTGAGTCAACGGTTCACTATTGTCTGTATATTCCGCTTCTGTGTGTTGAGTCGAGAGGACCTCTTCTTTCTTCTTTTCTATGATGTGTGAGGCGAAATTGACGCTGTGCCTGAAGGTTCGAGTGTGCCTTCCGTGTAGCACCCATTCTAGTGGTGTAAGTGATGCCACTGGTTGGTTCCTGTTGCCTCTTGTGATATCTTGCAGGTGTTTGCAATCTTCGATCTGTTTTCTCGGAATCACTTGCGCTGAGTTTAGAAAGTTCTTTACTGTTCGAGCTTGAATCGGCTCTTCATGATTATTGAGCCCTTTGACAATGAAGTTGACTGTTCTTGACTGTGCTTCCGCTTTTTTCATCTCATTTATGGCTTCTATACGCTGTAGGTCGATAGGCCTCGTCGCGCCAATCTCCTTGTACATGCTATCATCTATTAGAATTACTGTTGATCCGTCGTCGAGCAAGTTATAAGTGTCGACTGTCGCTGTTGGTCCCTTAACTTGTATCGGGATTATTTTCAAATAAGACTGTCTTTGTATTGCAGTCCAGGCGGAGTTGATAGCTTGTGTTGATTCCTTTTCATTGCTTTTTTCTGTTTTCTCTGTTAATGTTTGCATGTTCTGCGAGCGTCTATTCTGTTGTGTGGGCTTGGGGTGAGTGCCCACTTGTTCTCGCTGTGCGTGAGAGCTGCTTAGTTCAGCTTCTTTTTGCGAAAAGTCTGACTGAGGGCAGACTCCCGCCGGTGATGACTGCGTTTGCTGTTGCTGTTTTTCTTTGGCTTCGTCTCGCTTGTCGACGTGTGTTTCCTGTTTTTCGTTTAGTGGTTGGGGATCTTGATTTTCCAACCACGTGTGTACACGTGTTTCCGCTTCTATCTGGCAGTGCTTAGAGACATTGCCTTTGTCATCTATTTCTTCTGTTTCTAGTACGGCTAGTTGTGCCGCAGCTAGTTTCAACTGTAAGCGAGCAATCTCCTGTTTTGCTTTCGCGATTTTCAGTGCTTTAGAATGTGACCGCGTTATTCTTACTGTTCCGACATGCTTGCTATAGGCATGCGGGTTTATCAGCGTGTCTGCGGTGGTGAGACAGGCTTCCACTATTCTGCTGTCGTGCTGTTTCGGCAGCGTGTCTGCGGTGGTGAGACAGGCTGCCACTATTCTGTTGTCGTGCTGTTTCGGCAGCGTGTCTGCGGTGGTGAGACAGGCTGCCACTATTCTGTTGTCGTGCTGTTTCGGCAGCGTGTCTGCGGTGGTGAGACAGGCTGCCACTATTCTGTTGTGCTGTTTCGGCAGCGTGTCTGCGGTGGTGAGACAGGCTGCCACTATTCTGTTGTCGTGCTGTTTCGGCAGCGTGTCTGCGGTGGTGAGACAGGCTGCCACTATTCTGTTGTCGTGCTGTTTCGGCAGCGTGTCTGCGGTGGTGAGACAGGCTGCCACTATTCTGTTGTCGTGCTGTTTCGGCAGCGTGTCTGCGGTGGTGAGACAGGCTGCCATTCTGTTTTCTTCATTCGGTGCATCACCCTGCCTGGCAATAGACGGGGCTGCTTCTGTTGTGGTTTGACCCGGCTTCTCGACACGCTTTACTGTGGGTCCTGTTGCCTCCGTCGAGCAGGAGCATGCGACGGAGGATTGCGTGACGAGGGATGTGTCCGCTGCTGGTGCGGAGAATTCTTTACTGTAGGCTGCCTCTGTTCTGTTTTCTGTTCGTGCATCACCCTGCCTGGCAATAGGCGGGGTTGCTTCTGTTGTGGTTTGACCCGGCTTCTCGACACGCTTTGCTGTGGGTCCTATTGCCTTCGTCGAGCAGGAGCGAGCGACGGAGGAGTGCGTGACGAGGGATGTGTCCGCTGCTGGTGCGGAGAATTCTATACTGTAGGCTGCCTCTATTCTGTTTTCTGTTCGTGCATCACCCTGCCTGGCAATAGGCGGGGCGGCTGCTGCTGTTGTTGTTTGACCCGGCTTCTCGACACGCTTTGCTGTGGGTCCTATTGCCTCCGTCGAGCAGGAGCGTACGACGGAGGAGTGCGTGACGAGGGATGTATCCGCAGCTGGTGCGGAAGGTTCTGTGCTGTTGTTCGTCTCGGACCACACGCTCTGAGAGGCAGCGGTGGTACCAGAGAACGCTGACTGTTGAGCTACTCGTTCGACGGTGCGCCTTTTTCTCGAGGCGCGTGTAATCGGCATTTTGATTGGCCGAAAATCCTCTTCTGTTGCTCGGTGTACGTCTTCAATATCCGGCTCGAAGGACCAATGTTCCGGACCACCGCTTGCTTATGACGAACGATGTTAGTGGACTGTATACTGTTTGGCGGATTCGAGCAAGCGGCTATCGAGGCGGGGGAACGTTGCTGGATTGTGAAGGCGATTACCGTCTGTAGATATTAAAGTGAAACACCAATGATGTGTTCAGGACTGCGTGTCGAACGAGACTACTTTATTAACTAAAAATATCCTATTATATATGAAACTACGCTAAAATGGTTGCCCATTGTTCTTATTGTCTAATACGGCTTGGGCTTCGGCGGCAAATCTTCGGTTCCTCGCTGGGTATGCCGATGTTCCGGGTGCTGTTTGTTCATTGTTTCTGCTGCCTTTGTTCGGCTTCGGCTTTGGCGGGCGCTCTCTGCTGGCAGGCCGGCGTTGCACGTGTTTTAGGGCCCGGAGATGTTGCTTGTGCTATTCCCAATTATCGTAACAATTCTATGGGTCATAAACTGCAGTCGTTCTTTTGAAGGTTCAGATTCTATTGTTTTATTAATTTGTAAAGACGACGAAACAGTGAATGATTCTTTGTTATCTATTTCTCTTCCTTGTTACTTGCTGCGTTGTAAAGTTATGACTGCTATTTGTATTTTAGTTTTACTTTGCTGTTATTGTCTGTAGGCAAAAAATATTATGGGAACGTACCGCGGCGTCGTAGGTACATGACTCCCATCTGCTAACTATAAACTATTACGGTCGTCGTGAACAAGTAGCTAGCATGTGCCAACATTAAGATTTCCTTTTATAATGCTATCTATGTAGGTACTTTTACTAAAGTCTAAATTAATGAAACTTTTTAGTTATAGGTTAAGATGGGATTTGAAATCGGTATCGGCTTGTGAAGCTCGCGTATTACATTTCGGCCGCAATCATTCACTATGTTGGTATCGAGTGCCGTTTTCCCCGCTACCGCTTGTGCTGTACACCGCGGACGTTACTCGCACCTGCCACAAACTTTCGATATCGGAACGCGAAAACGATAATTGGTTTCAATTCGGCCGCTTGTTTGCGCAGAACGCCTGCCCAATTAAATTCTGTTTTCATGTCCTTGCGTGACGTCACGGATTTGGGAAAACATCATTCCTAATGATGCGCCGATGTTTTTGCGAACAAACGCCGACGAATATGGGCCGGATTCAATAACCGATCTATCTGGAGTTTGCCATACCGGAGATAGAAATTTGACATAAGCTCCATTAGATATAATGTCAAATTTCTATCTCTGAGGAAAATAAATAAAACATTACGAGGAAGATCGCTGGTGCAAAAGTGTAGCAAATTTGTATGATTCTAACTATGTATATCTTGACAAACAACAATAGTACCAAACCTGTTTTATCTACGCTTTACTCGAAGAAAATATTACCACAATGGAAAAACATTCAATGCGGCCACGAATGCTAAAGCCTACATAAGCCATTGAAATCACGGCAGGCGGAGGAAACAAAAGTTGAACCGACCAGACTTACTTTTACCGTCGGAATAATATAACTTGTTTGTTTGATTAACAAGACTTGACTTTTATAGCGATGATGGCTCAGTGGTAGTGACGTCGGCTTGCGATCCGTAGAACGTGGGTTCGAATCCTACAATGAGCTTGAGGTTTCGGTGAAGGAAAACATCGTGATGAAACCATAGCTAATGATAGGTATGATAAGGTATTTTCAAGTGCTTGCCTTTCTAGCTGCCACCCTGATGTTAAGAACCTGTCGCCGAGCACAATATATATATTTTATGTAACATCACCTTATGTACCTATATTGATGCAATAGATGATTTTGATTTTGTAACAAAACAAAAAAGCACCAATAAACACTATTTTGTGCAATTCGTTGTACAAAAAAAAACAAGGTCGGTCGACCTTTCGCTTTGAAACAAGTTAACATTCAAAATGTTTCCATTCACTCTTGACTCTCATT
This sequence comes from Opisthograptis luteolata, assembly GCA_931315375.2. Classification (NCBI taxonomy): domain Eukaryota; kingdom Metazoa; phylum Arthropoda; class Insecta; order Lepidoptera; family Geometridae; genus Opisthograptis; species Opisthograptis luteolata. The sequence goes on along the minus strand of OV928042.1, from coordinate 1,454,682 downwards.
TCAAATTTAATTAAGTGCCCAATTAATTATTACATAGGTACAGAAAATCAAATAAGTACAAAATTTGTATCTTTTAGTGCTTTTATTTATCGTCGTGAGTTTGTTTGAAACATACTGATTAAAACAAAACAATCTAGTTTTAAGTTTTTCTCAAACAACTAATTACGATTCGTTACAAAAAGTTGTTCAAATGCTCACAATTAAATTAATAACCGTCAGGAAAGCAACAAACTTACTGAGGTCAACGTACGAACGGAACGTACTCGCGCTAACTACGTAAAATTACAGTAAAGGGTTCCGTAGCCCGCTTCGATCTAATTGCAACTTCGTGACTACTGCTTTCCTCTTCCATTAGCAACCCCTACCGCGGAACTCTAAAAGTGAAGACAATTACGCGTCTCGCGGAACACAATGCCGGTTTTGCTTTGGAAAGAGTATTCATTTCCCTTTTCGATACGTAATGTATGCTGGTAAAAAATTCGAGAAAGTTCTCGATAAATCTACGGATTGAGTCACGTCAATATCGTTAAGTCTAGACGGAAGGCGATACAATTTCTTATTTAGTTCAAGTATGGATTGTCTTTGACGAATATTCTGAGATTGAACTGAAAATTGGGGTTTCAAACCAAACATTTTTATTTCTGTAATTGTAAACGAAAATAAGATTATAAAACTAAAAAAAAACCTTAACTGTTATAAAAAAATACTAGGTACACATGCTCATTAAATAGAAAAAAACTTCAACTGTAAAAATAATTACTATATATAGGCACATTATTGTTAAATATCTTTACCTAGACAATGTGAATCATAATCTAAAATTTCTACGAATTCCGTGATCATTTACAAAAGCTAATAGCTAAAAACTTCAAATTACAATCACTAGTACTTCCTCTTTTCCTTTGGACAAAATCACGTTCATAAAACCTTCACTCCAAACCGTGGCACAGAATATAGAATAGTACAAATACCGTGGTGCTACGTTAGTACAAATAACCAGCAGCAGATGTAGCTAGGGTCTGGCCGTGGAGGCTGCCAGGGGCGCTAGCCTCAAAGGGGCGCCACTCGCATATCTTCAACCTGCGGGCCACTGCGTTACGGGCAAGTCAAGAACCTACATAAAACTAATGCTAACTAACACTTGATTACAATAACACCTAAAATAATCTCTAATTCACATATTTTACTGGTTTATGTCCAAAATATGAACTGCCAAATCACACTATAATAATAATAATAATAATACTACGTAACAAGACTAGAGACTGACTTAACTGTTTATAGGAAAAAACTGCACGAACATTTCTCACTAAAATATCCCGATGTCAATGTGTCACAGCAAAGAATTTCAGACCAGAAAAGAGTAATAGAAAGGAATAAACTTTTATCTCAAGATGTACTTGACCGACTGAAAGAAGAAGTAAGAAATCAACTGAAAGAGGAAGAAGAACTTAATAATGCACATGAAGAACAAACTGTAGATGCACTCATGTCTGTTAACATCCAACCTCCTATTTCACAAACACATCTAAACATCTTATCTCTCCAACACACTATAAATACACAAACAACACATACGTCTACACAAACAGAATCGGTAACTTTGTTGATAGAAAATGACGTTGAGACATTGGTCAATAACGTTGATATCGACGAAATAAGAGTACAAGAAATAAAAGACAAATTTAGAACCACCTTAACACTATACTCAGGAATGGACCCAACGGCTAGGCCAAAACTACCCAAACTGAAATATTCTCCTAAACTTACTGAACTGATACATCTATTCAATCATAATATTCTTGAAGAATTTACCACGCCAGACTCACAACTAACAGACATACATACATTGATTTATTGCACTGCGGTTGTCATCTCGGAAGAGCTACAATACAAAATCACACAACATACAGAAAGCACAAGGCGTAAGAAAGAAAACCGACCACCATGGCAGCAAAGGTTAGAAAAGGATATAGCAAAGTTAAGAGCAGATATAGGAAAACTCACTCAGTACATCAACAATAATAGATCTAAGAAAGTAGTAGATAGGGTTGAAGCTATATTCAGAAACGAAACCATACACACAAGACACGAAAATAGTAACAAAAAACCTGAAGAGTTCTTGGACACCCTAAAACAGAAACTAACACTCAAGGCTCACAGACTCAAACGATACAAAAAAGCACAACAACGGAAGAATGACAATAGTGTATTCGCCACAAATGAAAAACAATTTTACAGAAACCTAGGGAAGCCGCAGACTGGCACAGAAAACAGTAATGTAGAATTACCAACAGTAGACCAGCTAGAGGAATTTTGGTCTGGCATATGGGAAGAACAAGTACCACATAATGAAAATGCAGACTGGATAACCAAAGAAGAGCAGAGATGGAGCACAATAGATAAAATGGAGTTTACTGAGATAACAGAAGATGAAATTAGAAATATTACAGATAGATTACATAACTGGAAATCTCCCGGCATTGACAAAGTCCATAACTACTGGTACAAAAAATTATCCTGCCTACATAAATTCATAGCTAAAAACCTAACAGACATAGTTTTTGCAAAACAAAGCACCCCCGAGTTCATTGCTACGGGTATAACATATATGCTACCAAAAGGCAACTATTCTACACAACCATCCCAATATCGACCGATCACATGCTTACCAACTATTTACAAAATTTTGACATCTGCAATAACTAGGAAAATTAATCTACATATAGAATATCACAATATACTAGCCGAAGAACAGAAAGGGTGCAGGCGAGGCCACATGGGGTGTAGGGAACAACTCATTATAGACTCAACCATACTAAAACATGCTACAACAAAAAACAGAAATTTACACTGTACATACATAGACTATAAAAAAGCTTTTGACAGCATCCCACACTCTTGGCTAATACGAATACTAGAAATATACAAAATAAACCCTGATATAATAAACTTTTTACGCAATATAATGACACAATGGAAAACCACACTACAACTGAACACTCGAAATAACTGTATCACAACTAGACAAATAGCTATTAAGAAAGGCATTTATCAAGGTGATTCCTTGAGTCCCTTGTGGTTTTGCCTCGCCCTGAACCCACTGTCACACCGATTGCATGGTGAGCGGGCTGGATACCGCCTTAAACATAACGACACCGAATCAATAATATCACATCTTATATATATGGATGACATTAAATTATATACAAGAAACGAAAAAGAAATGAAGGCACTCATAAAAACCACCACAGAATTTAGTAAGGACATAAATATGCATTTTGGATTGGATAAATGTAAAACTGTACATATAATAAAAGGCAAGATCCGACCCGGTGACTATACGGTTGATGACACAGACACAATAACAGCAATGGAACCGACCGACCTATACAAATATCTGGGATTCCAACAACTCAAGGGGCTAGACCATACATCTATAAAGCACACACTAACAATAGAATATAAAAAGAGAATTAACGCCATTTGCAAATCCCAACTTTCAGGAAAACACTTAATAAAAGCACTTAATGCCTATGCTATCCCTATTTTAACATACTCATTTGGAGTTATTAAATGGAGCCAAACAGATATAGAACAAATAGAACGAATGACACGTACCACATTAACAAAACACAACAACCTGCACCCTAAATCTGCAATAGAAAGGCTCACAATTAAGAGACAAGACGGAGGAAGAGGGTTGATAGACATCGATCACCTGTGGCGCAAACAGATTCACAGCTTAAAAACTTTCTTTCATACGAAATCGCAAACAAGTGAAATACATAAAGCTATAGCCCACAACGACAAAAACTACACACCACTAAACCTTGAACAGCAGACAGACATGGAAGACCCAAGTAATAGAGACCCCCAGAAAAAGAAAATAGAAAACTGGAAGAAAAAAGTACTTCACGGCCGACACCCTCACGATCTAAACCAACCACACATAGACACAAAGGCTTCAAACATGTGGCTCAAAAGAGGTAGCCTATTCCCAGAAACAGAAGGATTCATAATAGCCATACAAGACCAGGTAGTTAACACGAAGAATTATAGAAAACACATCATTAAAGATCCTACAGCCACAAATGATAAATGTCGAAAGTGCAACACCCAACCAGAAACAATACAACACATAACTGGAGCATGTATAAGCCTTACTCAAACGGATTACACACATAGGCATAATCAACTAGTAAACATCATTCATCAAAAATTAGCACTCAAACATAAACTTATTAATAACACAAACACACCGTACTACAAATACAAACCAGAAACAGTTTTCGAAAATCCCTCACACAAATTATACTACGACCGTGCTATACTTACGGATAGAACCATTCACTGCAATAGACCGGACATCACCCTTCTTGATAAAACTAACAAAACCACCTATTTAATAGATATTGCAGTACCAAACACCCACAACATACAAAAAACAATAACTGAGAAAATAAGTAAATATGCTGAGCTGAAGGAAGAAATCGGTAGAATATGGAAGCAGGAGAAGGTATACATTGTCCCGATAATAATTTCAACCACCGGAGTCATCCCAAATCAAATTCGCAGTAGCCTAAAACTTATAGATTTAAAGGAAAATACGTACATAACCCTACAAAAAGCCGCGATATTAAATACTTGCAGGATAGTGAGAAAGTTCTTGCAGTTAGAAGAAAATGAATATTCACAATAAATATCACACACTGTAAGTTACTTGGCTAAAAGCCCGTACTTACAGTTATTACCAACTTTTTCAGAAGGTTGAGATATATAAATAAATACGATAATAATAATAATAAAGCCTTTTATTTTCCTTCACCTAATAAAATATTTACAGCATATAAAAATCATTTTAAACTATTTGTAACTTTTTCACAAGCAGTTTGTCATTCTGTTATTTTTTCTTGCATAGGATAGGAACCCCTGTTTGGGTATAGGCCTCCTCCAGTTCAGCCCGGTTTTTTCAGTCTTTAGGTCTTTCAATCCGCTCTAAAAGTTCCAATATGTACTGGTTATTGAGTTATTTATTTATTCTTAACTGGAGGGTTTTGGTCATTTTCCCCCACGGGGACCAGCCGGCTTGGGGGAGTTTTTTTTTTTTTTTTCTTGATTGTTGTAGGTTTATATCATGGTTATTGTTGTTCCGGCTTCGAGTGTACGGTGGTTACTATGTTTTGGTTTTCTCTTTCATTGAATTTGATCTTGCACGCGCCATGTACTCGTACGCGTTTGTGGTATTGGCTTTCTTCAGAGCTGTGTATGATGGTTTTTCTGCCTGTGGTGTGCTGGGGTTAGGCGAAGAAGAAGGGTCCCTCTTCCTTTTTTCGCGATTTGCATCTATTTGGTTCTTGACAATCAGTTTGTCTACTTTTATGTAAGCTATATTACCCTTCTTTCGCTCTTCTTCAAGCTTTGGTTGTAATGCTTTACGTGTTTCTAGTATTTCTTTTGTGTAGTCTTCCTTCATATAAATGCCTATTGGTAATTTATTTTTAGTACTCATTATTTCACTCTTCCTCCAGTATGATATAAATGAAATTAAAATAGGTCGTGGTGCACTCTTTATATTTCCAATTCTAAAGGCGTTCTTAATTTCGTATTCTTGTAGGTGTAATCCAAGGTAACCGTTAAGTTTTTCAGTTATGTTTTTCACCAAACCCAAATCTTCCTGTTTATCTTCCTTTATTCCGAAGAGAAGTATGTTGCTTTTCTTTCTAGCCATTTCCAATCCTTTCATTTTCTTTTTCAGTTCATTAACTTCATTTTTAAGTAGTAAGTTTTCTGCGTCTAGTTTTTTGAAGCGTTCATCAATTTGTTGTACCACATTTTTAGTTACTGATTCCGTTATAGTTATAGTCTGTTGTTTCAATTGTTCTTGAATTTTATCAAATAACAGTTGCATTTGGCTATCCATTTCTCACTAAATATTCCTGTATTTTTTTTGTTTGTATTTTAGCGCTTTGTGGCTATTTTTTTTGTTATTGATCTGGTAACACTGATAGAATCGTAACTTTTTGTGTTCTTATAATGGCAACACTGTCTGTCAGAATTAATTCTTGCAGTTGGTTATCTTGGGATTCTTGGGTGAGAATTGTTTTTGGTTTGAGCTACAGATAGTACGCACCGACTTCACTCTGTACTTATTTTGAGGTTATCTTTCTCGGAGAAAAATAACACTATCACTGGTGATGAATTTTGCGGAGTTATTTTCGTATAAAATGTCTTTTAGTGTCTTGAATTGTGATAATGTTAACTTTTAACACTGGATTCAATAGAGTAATGACGTAAAAATGAATATTCTAGCAAGAGCAAATGACAACACGTCTAGTTACTTTCACACCGGAACCGGAACACTATATAAAACACTAATTACGCCCCGCGGTTTCTCCCGCATCTTCCCGTTATCCCGCAGGAACCTTTTTCCGGGATAAAAAGTAGCCTATGTGTTAATCCAGGGTATAAGCTATCTCCATTTCAAATTTCATCAAAATCATTCACTAACACACACAAACTTTCGCATTTCTAATAAATATTAAGTAGGATAGGATTATATTTAACTTTGTCTCACTCATATAATTTATTGTTTGTCTTCCTGCAAAATAATTTTTGAGGGGTGCAAACCCCAGTTCTTGCCCTGAACACTCATGACCTAGCTACGACACTGCTCATAACCAGTCTGTGGTCCTACCTATAAGTACCATACATAAACAAGGCAGACACCGAGTTTTTCACGTCGCCCGTCGTGTCCAACGGAAACCATCTTTTGGCTGCAAATTCACTTTTCCTGTTGTCGGCGGAGGAAACGAATTCACGGCACCTTTATACCGTAATAATGTCGTATTAAAGATCCCTAAAGGCGAAATTCCTTTGTACAATTTCCTATGGAATATGTGATAATGATTCTGCTTTTATTTCCTCGCCCTTTTGAAGTTGTTTTTTGGTTCTTTGAAGCACTTTGAAGTCATAATGGAGACGAATATTTTTGTGTTTTCTGCGATCAGACTTGTAAAAAACATTTTTAGATAGTTTGGTGTGAAACATACCTACATAATTTAATTGACATCTGTTAAGCTAATAAAGATGAGTCGATGAGACGGCGTCTCGGCAAACGTAGTGTAGGATATCCTCCAGCTAGGTGGAGCGACGATATACGCAGAACGGCTGACAGCGGTTGGATGAGAGTAGCCGAAGATAGGGCTCAGTGGCGTGCCTTAGGAGAGGCCTACCTATATCCAACAGTGGAGTGAAACATGTTTATTATGATGATGATGATGACGCTAATTTCCCTTAGTAACAGAAACAAAAATGCTAAGAAAGACAACGCTAATTTCTCTTAGTTACAGAAAAAAGATCGTGCTTAGAGATGCATTCGCGCGGTACTTGAATAAATTCATTTTTCTTGTTAGAGGCGTCAGGCGTCGCGACGCGGTCTCGGCTTCATAATCGAATCTAAGTTCTTTGACTTCTCACCGCAATTCTTATACCTACAGGGACGTAGCCAAGATTCAAACGTTTTATTTTCCGTCTCGCTCACTCTCAGAGAAGGCTTGTGTCATCTACATTGCACTTTGGCAAAATATGTTCTTTCCACAAAGATAAGAAAGTAACAACGATACAGCGTAAAGGAAGCTCACCAATAGAGGCAGCTGAATAATTACAGCTCAGCTCGCGAAGCGCACTTATTATTTCGACGGCGCGGACGGCAGACAGTTTTCTTTTTGTTCTACGTCGGGTTACTTCAGTTTTGTAGGCTAACTAGATATGGAAACTGATCTTAAACTAACTGAAATGGCGCAACGACCCAAAGTGGGTCTTGGCCTCCGATAATAATAAAAGACGCCCCTTTGGTCGGTCCTCCACCTGGAGTTCGCGCAAATCCTTCGTGACTTCGTCACTGACCAAACTGATGTACTAAACTTATTTCTAATTTTCTGTTTTTATGTTCGAAAGGACTTTTAAAAAATACCCATAAAAACTACAGACGATAAACAATTTAGGATAAAATGAGCTGATCGACCAGACAAGCCTGGCCGGCGACTATTTAAAATATTTTGAAATCCTAACTGAAAACGTTTCATTGTAACTATTTCGTAAAATATGTTGACTTATTTATATAATTATGGAATTTAACTGGATTTAGTGAACTTGCTCCAATTCAATCAATTAGTAATAAGAATAAAATTGGCAATGTGATCGCGCCAAAAAAATGACCTACCGGGCGTTTCTTGCCTGTTTTTTTGCCGCCGTACGGAGGTTGGAACAGGCGTAGCTAGTTTTAAGTTTGACGTTTTAAAGTGATCGCAATGTATCCTATTAAATAAAAAGCTTTTGAATTTCCAATAATATTTAGATACACCACCAGTATGAACCATATTTCGTTTAAAAAAATCTCATTTTCTTTTTTCCATATTAACTACACTCATTGTAGGTGCCTTTTGCAACCTTTTTTTAAGTTAAGGCTGTAAGGCGTACAACACTCTTGTAATGTAGGACTATACATTTTCAGACGTCAGAAGTTTTGGGACACTGGACATGTGAAACTGGACGTAATAGGAAACTGCACTCTTCAGCATACTAGATAATGTAGGAGAGTGGGCATTGTCATCCAGAACGAAAGTAATTATCCGCATTAATTACGCAATTAACAAAAAGCCATCTCCACACTTTCATTAGCTGCAAATGACCAGTTAATAAGCCGCTGCTTTTAATCCGCCCTCGAGTTTCCGGAATATTACAATATTTCATACCGGTCGATGTTGTAGTACATTTGTATGGGAAATTAGTACTCACGATGAGACGGTTGAATGAACCGGCCAGATGAAACAGATCTGTGCTATACAATCTCATCGGTACAGGTAGAGACGGATTGGTGGCAAGACCCAATTGGACCCGTTCTGTCAGATAACAAAGCAATAGCTCATAAGAAAGCAGAAGGAAATTCAATAAACTTGGTCGCACAAGACACCTTGAGATCAAATCTGACCTTATTACTTGGGGCTATCATCATCAGCCTGTATTAGTCCACTGCTGGACATAGGCATCTGCCAAGGTAAGCTACTGAGCTCAGTCTTCGGCTCTTCTCATCCAACTATTGGCAGCCACTCGGCGCAAGTCGTCGCTCCACCTTGTCGCAGAGCGTCCTACACTACGTCTGCCAAGTCGCGGTCTCCACTCAACAACACGTCTATCCCAACGGCCTGCTACAATCGAGTTGAATTGTTCCGTAAAGTCATTTTGAGTGACATCACTGACTTAGTAAGGTATGCTAATAGTAAATGTTTGTTTTCAGTTCTCCCTTGAGGTGTGTTAAAGTGTGTCCGTACCATCCGCGAACCAGCCAGATTAGTAGCTCTAGAACCATTATTAATCATCCATCAAGCAGAGCTTATTTCTCGCTATTTATTTCTACGAAATGGACTCGTTTATCATGCTACAAGGAATTATATGAAGGCCAGAGACAAAACTACTTTCGTACAAAAATAAATGAAATGAGATTGACTACTACTGGGTATAAATGTTGAATTATTTAGAAGTGATTATAATTCAGTTGGTTGGGACCTCGACGTGTGGCCTGTAGGTATCCTGCAATAAATTGAGCTTTTGATGAAGAAAAACATTGTGATGAAACCATAGCCTGCTAGGGCATTTGCTCTAATTGGCTTAAAATCTGTCGCCAAGCACCTATCGGTGTGTTCTGACAGCCCCAGAAAACGGATTCACCAAGCTTGTGCCACGAATCCATTTTAAGGCCGGTTTCAACAACCTGTCTATCTGTTTGCCCTACTATAGATAGAAATTCCATAGAGGTAATGTCAAGTTCTATCATCAGTAAGGTAAACAGGGGATAGATCATAATCATCATTATCAGCCTTTTACGTTCCCACTGCTGGGACTCTGGCCTTCTCTCAGAGAGAGAGTATGCTGTTATCTACTACGCTGGCCCAGAGCGGGTTGGTAGATGTCGCATGCCCTTGAATGTTGCAGTTCTTAGGCATGCCGGTTTCCTCACGATGTTTTCCTTCACCGTTTTGAGCGATGGCAAATCCGCACATAACTTATTAAATCATAGGTGCGGGGCCGAGAGGATTCGAACGCGGTGTCTGCGTCTTGTAAGTCGCACGCCTAACCGTTCGGCCATCATCGCTCTTAATATTAATGTAAGATAAGATAAGATTAAGATTTGATTTAAGATATTATTGCTTGATGAATAATGTATTAACATTTGTGAATATTGTCAAATATCAAACTTTATTGAAAGAAATAAATGCTTAAAACCATCAAACTACAATCGCAATCACTCAGTGCTTATCGCCACTACCATTGGCTCACGCTTACGACGCGTTAGCATTTCGGAAAAACTCTCAAATAGCAAGCCGGCCTGTAAGACCATAATCCTTATCTTGGACCCTTTGGGCAGCGGTTAGCACCCTATCAATTGGACGACCACCCCCATAAATTGCTGTTCAGATAAAATACCACTTTCAATCACCGGGCTTAAACTTTTGTTACGTGTATTCTTCTCGTGAGAAAATAATTTACAGTGAGACGTTCTGAAGATTGGAGATAGGGGAGAAAAATTGCGAGGGTAGGGGACATTATGGCGGAAATTGACATGTTTTCTTAGTTTTTTAGCGCGTATACGTTTTTTTTATATTATTGGCGTCGTAAAACAGATTGTCATGTCAACAGAGATTATTTCATGAAATCTATGTTCTCTTATACATGGTAGCGTTTGAGCACAAGTCTCCTGGTTCCACGTTACACCTGGATTGGAAACTTGCTCTCAAGTGCCGGGACACAACCGAATGGCAGTTGGTGGTGAAGGTTCTTAATTTCAATTCTTATCAGGCGACCACTAGAAAATGACCTACCACCAAGCTTTGATTTCATGGCGACATTTTCCTTCACCGACAGCTCAAGCACAGAAGCCCATAGAATGAGAGGTAGGTCTAGCCAGTAGTTAGCCAGTAGTTTATCTATGTACCATATGGCGAAACTTGGCAATGGATTACTAACTTTAGGTACTTCTTATCAGAGGTGGGCACTAGAAAATGCGCTATACAACCAAGCTATGATTTCATCACGACGTTTTTCTTCACCGACAGCTCAAGCACGGAAAGACGTAAAGACATAGAATAAGAGGTAGGTCTAGCTAGTAGTTTATCTATGTCCTAATCGTGCCCACTCCGTGATAGCTTCGGTCCAAGTTCCAACGTTACTTTTACAGAGTATTACTTCGTCTATTTTCCTTCTCTGCCCTTTTAACTTCACGGTACATGAAACATGGCAATTTGCGTATATGGGTCATTGTCACAAGTTTATTTCAAACGTTATTACAAAGTACATTCGGTTACTGAAAGTATCGAGGATTTGTCACACAGAATTCAGTGATCTGCGAATTTGTTTGTTTGTTCTTCTTTCTTGACAAAACGACTGAATCTATTATGTTGAAATTTGGCATAACAATAATTAGCTATGCCTTATGGTTCAAAAAGTTTCTAACGTCCTTCCCCAGGGTTCAACTCTCATCAGGTGACTTGTAGTCAAACGCTACTCTGTACATAGTAAAACAAAAACTACCTCAAGATCATCAAGATCGGTTCAGCGTAAAAAGGCAACAATCTTAAAAAAATACCATGCGTCAAACTATAGCCCACATGGGTAGAACGGTGGGGCACAGCTAGGATCTAGAAGTGAAATTCCACTCACGTAATTTTTGATCAATAAATCTCGAAAACTACAAGACCTACGAACTATGAACTCTCAGTGTTTCAAATAACTCCATTTGTGACTTCTCGCTTGAATGATTGGTGACCTCAGCGAGAAGGTAAGGTACCTTTATTAGGTTAGGCCTTTGGGCAGGACAGTATTGGCGGTAGTTTTGTACCCAACTATGGTAAGGCTCCAGCATTAGTGATCCCGATGTGATATGCATTGTCTTCATACCCTAGGAAACCCTGCCTCCACGCCATACAGCATGCGTTCTACTCTACTGACAAATGAAGTCACGTTTTGATTCCTCAGGATTACTTAGTTCAAGGTGAGCATCTCCTTAAGCCATTTAAGCCAAATTTTCTATTCAGTTATCCCTATCCTACCCATTACAGGATTCTACTTTTAAAAAACCCTGCCTTACAGCATGCGTTCTACTCTACTGACAAATGACGTCACGTTTTGATTCCTCAGGATTGCTTAGTTCAAGGTGAGCATCTCCTCAAGCCATTTAAGCCAAATTTTCTATTCAGTAATCCCTATCCATTACAGGATTCTATTTACGAACCGGCTGATCCCACTGGAGGGGAGAATTTTTATTATTTTCTGCGTCAGCCTTCAAATGGCGGCATAATTCCGAACTTTTATATCCACTGGAGGACTTAATTCAATTTTATTTACGTTTCAAGAGATATGAGTTGGTTAATGTGGCAAGTCATTGTGCGCGGTTTGGGTGTTTATTTCGTTATTCTTAAAGGGTTATAAAAGAGGGGATTCTGCGTAATAAATATACCATTTATTTGGAATATAAACGATGGAATATCAATATAATTTATACAATAACTGTTATTACTTAGATACCAAATAAATACCACCAAGCTATGGGTTCATCACGATGGTTTCCTTCACCGAAAGCTCAAGCTCATTGTAGGATTCGAACCTAATAGAATCGAAAAATATCCAATAATATATAATTTTAATTTGCGAAACATATAATATAGCAAGGATACTTACATTCCTAAATTTTTATATAGGTACTTATTATAGTGGCTAAGCGATCACCGACGCCTATAGACATTTGCAACATTTGGGGACTTATTAGTCACCTAATAATGTTGAGGGACAATGTGTGTGAGGGTGATTAAGTGCCTACAACCATACGAGGTACAGTTTTGTACCAAATACAGTATATGTATAGGATGGCCTCGCAACCGATACGTTCAAAAACAGATCAATCCACATCACAAAACGACATGACATTATATACTTTTTAGAGTTCCGTACCTCAAAAGGAAAATCGGAACCATTATAGGATCGCTTTGTTGTCAGTAGTCTGTATGTATGTCTGTCTCTCAAGACCCTTTTCTTAAGGACACGTTGTAATTTATACCAAATACTCGGTTCTACGATTTCTTTCAGCTATGAAAAAAACAAACTTGTACAAGTCAACGCGATCAAAAGATATGGCTGTTTATGTCGCATATTTTCGCATATTTTGCGATTTCACAGGGGAATCAAAACCTATAGGGTACTTCCTGTTGACCTAGAGTCTTGAAATTAGCCAAGAATTAAGGCCAAAATTATTATTTGCCTTATTGCTTATGCAATAAGTGGTCCAATAAAAAAAAACAAGTCTGCACGGAACCCTCAATGCGCCAGATCAACTAGCACTTGATCAGTTTTTTCACAATGTTTTGGACAATAAAACTGAAATGATAACCCAGCCCAAAGGTCAGGTAGGAGTTATGGCCGTGATATTTTATTGTGCGTTGTAAAATTTCTGCTTGTTATTGCGGACAGAGTAATGTCTGAACATTTCTATGTACTTATCAGATTTTGCCAATAGCTTTTATTTAGGCCAAAAAGGTCTCATTTCTAAAACGATGGTGGTGATATTGATGTCAGTTTGAGACCCGTGGGTCATCAATTTTGAGCTTTTGGTGAAGGAAAACATCAACCATAGCTTGTTGGTAGAGCATTTTTAAGTGCTCGCCTAGCTAGCTTCCAACCTCAAGTTAAGAATCTGTCGCCAAGCACCTATCAGTCTGACAGCCCCACTTGAGAGCCAGTTCCCAATCCAGGTGTAGCGTGGCGTCACCTTCGACCACATCATCACTTAACATCAGGTGACTCGTGATCTTCATGAAATTTGGTATGGACAAAGTTTGAGGCTTGGAGAAAGACTAGGATATATTTTATCGCGATAAACATTAGTCCACGATATATTTTGTACTATTCATTGTTTTTTTTTTAATGAAATGTTAAGTACCTACGCATTTATATTACGATAACAATTAAGCATTCAAAATCAATTAATCAAATATTTATTTATTTATTGACATAAAAGAGTGATACAATTATAAATGGGTCCATGGACTCCTGAACTAGTGAAAACTGTATTTCAGGAGTCAAGGCTTCTTCCATCATATGACTTAAATAATTATGTCAAATCTAACTACGTTACATATTGCACAAAGTAGTTCTAAACATAAATATCAAATCTTACAAGAACGAGTATTAATAAGAAAATTCAAAATTCAATTCAATATATATTTATTCAATAGGATACATTGTGATCACTTTAAAACGTCAACTTAAAATTAGCTACGCCTGTTCCAACCTCCTTACGCCGGCAAAAGAACAGGCAAGAAACGCGCGGCAGGTAATTTTTTTGGCGCGATCACATTGACAATTTTATTCTTATTATTACTATAGAAAGTTAAATCTAAAGATGTTGAAAATGAGAAAAAAAGATATATATAAAGTCGTATTTAATACAAAATAAGTATAAACGCAAGTTTTTATATGCGGAGCATTCAATTAAGCATTCAAAATGATCTATCACAATCACGATGATTGGATTTGATTGTTGCGCTTGTTTGATTGAAATTTGTTTGTATTTGCGGTCAATACTGCGCCACACTATAGCGATGGTGGCCGAACGGTTTGGCGTGCGACTTACAAGACGCCAACACCGAGTTCGAATCCTCTCGGCCCCGCACCTATGACTTAATAAGTTATGTGCGGATTTGCCATCGCTCAAGACGGTGAAGGAAAACATTGTGAGGAAACCGGCATGCCCAAGAACTGCAACATTCAAGGGCATGCGACATCTACCAACCCGCAATGGGCCAGCGTGGTAGATTATAGCCCATACTCTCTCTCTGAGAGAAGGCCAGAGTCCCAGCAGTGGGAACGTGAAAGGCTGATAATGACTGCGCCACTCCCTAATTTTCATATTGTTTTGATGTTATCTATGAATTTTATAATAATCACATGCCTGTGTATCTCTGACCCCTAGGTCCCTGTATCTTCGGTATTAGAAACTGTTTCTTTCAATCGGGCATCGAAAACGCATAAATGGAAAAAATATTTAAGCATAATTTTCAACGCACAAATATTTATCATCATCATCATCAATCAGCCTGTATCAGTCCACTGCTGAACATAGCCCTCTTCCAAGGTACACCACTGAGCCCGGTCTTCGGCTCCTCTCATCCAACTACTGGCAGCCACTCGGCGCAAGTCGTCGCTCCACCTTGTCACAGGGCGTACACTACGTCTGCCAAGTCGCGGTCTCCACTCAAGAACACGTCTACCCCAACGGTTATCAGTTCTGCGGTTTATATGACCAGCTCACTGCCACTTCAGCTTGCTAATTCTGTGGGCTATGTCGGTGACTTTAATTCTCTGACGGATCACCACATTTCTGATTCGATCCCTCAGAGAAAACCCAAATGTAGCCCTTTCCATAGCTCGCTGAGAAACTTTTAATCGGTGGACTAGTCGGATTGGTGGATGTCATATGCAATTGGTTCCTTGGTTCTGGGACATACTGGTTTCCTCATCGTGTACAACTGCAGTTTATGCTACGGTGGATGTGTGACGAATATTGAAACTAGGTTAGGTATCTAGTAATAGTAGATTTAGTAGTAGGTCTAGAAGTACAGACGTAGTAGTTCATTTATGTCACCAAAATAACAAACGAACAGCTTGGCGGTGTGGTGGTAGGACATTTTATACTGCTCATCTTCATAGCGATGATGGCTCAGTGGTAGTGCCGTCAGTTTGCGATCTGTAGGACGTGGGTACGAATCCTTCAATGAGCTTGAGCTTTCAGCGAAGGAAAACATCGTGATGAAACCATAGCTTGGTGGTAGGTTATTTTCTAGTACTCGCCTGGCTAGCTACCACCCTCTTGTTAAGAATCTATCGCCAAGCACCTATCGGTGTGATCCGGCAGCTTCGCTTGAGAGCCAGTTCCCAATCCAGGTGTACCGTGGCACCATCTTCGACCACATCGTCACTTAACATTAGCTAAAACTTGTGGTCAAACGCTACCCCGTGAATAATAAAAACAAGATTAAATAATGTATGTTTTGATTTATTTTATATAAATTTTGTATATGTAGATAGCCATTTGCATCCATCGTATCCCTGCAACACTTACAATGTCGTCGGTCCACCTAGTGGGGGGCCTGCCTACAGATCGTCTTCCGGTTCGTGGTCGCCACTCGAGAACCGATGTGGCCTGCCCATTGCCGCTTCACCTTGCCTTTTGTTGGTTATAATTTTTAAGGTGAAGCGTCCTCTATTACTCGACTAATTTGAACACCATAATTGGTAAAACGTGACGACCAAAATGTAATTAACAACAATCATGCATGCAACTGTATGTTTACCTACTTATGTTTTGTGCAAATAAAAATTATCTTATCTTATCTTATCTTATCTTATCTTATCAAATTCGTTTTAGCCGCTCATGGTGGCGTTCAAGAGCCTATGTCAGCAGTGGACTTCTTCGGAAGAATATATATTGTACTTCATATGATGAAAATGATAATATGTAGATAAATATATGAACATGCGTCATCTATTCCTGCTAAGTCTGTGGCTCCAACGCATTACGCTTTCGCTCTCATCTCAGCGTCATGCAAATCTGGAAGGTCTGAAATTTATAAATATATTCATTATATTTACATAAAAAGGTCGGAATCGTTGATAAGAGGAGACAAATTCAAATCCCGGGATTTAACGGGTGACCGGTGGAAATATAATCAGGGTCTTTATATCCTTTGGAATTTGGTGAGGTTTAGTTACTCTTCTGTAAATGTATACCGAAAACAACTATTAAAACCGCTCAAGTGCAAGTGGAACTCACGCACCGAGGGTCCCGTACAGCTTGTTTTTTTTTTGTTATTAAACTACGTATTGTATTGACGGTCTTCATACATTTTCCTTTACATGTGCTGTAAGACATTGCTTCATGACAAATTTCATGATTCTAGGTCAACGGGAAAGACCCTTTAGATATGCGAAAATGTGCGACATAAACGGTTGTATCATTAATTGATCGCGATAACTTACAAGTTTAATTTTTAACACAGCTGAAAAACACTCGATTATTTGATAAAGATTTTAACTTGATACGTCAACGCGTTCTCGAGAAAAAGGGTCTTGCTAGACAGACGGACAACAAAGCAATTGTGATATAATTATGTGAAATTATTAGAGTTCCGTTTTTCCCTATGAGGTACGGAGCCCTAAAAAGCGCTTTTTTCAACAAATTCCCTATGATTGTGAGGGTGTTATTATTTTTATTTGCGCAATTCGTATTTCCTACATCTGTAATTTATGGAAATCAAGCCAGCCTACTCAAACAAACCTCACGTTTTACCTCGAAAAATTGCTCAGAATCAGCGGAAGGGTAAATGGAAGTATGCAGACGATGACGAACGATTGAACACAAGCTAGCGACGAGCCACTGCGAGTAAAAAACATCGAATATTTTCTGATCGCTCTCTCGAATGACAATTCAAAAAATAACATCCGAGAATCGATGCATCGCCCGGTCCAAATCGGTACGGAATTAGTAGTCGATTGTAGTTTCCTACGTTCTGACAAGCACTCAGCGCGAGAAGCGCTTTTGTTTTTTAATCGACCAAAAAAGGTTGAGATTCTCATGTCAACGTGTTTTTCTTTTTCTATTTTTATACATAACTGGGTGTGCCCCACGGTTACACCCGCGGTTTTCCCACATTTTCCGGTTTACAAAGTAGCGTATATCCTAATTCCAGAGTATAACCAATAGAGAGACACGTGCCTACATGCTACGCGCGGACATGTATAATAATGTATGGATGTGCGTTATACGCGCGTATCGTACGTAGAAATATGTTTTTTTGAGCCATAATAAGCTGACGATTGCAAGGTATGAAACACTGTCTTCTATGATCTTCTGTTCTCCTGGTACTCAGACGTCGCTACATTCGTCTTTGGCTTGGGGGCTATACATAAATGACTTATATATTTGGTATCATGAGATACACGAACGCAGTTTAACAATCCGGTCAACTATACTATCGCAAGAAAAATAGTAACAGTGGTACGGTGGTTTAGTCGACTGTACCACGGTTAGTAAAAATTACGCCTGTCCGGTCGACTGTATGACCAAAAAAAATTTTACGATGCTACCGGCACGAAGCGCGAAAAAGGCTCCAGCGCTCCCACAATTAGAAAACAATCGAACAACTGTTTTTCTTGTTCGATTGTAATCGATAACGCGTTTTTATTTCTATTCGATTGTTTTAGCTCGCCCATCGCTAGGAAGCCTGTTTAAATCAAGAATCATGAATTCAGCAGCCCTACCAAAAGGTCTGTTTTGTATTCAGCCGCCTCGGAGGCTGTCACTCGTGCATTTACTTATATTGTATCATATTTTAGTGGAAGAAAGGTATTTCGATGACGTTTCGTCAAAAGAACAGTAATACGCTTTTTACTTTTGCTGACGTTCCGTCAAGAAATAAGGTAAAGGTGAAACAAAATTTTCTCGATCTATTATGTCATATTAACACGAGGTTTATTTATCAAAAAACTAAAAGTTAAACTTACTTTGAGTACTCAATACTCAATTATTGCAGTCATAATTATTTTAGTATAGGTGCATGAGATCTTACGCCCGGAATTAATAATCGATCCTGATCCGTTATCCGCGGTTTTGGATCGATATGTCATGGCATAATATGACATTATAGTTCTAAGGCCTGACATATTACTACTAAAATGACATATTATGACATGACATATCGATCCAAAACCGCGGATAACGGATCAGGATCGATTATTAATTTCGGGCGTTAGTGATTAAAACTAACGAACATAAGGACCCGAGTAGGGAAAAGTAAGTATTATAGGAGCGGATCTATCCATTCTAGTCATTTTGTGAAGTTGTCAATGAGGAAGTCAATTTTTTGGTATTAGTCGATGAAAAACGTTTTCAAGTGAAAGTTTGTTAACGATATCATTATTACAATAAACTAGTTGTCCGAAGAGCTGGCAACTACCTCGGACAAAGAATTAGTCTAGCCATCCAAAGGGGGAACGCTGCCAGTATCTTCGGTACCTTGCCTAAAGGGACTTCTTTTAATAATGTATTTTAGTTATTTGTTTAGGTTTATTTGTTTTTTATTTCTTTGTTATGATATAATTATTTTTAGTTTGAAGCAATTAATATGATGTATAAACTAGTTTGTTCCCCGTGGTTTCAAACCTGTAGTTATAGTTAATGATAAAACAACGGTATTTTTGACATTTGAATTTGAAACTGTAGTTGTTGCTTTTTGGTTCACTTTCGATTAAATACAAGTAGTTACCCATTTTTAAAGGGTCTTGACAGACAGACGGACGAAAAAATGACCCTATAAAAGTGCCGTTTTTCCTTTTGAAATACGGAACCTGTTTATGCTCAAGGCATAAATGAAAACTCCCGATCGTGTTTGAATGGCGTATATTGACCTTTTTTGGGTTAAATTTGGGGAATATATCGCAGTAATGTTATCGGTGTGAAATTGAGAAAAGAAGTGACGGTATGAAAAATAATTAATAGAATCGAACGGTAAGACGCAATACGGCAGCAGCGTGTGTTTCTCTCGTACTTAGCGCAGGCGTTAACAGAACCTTAAAAAACTAGGCTTATTGGTTTAAAAATCAATGTTCTCGCCTAAAACCTGTAACATTTATGTGTGTTTGTACAAAAGCCGCAACAATACAAACGTAGAAGGATTATGATACCAACAGTCGACGTCCGCCATGAATATTCATGTATCGATGACGTTTCTAAAAGAGGCGAATGGAAAAATCTGGCAGAGGATTACTGGGGCTTCCAATGTAAAATGTATAAAACAAGGCAATTGAAAAAAAAATTCATTCTTTGGCGGAATTTGATTTGTTGTTGTCATTGCGCAGTCAAGTATTACGGCGCAGTAAATAAAACGACCAGTTGTAACCTTGCACACTTGTATTTTCGCCAAAATCAGCACGAAGATTAACACCTTCAATTATTACTAACTGGCATTTATAGGATAATATTTATTTCTTGTTAAAATATGTTTTAAGATTAAACTGAACTTAATATAAAAGGTTAAATACACACTTTCTTCGCATTAAAATAACCGAGGCTTCTCCGAAATAATTCATTTCAAAAATTATACTAAGGAGGTTCTATTTACCAGAGAAGATTTCTATAATAAGTTGGTGCAGTCAAATGTACAGGGTATGACGAGTTAGGAATATGACGAATCAGGAATATGACGAGTTAGGAATATGACCAATTAGGAGTATGACGAATCAGGAACAAATCGGATTTTCGATGGCCTTTACCAAATTTCAAATTTCAAATTTCTAAACTTTTTTATTTAATAGGATACATTGTGATCACTTTAAAACGTCAACTTAAAACTAGCTACGCCTGTTCCAACCTCCTTACGCCGGCAAAAGAACAGGCAAGAAACGCCCGGCAGGTAATTTTTTTTGGCGCGATCACATTGACAATTTTATTCTTATTACTAATTGATTGAATTGGAGCAAGTTCACTAAAATCCCAAGCTTTTCCTTCGTCATCTAATAGTCCGATATTTTTTAATTAGCTTTACTAATAAGAAGATTTCTCTTGTTTGGTTGTACACATTGGGATATGGGAACATGAATATTAACGAGTTGCGGGATCACAACCAAAGCAGACCAGACCCCACAAGCAGCACCCGTTCACGAGTTGACGCATGTGCCAGCCATCGCTCTCCTCGACCATATGAGAGGCCATCTCCACCACGTCATCTCTACAACGTCATCGGATCATCTTAAAACTAGCAATGCCTGTTCCAATCTCCTTACGCAAGAAGCGCCCAGCAGGTGTATCTATTATTTTAACAAGGCATCTGCCTCCTTGGTAACCAACACAAAAACCAACGAAATTAAAAACAACAAATCAGCAATAATAAAGCTGAATAAAGTTCTTCGCCTCCTCCGATTTCCCGAAAAAAGCGTAAAAACAAAAATCTGTAAACGAATATCGAAGCAGCAAAATACAAAAGTTGAATTCTTTTAATTAGATTCCTCGCCGACTTGTTTTCTATTCTTACTTTTTGTTTATCCGCTTATTCACCTCTTCAATTACCTACACTTCCTTTACCGTCCCTTAATGAGGAAAGTTTTAAGTGGCATTCAATTAAGACGAGATCTCTTTATGCCAATGCATGGCTTGAGAGAACAACTTGGAGATTAAGCTGAAAATTGAGGGTAATTACAACCATTTCTCTCTCTAATTATGATTGAGAAAAATCTAAATCCCTACTAATATTATAAAGTCAAAGGTATAAGTCTGTTTGTTTATCTTGCTGCCTGTCTGTCTGTCTCGCTTTCACGCCTATACTTAAATAAAATTTGGTAAGGGGATATAGTTTGAAGTCTGAGGAAGGACGCAAGGGAAATAACTGAAAAAAATGGTTCGAAATATTGTTGAAAAAATTGCAATGTGCTTTTATTAAAGTTATGACCACTATTCTCTAGAGGGTAAGCAGCTTTATAGACTGTCACTGTTACTGTCTTGCTTAATTTTGGTGATTTTATGAACAATTTTGTTTTATCCAGATCGTTATGAGGTACTCCCTCTGCCGCATGCGGGGTAAGGCAGTAAGGATCTTAAAATTAAGCTCTCCTTTACCTTCCTAAAATCATTTAAGATCAAGTTAGATACAGCCCATGCAGAGTTCAAGTTGAAACTTAACTCTAACTTGGTGCTTGGTAAACGGCTGCACTTGTAACTTTGTTAACTTGCTGTAGTGACTGTAGCATAAACGACCGGTTTCACCGCGCGATAAATCAAAAGTTTTTTTTTTTTTTTTTTTTTTTATTCATATATTTTTTAGGGACTTTTAAACATGGCGTTTATGCCAGCCCCATCGTAACTTAACAAAAACCTTATAGACTAGAGAAGACATAAATCATACAGAAACCAATCTATCAAAAGTTAGGCAATTAGAGTTAACTAGTGTTTAGTTGGACTTAACTTGAGTGGCCGGCGGAGGCGTTGGTTATCGGTGTAATGTTATAAATAGGCGTCTGACGTCAAAAGCAGAAACAATTGGTGAAACTATTGTTATGAAACGTATAATTAGTTAATTTAATATTACTTAACTTGAGTCAATTTACCGATCACCGTCTTCGTAGATAGGTAGATTTCCCGTCTTTCTATTGTGTTAAAAGATAATTATGTTTCTTTCAGACGCAAGAACTCGGAAAATTAAAGAGAAAATTGGTAAAAACTTCTTTACCAAATAGAATACTTACCAAACAGAACGATAGTCATTTATTTTCATATAATTTACAAATGATTATGATATATGAAAACAAATAAAAACTACAAAATAATAAAAAAAATGTCTTACAGGGTAGCGTTTGACCACAATCACCTAAATATTAAGCGACGATGTGGTCGAAGGTGGCGCTACACCTGATCTTGGCAAGTGGTGCTTGGCTTTGTTACAAGTTAAACCTGTTGGTTAAAAATAAACTCTACTTAATTTATTATTTAATTAATTAAATTTATAATTTATGAAGCATCTATGGCAATTAGGACAGATATTACCAAATATGACACATTAACAAGCAGCAGACATAAGAATAGACTATGTAATGTGAAGTACCAAACCGCAGTCTATAGCAATAGTATATTTTGCATGGGAATAAAGATTTATAACAAATTACCGCTGGCAATTAGGGACACTCATTCAATGTTTGTTTTTAAAAGAAGAGTGAAGGACTTTCTGCTCGATAAGGCTTATTACTCTATTAGTGAATTCTTAAATGATAAAATCATGTCATAAATTGTTTTGTACTAATATTATAAGCGTGAAAGTTTGTGAGAATGGATGAATGGATGGATGGATGTTTGTTACTCTTTCACGCAAAAACTGCAGCATGGATCTGAATGAAATTAGGAATGGAGATAGCTTATACCCTGGATTAACACATAGGTTACTTTTTATTCCGGAAAAAGGTTCCTGCGGGATAACCGGAAGACGCGGGTGAAACCGTGGGGCGCAACTAGTATTAGTATAAAATCTATGAATGTTCTATCAGACATCTGTTAAACAACAATTACCATCAACGGATATGCGGCCCTTGAGTCATGAGCAGTCATTAGGCAGTATGCACATGCGCCGTCAAACTATGAACTATACAGGAACTACCTACCGAAGCAACGATAACTACTACCCGAGTAGTTCCTACTTGTACACCTCATTTAGTAAAATCTATTAACTCTTTGGCTAAGCGCATCCTGTACTCATTCCTTTCACATAGCAACATTCGCATGATTTTTGCATAGAGATAGTTTATGGCCTGGAGTACTACTTTTTATCTCAAAAAAATGCATGGTTCCTGTGAGAATTTACAACTAGTCAAGTTGTAAATTCTCTCATCTTATGATGGTGCGATACTTTTGCAGAGTCTGCTTAAAGAAGGACAGTCAACAACAAAAATCACTGGGCATGACCAATTTTCAGTTTTTACTTAGACACTTAACTTTATGGATATGGTAGCTTGGTACACAAAAAAACGAGTATTATCAGGTAATTTTGTCACTGACTCATCACACACCTGTACCAGTTATTCAAGCGGCAAGCAGTAGTGTGGAAACATTATGTTTGTACCTGAGTCTTGGATATTTCTATCTATATAAGTATTTATTTCTCTATAATTATAAGTATGTACGAGTATATCGTTGTCGTTGTAGGTACTACCTACTCATAATACAAGTTTTGAGCTTAATTTGGGGCTAGGTCAATTTGTGTGCAATTGTTCCCAATAATTATTAGTTATGTTCCGAAGGGCAATGTAATAGACAACACTCTGTAAAATATTATAATGAAAAAGTGTCACGCTTACCATCAAGCAAGCGACTTGCTCGTCTCACCACTCAGTTGCAAAAAATAAAAGCCTTAACAGCACAAAACAATACGTCACTGGAAGAGGTAAAGCATAAAATAAACAACTGAAGAACAAAAACCAAGGATGTCAATAATCCTCGAGCTCACGATCACTCGCAAGCACTCGCAGGCACTCGTGAGTGCTCACAAGCACTCGCCGATCCTGGCATACAAGCACAATTACAAAGGCTTAGCGTCCCTAACGGCTCCGGTAGTATCGCAGATTATCTACTATTACGGGGATTAAGAGAGTTGTTAACGTTTCCAGGGACGGTGTATCGGCCGAATTAACATAGAATAGCTATATTTCTTCATAACTGCTATGCCTGGGGCTTTATTCAAAAAGATCAGTAGGACAATTTTTATTATTTTCTTTTCCCTACAGCTTCTATAGAACAGGGCGCTCAGGTACAGAAAATAACGGACACCCCAGTCCCATGGTTGATCGTCCGGTCTGGAGTGACTTGATTTGTTGGACAATGAACCTCCGAAACGATCAAACACGAATGCATGAATGACGTGAGAAACCCACAAACTTTTTCGGGCAAATTCATCATAATCAACCCGTTTCAGTCCACTGCTGGGCATAAGCCTCTCCCAAAGTACGCCATCGAGCCCGATCTTCGGCTTCTCTCATCCAACCGCTGCCAGCCATTTTGCATATGTCGTCGCTCCACCTAGCCGGAGGGCGTTCTACACGACGTTTGCTGAGCCGCTGTCTCCACTCAAGAACACGTTTGACACATTGGCGTTCGGGCAAATTGGCATTCAAAAACTACTACAATCTTTTTGTTGTGACAACAAGCCACATGATGTATGCTATCCTAGAATTCACAGATAGGATTATGTAAAGATTGCTTGATTACTTTTTCATCATTTTATCAATTCAAGATCTTAAAGTATCAATTTTTGTATATTTTTTAATAATTTTACATATAACAAATTTTCTCGCAATTCTATATGTTGCCTTCACTTAGAAATATAATCACACTTAGCCATATGTACTTGTTTGAACTGAATAAATATTATAATTGCAACGTTGTACGTTATGCTGGTGATCCATAATATGTATATAAAATCAAATAAATTTTCCACTAAAAAAAACGACTCATCCTAAAAATTTATTTCGCAACCATTTCGCTATTCATTAGACAGACGATAAAAATGAAAGGCGAGCCATTTCATCTCTTAATGATTGCCTGACCCTCGAAGGTCGGCAGAACAATCAAAGGCACACTTAAAAATATTATACTAATACAAGGTTTCGGGGGAAGAGCCACGATATCATTTGCAATTCATCAGACATTTCGGCTCCCAAGTGCCAAGATAGCGCTGTTAAAGCGCGTTTACATTTGTAACAAGCCGTCGGTGATTTTCGTTGACATGAATGTAAGGATGAAAAATATCAGCGTGGCTTGTTGAGTGGATACGTGCTTGGTATTGCGACAAAATAAAATGTTGCATTTGGATTGGTTCTGATTTGTTTTGTTCGGGGTCGTTGCTTTAAGGTCAATCATTTGAATGATAAAATTCAGCAATAATAAATGATTTAATCAAGCTCAAAATTGCTTGCATATATTTTCTCTGTAACAAAATTTTTTTTAAAAGATTTACTAAAAATATGTGGGGTTTATTTTTAACAGATTTAGAGAAGGAAGTAGAATTCTCAATTTGACTAAATGTTTTTTTTACTTTAAAGACCTTTTTTTTAAAGATGAGACCATATTTCTCTGCACTATAAATAACAAAGACTTGTTAATAACATCAGTACATCAGTAGGTATTTGTTCTGTGCCTGGATGTTGTGGATCCCCGATCTGCGTATATAGTATCTGATACCCTAGATACAGAGAAACCTAATTAGGGGTCAGAGCTATGTAAGTGATCGTAAAGGATTTAAAATTATTTATTTTATTACATTAAAAAATACAATACCCAGACCTCACGCTAATGCTAGGTGGTCGTTTTTTAATTATTAAGTACCATTATTCTTACTCTAAATAGAAATTACTTTTTTAAGTCATTGTGCTAGTGTGTAGGGCTTCTAAAGCACTAAATGAGTACGCAATAGGAAAAAATACAAAAAAAAACATAAAATGAGAATCGCCAGCGTTCATTAACAATTCTCATTGTTTCCTGAGTATAAAAGAAAATAATTAATTTACTTGGCCCAAATACTAAAACTACGGAGAATTTGTTTCTGCTTTAGAATATAATTTTAATTTTCCGACATAACAACCGCGAAAGAATAATTATCTTTTTATATAGAAAAGTAGGTATATGAAGGTGAAAGTTAGATTATAAAACGAACGGTATAGAAATGTACTTGTTATGCTGGGGCCACACTAACGGGAAATGCCGTTCAATAGCGCGATGATTGACACTTGACATAAGCGTGGCCACGACATTTGACAACGGCATTCACATTGGCGTTTGACGTTAGCACATAATTCAAGTGCATTCACGTTGACGGTCCAAGTGTAGCCACTCACATAATTGCGTTAATAATTAACGTAATATTTATCGCAATAATAGGCATCGATCTTTCCCTTACAGTGCAGTGGAGCGTTTGACGACAAGTCACCTGATGCTAATTGACGATGTGATCAAAGATGGCGCTACGCTACACCTGGGTTGGGAACTGGCTGGGAGGATGGATCACGCTAGCCCATTTTTAAGGTTGGGTACGGCCCAAAAGATAAAACGTGACCCTATTACTAAGATTCCGCTGTCCGTCCGTCTGTCTGTCTGTCTGTCCGTCTGTCACCAGGCTGTATCTCATGAACCGTGATAGTTAGTTGAAATTTTCACATACAATAAACATGTTTTTTAGCCGTTTGGCTGATTTTTTTGTGTTGCAAATTTCCATAGGCGACGGTAACCGCTTTCCATCAGGTTGGGTGGTGGGTTAATTGCAACTCTATTACAAAAAAAATTGCGAAAATTGCTACAAAATTTATAAAATAAAATACAGCGATTAAATTTCTTTTTCCGCCACGTATTTTACATAACATTACCTCTACGTCAGTTCACCGCAATACCTTTAAGTTGAATAATTAAAAACCTGGAGATACGCGGAGGCCGCGTCTTTTACCCGACTGCGGCACTTGTACCCATCTCCTGGGGGCAACCTTCTCATCGTGAATTATCTGTATCGCGAGGTACCCTTCGAAGGAGATCTTATATTTTACCTTTTTTCCCTCTTTATCACGAGCATATAAGTATAAGGATGTTACATCTCGCGAGAGCATTTTTTGTATTTTGAAGAAGGAGGTTGAATTTTATGAACGTTGTCAATCGTAAATGTTCCTTGCAATTATTTTAATATATATAAGTATTTATTTCTCTATATAAGTATGTATATCGTTGTCTAGTACCCATAACACATGTTTCGAGCTTAATTTGGGGCTAGGTCAATTTGTGTGCAATTGTCCCCGATATTTATTTATACACACCTTCCTCTTGAATTACTCTATCTCTTACTAACTGCAACTGCATTAAAATACGTTGCGCACTTTTAAAGATCTAAGCTTACCTATGGACAGACAGCGAGAGCGATTTTTTACACTAGTTAAGACGTGATAGTGATATCATGATGAAAATCTAAAGCAATAAGTTCAACAAGGCCAATTTGAGCACCAAATAACTTAGCTGCGTCACTAAGTATACATTCCGCACGTAGCGGCGTAGTTAGCGAGCACGTAACGCTTGCTGCTGATACGCCCCCGCAGATATCACAGCAATTATTGTGACATGTGGCTGTGTTGACGTCGCGCATGAATAAATGTATTTGTAAACGAACTAGCTGCACCCCGCGGTTTACCCGCTATGCAGAAATCTGTTTCTGGGATAAAGAGTAGCATCTGTGATAATGCAGTGTACCAGCTATCTTCAGGGTCCTGTACTTCAAAAGGAACTATACATTTAAAATATTAAAAACCCCCGACATTTCCAGTACTGATTTTCATCAAACAAAGCTAAGAACCAACGCAAGGAAACTGGCTTTCAAATTAAATATACCGCATCAAAATCGGTCCATCCGTTTGAGAGCTACGATGCCTCAGACAGGCAGACACACACACATAGACAGACATCGATGTCAAATTTATAACACCCCTCTTTTTGCGTCGGGGGTTAAAAATGGAACCGTTATAAGATCACTTTGTTGTCCGTCTCTCTGTCAAGACCCTTTTTCATAAAAACGCGTTGAGGTGTCAAGTTGAAATTCACTAAAAATGCTCGAATGACGGTCTCTTTTAGCTGTGATAATATCAAACTTATTAGTCAACGCGATCAAAAGATATGACCATTTATATCACATGTTTCCGCTTATTTTGCGATTTCACAAGGGAATCAAAACCTATAAGGTGCTTTCCGTTGATCTAGAATCATGAAACTCGGCATAAAGCATGCGCTCTCCCGAAACTCTTAAAAAATACTAAGCAGAATAACTTTTAAATCAAGTCAATCTACTGCAAAACCTTGTAATCATACCGACCAAATACCGTTGCCCTACATTGGTCTGTCCACATACCTTACCTGTCATTGTATTGGCTATCCAAGCCCACGGTGTAGGAAGTATGTCCCTATAGTCGTGCCGGGAATATCTTGGCGCTAGTATGTGCGATAGGTATTTCGTACACGCCGATTTCAGCCTTACCTTTACCATGGTATATCTGAAAAGGATCGTTACAGCTTAACACGT
This sequence comes from Opisthograptis luteolata, assembly GCA_931315375.2. Lineage (NCBI taxonomy): Eukaryota > Metazoa > Arthropoda > Insecta > Lepidoptera > Geometridae > Opisthograptis > Opisthograptis luteolata. The sequence goes on along the minus strand of OV928042.1, from coordinate 1,425,994 downwards.
ATTTATCACAGGTTTTTTTAGGTTTTTGTTTTTACTTTTTATATACGTTTGGGTTTGACCGCAAGTCACCTGATCTTAAGTGACGATGTGGTCAAAGGAGGTGCCACGCTACGTCTGGATTGGGAACTGGCTCTCAAGTGAGGCTGCCGGAACACACTGATAGAAGCTATGAGAAAGATTTTTAACTTGAGAGACCACCCTCAAGTTAGCTAGCCAGGTAAGCACTTGAAAATGCCCTAAAACCAAGCTATGGTTTCATCACGATGTTTTCCTTCACTGAAAACTCTAGTTCGTTGTAGGATCGAACTCATGACCTACGCCAACGTCACTACAACTGCGCCATCATCGCTACAAATAGAAAAATCCACTATCTATTTTACTAATAACTACTGCTTACCGCTAAAAACGGCTCTACGGATGCAAGTGAACTTTGGAATGGAGATAGCTTCCACCCTCTCTAAATTCTGGAAAAAGGATCCTGCGAGATAACGGCAAACCCATGGCAGTACAGGTTGGTTATCCAAAGCTGACATGCACAACACATTCACACACAACGCTTGTGTAATGCCTGCGAATAAACGCACTGCATACACATCGTGAAAGTTTCTTTGTCTCTCTCGCACGTGGTCAAGAATATGAGCGTGACGGGGTAGTTTGGTTTATACTACTTGAAAACGAAATTGCTTTTGTGTGAGTACTGTGAACGTGACAGCTTTAGATAATAAAATTGACCTATAACCGCGGAGTACAACGAGTACTACATTTAATTACTTTATACGCATCGTAAAATGTCCCTTTGTCTCTCTCGCACGTGATCAAGATTCTGAGCGTGACCGACAGTTATTGTTTTGTTTTAACTGCTTTAAATTGAAATTGCTTTGGTGTGAGTACTGTGAGTGTGCCAGTTTTAGATAACTGACCCGTAACCGCGGAGTACCACTCTGACAACTATTAATTACTGTAAACGCAGCGTGAAAAGTCTCTTTATCTCTCTCGCACGCGGTCAAGATTGTAAGTGTGACCAAGACAGTTATTGTTTCGTTTTTACTACTTAAAAACGAAATTGCTTTGGTGTGTGTACAGTTTTAGATAACGGCGGGGTACAACTAGTACAAGTAGTTGAAAGCACATACAAAGTTGTTCAAATTGTTGCTTTCCCAAGATTATTCGTGCATTATACTCCAGAATAAAGTTAAACCCCAATTATGCGCTCGTTTCAAAGTACAGCGTGCGACTCGCAAGCGACGTTGATACGCGCGCAACTTTGTCATTAAACTACTTTCGAGGCAATTAACCGCACGATGCCTTCAATCTCACTGCCTTTAATCTAAGCAACTGGAAATTGGTATAGGAAATGAAGTATGCCACAATTAAACGTGCTGTTGTTGAGTCTATTCTGTGTTGTTTAGTGGTGATCGATTATTATGAGACATGGAATCATACGATCGTGAAGATGTCTCAAGACATCTCGATTATCGATTATAGACACTAATTTCATGAGTGATTATCGGTATTATTAATTAGTCAATGTCTTGTTTATGACAATTAGTCATGTTATGGTCACCGACTAGCGTTGTTGCCGGTCGGTTTAAGGAGGTTGGAACAGGCTTAGCTAGTCTTATATTTGACGATTTGAAGTGATTAAATGTGGTACTTACATTTTTAAATTTTAAGTTTTCTTTGCTTTTTTATTCTGTGGCGCGGATCAAAGACGCGTCCTAAATGTTCTGAGATGACTTGGAAAACCACTACACCACGGAAGCCAGCGTAGGTAACGCCATTTCAAGAAGTTATTGAGACACAATCCGAAATCTAACTTTTCAGTTCCAAACGCTTGATTCAATGTGTTTTCTTTACATGTTGATTATATAAGAAACTTTCAAAGGAAACTTTGCTCCAGTTTTCCGTACTATTGCCATTATTCTGGCGCTTCACAAAGTGGGTCACTGTGCATTGTCCATTAAGGCCAGTTTCCTTTGTGATAATGCTTGCCATGCATCTTTCATCTCATGCATTTTTGAGGCTTCGCTACAAGCTAAATTGGGTCTTGGTGCATTCTTGCGTCAAAACATGGGAGAACTTTGCTTGTGTTATGAATAAACGTTGATATGTGCCGTTGTATATTTTTTTAGATGACAAAGAACACGTGTCAGCTCTTTTTTCTTTTTAACATCATGCTAGCTGATGTTAAGTGATGATGTGGTCGATGATGGTGCCACGCTACGCTTGTACTGACAACTAACTCTAAGTCAGTCTTAAGTTTAAGCTGCTAGAACATACTTCTTAGATTTTAACTATTTTATAATAACAATTAAATACATAGTTTTAATTTTTTAATAAGAAAGTATAATATTTAATTCATAAGTAGTGACAATTATCTACAATCTATTAATAGTTGGACTTATATAGTTCTTTAATGTATGACTCAGTTTACACCAATATTGTTCCTAGGCCCACAAGCGGAAACTGCTGTATTGAATTGAACCCATCCGTGTATTTTCCGTATTAATTTAGAGCCTAGTAGCATTCGATTGCATCTATAAAAAATAGTCATCTTTATCAGCCTTTCACTTACCCACTGCTGGGACTCTGGCCTTCTCTCAGAGAGAGAGTATGGGCTGTAATCTACCACGCGGGCCCAGTGCGGGTTGGTAGATGTCGCATGCCCTTGAATGTTGCAGTTCTTGGGCATGCCGGTTTCCTCACGATGTTTTCCTTCACCGTTTTGAGCGATGGCAAATCCGCACATAACTTATTAAGTCATAGGAGCGGGGCCGAGAGGATTCGAACTTGGTGTCGGTGTCTTGTAAGTCGCACGCCTAACCGTTCGGGCACCATCGCTCAAAAAAAATAGTAATTTTTTTTTAATAAAATCCAAAGTCGAAATGCATTCAAAATTCCCTCCTCGCGCTTGTTTCATAGCTTTGAAACGTACTTGAAAGTCGTAGCGCTGTCGCAACTACTTCCACTTCAATCTCGTTTTTACAATCCCGCACAAAACGTCACGTTTTATAGCGCAGTCTACGGAACCCACGTACGGCCGTGTGGAAACCTGAAGAAATTGCGCGGAACCCCGGACTAACGCGGAGCTACGGCGAGACCTAAGTAAATTGCGTGGAAAACTAACATTTTGAATCCCTTTGTATGTTCAGCAGAATAACACGATACTTTTTGAACGCCCTGCGGTTTCACCCGCGTCCTCCCCGTTATCCCGTAGGAACCTTTTTCGGGATAAAAAGTATTCTATGTCCGTTTCCTGTTCCTAAGCTACCTCCCCACCAATTTTCAGCCAAATCAGTTCAGCCGTTCTTGAATTATAAATAGTATAACTAACACGACTTCCTTTTATAAATATAAGATAGATTATAAAAGAAATTCATAGAAGGATTCTTGTTTGTAGTATCGTAGTAATACCATCCTATTAATATTATAAATGTTAAAATTTGTGAGGATGGATGGATGTTTATAATGCCCGGGCCACACTAAGGCCAACGTCAAGGGAAATGTCAATGCCTATCTTCGCGATAAATATTGCGTTAATTATTAACGCCATTATATGAGTGGCTACACTTGAACGGTCAACGTGAATTATCGGCTAACGTCAAATGCTTATGTGAATACCGTTGTCCAATGTCGTGGCCACACTTTTATGTCAAACGTCAATCATCGCGCTCTTGAACGGCATTTCCCGTTAGTGTGGCCCCAGCTTTACCGTGTAGTATTTGACCACAACCTGATTTTAAGTGACGATGCGGTCGAATATGGCACCTCGCTACACCTGGATAAGGAACAAGATTTTTCAAAATAAATTTTGGCATTTTCCTGTGCTTGCCTGGCTAGCTACAACCTTCATCTGTTGCCAAGCACCTATCGGTGTATTCCGGCAGCCTCACTTGAGAGCTAGTTCCCAATCCAGGTATGACGTGGTCCATCTTCGACCACACGGTGACTTGTAAGTAGTTATGAAAAAAATATCACGATAAACTGTTAACCGCGTGGGTGAAACCACGAGTCACACCCGGTATCATGTAAAGATAACATTTTCATAACCAAACCGTTATCAGAGACACATAAGCACGTAAACAGGTCTTCCAACACCTAACTTGGCATGTCACGGCGAGCTACAAGGGTGAATTATGATAATTATCGCGAGACACGCTGTGAGGGAGTGACACTCGCGATTGCCGGCGGGATGTGAACACATTTCACTGATAAGGTACGGGGAAGACTTGCTTGAAGTGTTTAAGCGGTTAGACTGTGAAAAATCTTAGATGTGAAAGCGCTGCTTAAAACGAGGTGAGATAAAAGTTTTACTGCCTCACACTTTATAGCGATGATGGCTCAGTGGTAGTGACGTCGGCTTGCGATCCTTAGGACGTCGGTTCGAATCCTGCAATGAGCTTGAGCTTTCGGTGAAGGAAAACATCGTGATGAAACCATAGCTTGGTGGTAGGGTATTTTCTAGTAGTCGCCTGGCTAGCTACCACCCTCTCGTTAAGAATCTGTCGCCAAACACCTATCGCTGTGTTCCGGCAGCCTCACTTGAGAGCCAGTTCCCAGTCCAGGTGTAGCGTGACGCCATCTTCGACCGCATCGTCACTTAACATCAGGCGACTTGTGGTCAAACGCTACCCTGTAAATAGTAAAAAAAAAAAAAAAAACACTTATTGTGTACTAGTTGCGTTATCCCGCAGGAACCTTTTTCCGGTATAAAAAGTAACCTATGTGTTAATCCAGGATATAAGCTATCTCCAGTCCAAATTTCATTCAGATCTGTTCAGTAGTTTTTGCGTGAAAAAGTAACAAACATCCATCCATCCATATTCACAAACTTTCACGTTTATAATATTAATAGAATATATAGATAGATTTGCATGAACATCCTCATTACTTTTCAGAAAATTTCTGTCCATCAGAAAGTTGTTGCTCTAAATGATAAGACCGCCCATTTTAGCTTGCTCTGCAATCTTTCCTTTTATGTTCTTTTATTATCTGTTATTGTGGTGAAGCAATAAAGCGTTATTTATCTAGCTATAGCCAGGTGGAAAGAAACAAAAAATAATTTGTTAATCCGATTACTACGAAACGCTATGCTAATCTGAATACTAAAACCAAGAGCGACTTTTATTTATCGCAGTGCCCGCAGTAACATTGTGTACAATACTTGTAAGTAGAACCCGTTAGCTCTTTGAACATTCTCAAACTAAAAAAACAAGCTTCTCACAGCGATTTTTCTCAGAACCTCCTACAGCCTTTCTTGGAACCTTTTAACTAGAGCCAGGTTAGCAAAAATCCTAACAAAACATGATCGCAACAACGGTTTCTTTGCGGCGACAGCAAACATTTCCCTGCGACTTTGTTAAAGCAATTTTCCTAAGTACAAAAGAATTAAATAAGTAAGAAGTAGTGTTGCTGAAGTATCGACAGTTAACTATCGATAGTTTTCATCTGATAAAAGACATGCCATCGATAGGCCTATCGATAGTATTGGATACTATCGATAGCTTAAAACGAGGCAATACTATCGATTATGTGCAATACCATCGATACTACCGAAAGTATCGTTGCTCGCGAAGTATAAACTATTAATACCATCGATACTATCTAATATCCAATATTTAACATTAGAAATCATTTTTGTATTATTCTGTATTTTAAATATTTTTGTCAGCTAAGGTCTAATGTAACCTTAGTGAACCCGATCTAGGTCTCCACAATACAGGCTGAACCTGGTGTGGGGATCACTAGACATATGTGTAAATATGTTTCAATCAAGGAATAATTTATTATGTATTCTTAGTTAAGCCTAAAATTATCTTTAGGCAGCAAACAAATAATTCGTTTTTTTTTAAATTGTTGCTCGTAAATAACATTCGACTAAAAACAATCGATACTACCATCAATACTATCTATCAATCTATCGTACTATCGATAGGCCTATCGATAGTGTTGCGATTGGTTGGCTATCGATAGGCTATCGATTATTCATCGATAGTTGACTATCAATCGGCAACACTAGTAAGAAGTTGCTTTATACCGTGAGTTGTTCCCAGGAGTGCGGACGAGGAGTTGTATTCGTTATGATAAAATTTAAAATGCAACCGCTAAAATTGTTTGAGAGACGTCTGGGAGGCGCCCGAGGAAGATGTTAGGGTTGAGTTCAGTTGCGCTAATTTTGCAAAATTCGTTGTCGTTGTGAAGAGTTTTAGCCGAATAACTCTAGGGATAAGTTAATGTGGAAGCGCTGCAACGAAATACGACAATAAAAACTTTATATAGTAGGTACTAGCTCCACCCCGTGGTTTCACCAACGTGGACTACAATTTATCGCAATAATTAGTTAGTTACAAGTCAAGCTAATAAAAGTGTTTTAAAAATAGCATTATACACGATCTATTTTCAAATCTACCAAATTATACATAAAAAATTGGTTGTCTGTAAAGTCGGTTTACTGACGATAGTTGAACGTGACAACGTCGATTGGCCGATTGTGCTTCTTTGTCGCTCGTTCCGCGCTCTCGCTTGCACTTCAAGCCTTACATGGAACGCCGCAGAGCGAGGTAACGCCGCATGAGTCATGTTTTTTCGTGCGTGCAGCCGGCTCTATCGAATTATAAGACGTTGTCACGTCAAAAAAAAAACATAAATTGGTCAAGCCGTTTCGGAGGAGTTCGATAACAAACACTGTGACGGGCGATTCTTATGTAAGTACTTAATAAATTAAATATTAAAGTCCCTTGGTCGGGAGTATTTTAAACTATACAGTCGGGTTTAAAAAAAAATTGAAGTTAGATAAGTTATATATTTTCTACTGCACCGACAATTTGTGCTGGGCCTTATTCACAACAACAACAAAATAAAGGTACCAACGATGTCCTGAGGCGTTCGAGGCTTTCAACAACTTAATCAAAGTTTTCTCTTTACATTAATTTCCATTTTTGGGCGACGACGCTAAGCATGGATTAAGGTTGATTTATTTCACTTCAAAGTTGAGGTTAGAATCGTGAGGTGAGTGCGTATTAGGATAAAGAAAATCACTTGTGTTGACGCGAGCCACAATCCTCACTTGATAGACAGTACCAAGTCTAGGCATAACATGGCGCCAAAGTCAATCACATCATTTGGTCAAACATTGTACTGTAGTTAAAAAGAATGGTAAAGATTTATTTAACTGTAAAGATACTTAAATCTATTGTCGATTTTATAAGGTTCCGTACCAAAGGGTAAAACGGGACCCCATTACTAAGACTTCGCTGTCCGTCCGTCTGTCACCAGGCTGTATCTCATGAACTGTGATAGTTAGACAGTTGCAATTTTCACAGATAACATATTTCTCTTGCCACTATAACAACAAATACTAAAAAACAGCATAAAATAAATGTTCAAGGGGGCTCTCATACAATAGACATGATTTATTTGTCGTTTTTACAGATAATGGTACGGAACCCTTCGTGCTTGAGTCCGACTTGCACTTGGCCGGTTTTTTTTGGTTATATTTTAGAACTTAGGACCCTAAGCTCAGAAGGCAGAAGCAACTGCGCAACAGTATTGTTATTGCTTATTTTCTTGTCGAAAAAGAGGTCCCAAAAACCCTTAAGACCCTCAGAAGAGGAAACCTTCCAAATATTCAACGTTAGTAATTTCCCCAGTAGCAAACTTTTGGGGTATTCGGTGACCACAAACACTGAAAAGCGATCAAAACTTTACAGGAATTGCTAAAACATAATTTAGGTACAAAATCCTATCCGACGACCGCAATAGAACAGAAAAATTTAAAAAAACTGGGGTAGAATTTAGTTATCTGATATATAATAGTAGCTTTTGTGATGTTGGCTGAGCGGTAACGCGTGCGCCTTCCAAGGAGCCGACACTGACTTCGAATCTTTTCGGCCCTTGCTATTTTTCGACTTATTTTACCGATCGAATGCTACGGCAAAATCTACATACACTGAATCCACCTGAGATTTGTAGTTGAAAGAATTTCTTAAGTAATTTGTATTCGTCAGTAAATTAGATACAGTTGTCACAAGTTAGAAATTCTTTGCTAATGATAGCTTTAAGATTCGTTTTAAATCAGCTTAGAACTTTTTATAAAATTAGTTAGTTAGTTAGTTACAAGTCAAGCGAATAAAAGTGTTTTAATAAGATCATGTCGAAACTCCACTCAAATATACGAAGAATCATTGATAAACAAGAACATAAAGATGCTCCCATTGTTGTTCCAGTAATAATATAAATAATTAACCTTAATTATAAAGAGAAGGGCACGATAAGTACGTTTTAAAAGTGCAATTTGTTTTAATTTATGTAAATCGCCATGTTCCATCGCGGAAGGTTTATCAGGTAATCAGCTAGAGTCAATGGCCAGCGCAAGGGTTCATTACCGTATCTTTTGGGTTAAGGTTATGGGTCGAAGCCGTAGAGAGCTGGATGAGGCAATTGGTTAGTGTTATATGCCTTTTTTAACATCTTAACGCCTAACACTGCTTAAACAGTATATACTGTTCTGCGATGCTACGATGCGTAGATAGTACTCCGAGGTGCTTTTGTATAACGCAACGATGTCCTACAAGTAGATACTTCTACACACTGTTCTGCGATGCTACGATGCGTAGATTGTACTACGAGGCGCTTTTGTATAACGCGACGATGTGCTACGAGTAGATGCTTCTACACTGTTCTGTTATGCTACGATGCGTAAATTGTACTACGAGGCGCTTTTGTATAACGCAGCGATGCGCTACGAGTAGATGCTTCTACACTGTTATGTTATACTACGATGCGTAAATTGTACTACGAGGCGCTTTTGTATAACGCAACGATGCGCTACGAGTAGATGCTTCTACACTGTTATGTTATGCTACGATGCGTAGATTGTACGACGAGACACTTTTGTTTAACGCAACGATGTGCTTCGAGTAGATGCTTCTTTTCACACTAATCACAATCACACCAATAATTATGAAAACGAAAATTTGTGACTGAGAATGTGCGTGTGTGGGTTTGTTACTTTTCAGGCTTAACACATTTTAATTGTATTTAGATAGTTTAAACTTTAGAAAAACACAAACACTTTAGCTACTTTCTGAACCTAAAAAAAAATCTGTTTAATAGCAAGAAAACCGCAGGACGCAGCTAGTGTGTCTAACAAAAAATAATATATTGAACGATAAATTTGATACGAAAAACTAAAAAGCAACATAAAAAAGAAACTACGATATGAAACACTAAAAAAGAGTATACCTAACTATTATTGACCACATCTATCTATCCGCCACGACGATACGAGAGCGAAGAGATAACATAAAAAGTAATACACAAGGTCCCTTCCAGCCCCAACCTCCTCTACATCCCCGCTCGATTCTTCTCGGCCCGCCCATTAAGTTTGAGGGTCTAAGTGCAGTAAACTTTAATAACCTCCCCGTAATTGAGGGTATCTTTATGGCCGCCTATCAGGTGTTACTCAACTTAATGCCCACCGAGGAATTTTTTCAAGTTATCGTAAAACAAAGTTGAAGTAGCTCATAGCGGTGCTTACCTAGTCGTTTTTAAGACGCAGACTTTAAGACTAAGCTAAAAATTGGGACTAAAAAATCACACACATTTTTCTGTTTTTTTTTTATAATCTATGGGCACCTATGGGTCAGTCCTGGATTTATCAATAGGTTGTATAGGCCACGACCTAGGGGTGGCAGATTTCAGAGGACGGTCATTCGATTTCAGACAAAAAAAGTCAAACACGTTCACTGGTTTTATATCTGGTTTTTGTTCTTTGATTACACTCATTCATAATAACTAATTCATTCATTTATTTAACTTTAAGGCATTGTAAATGTAGTAAACTGAAATGGAAAATTATTATTTTAGAAGGTATGTACATGGAACGGCGGCAAAAAGTGACCTACACTCATAAAAAATATAAATCCGGCACTGCTATGGGTGTGTTTATCAATCTCACTTGAGAGCCAATTCCCCAGTCCAGGTGTAGCGTGGTGCCACCTTCAACCACATCGTCCCCTAACATGTTAGAAGTAAAGTAAACCAGCCAAGAACGAGTTGGAATCGCTCACGAAGGGTTCCGTACCATCCTACTAATCTTACATTTTGAATTTTGATTTTGATGAAATTTGGAATGGAGATAGCTTATATAACACATAAACTTAACTTAACCCGGAAAAAAGATCCTGCGGGATAACGGCAAGACGCGGGTGAAACCGCGGGGCGCAACTAGTTTTCTATAAAAACGGCAAAAAATTGAGTTTGTTGTATGGGAGCCCCCATACATATTTTAGTACATGTCGCATGCTCTTGAATGTTGCAGTTCTTGGACATGCCGGTTTCCTCACGATGTTTTCCTTCACCGTTTTTTGAGCGATGGCAAATCCGCTCACAACTTATTAAGTCATAGGTGCGGGGCCGAGAGGATTCGAACTCGGTGTCGGCGCCTTGTAAGTCGCACGCGTTACCGTTCGGTTCGGTTCACTCTTTATTTCTGTTTTACGGTGAAACCAAACGAGCGTAATTTTGGGAGTCGTGAGTCGCATTTTTTCGGTCGCTCATTTTATGTTCAACTGAATTTTCAACTCATTTTGCGTCGTCGTTTGGCACCAACTGCCTTTTTTATGCTACCGAAATTCTGCGACTCACGACTCACAAAATTACGCTCGTTTGGTTTCACCCTTTTACTTAACTCTTTGGTTGTAAAGCATATAAGCTAGCACGCGGTACGCTGGCCGGCTCCCCGTCAGCACAATCTGGCTGTGTCTGCGCATAATGCCTGGTGCACTCACAGCTGAATCATCGATGCTCCACATACGTACATTTAACGGGGTTAGCCAATCATTTAGCACTAACCAGCTTCGCTCCGATTTCAGGAACAAAACCTGTTTTTCCAACAAAAAAAATCGGCTATGTGAGATTTGGACTCGCAGCGAGGGTTCTGTACAAACATGTTTTTAAATTATTTAATGTAAAAAATCGGTTTTCATTTTCCTATACAAATTTAAATTCATGACTCTAGGTTAACAGGTTTTGATCCCCTTGTAAAATAGCGAGTCTTTTTAACACTTTTAAAACGATGATAGCTAGCTCAGTGACGATAGCTTGCAACCCATAGGTTGTTGGCTCAAATCCTGCAATGAGCTTGAGCTAAAGGAAACCATCGTGATTCGTGATAAAATCATAACAAGGTGGTAGGGCTTTTATTAGAGCTTTCCTAGCTAGCTAACACCCTCAAGTGAAGAATCTGTGGCTAAGCGCCTCTATTGGTTTGTTCCGGGATCTTTACTTGTGAGCCAGTTACCAGTCAAAAAAACACAATCGATAGTATTTTGTTCAATAGGATACATTGTGATCACTTTAAAACGTCAAACTTAAAACTAGCTACGCTTGTTCCAACCTCCTTACGCCGGCAAAAGAACAGGCAAAAACACCCGGCCGGTATTTTTTATTTGGCGCGATATCATTGTCAATTTTATTCCTATTACTAATTGATTGAACTGTGTCGTCAGTCAAACAAGCAGTCGTCAGGTCAAACCCTGTAAAAATAAAAAACATTTTTTTAACGTAATTTTATTTTTACTCCTTGCTACTGTAGGGACACATTGTAATTAGATATGTACTTTGATTGTGAGACGCTGTCTTCCCCGCGCCCCCTCGGTGTGGACAGTCAGTCGAGTGCAGGGCCCGTTGCATAGCCCACGTAATGTGATGAATGAATAAATGCGGAGATCGTTCGTGCCGTAAAGCGTGGTATCAATCAAAATCCCTCTCCAAATCTAACAACTACACCCTACACCAGGTAGGTGTAGCAACAGTGGTGACCCCGGACAAAAGTGAACAGTTTTATTTCGGAATTTTGTGACTTTGTTTTTGTTTTTGACTTTGTTTTTTATTAATTTTGGAGAGTGAAAATGAACCCGCCGACGCAAGGATACACCGCACCCGCCGTGTCCCCCGCCAGCATTCCTGTACCCGGACCGTCGACTGCACCGGATATGGAGAAGCTGGATTTAGCCGCAGTATCGCTGAGTTCGAAAATACCGGACTTCTGGAGTGATCAACCAAGAGTCTGGTTCATACGAACAGAGGCTATACTGGCGCCGCAGAAAATGGGAGATGATGCCAAATTCAACATTCTCGTGTCAAAATTGACTAAGGAGGCAATACAACAAGTGACCGACCTATTAGTGGACCCGCCGGCAAGTAATAAGTACGACACATTACGTACCAGACTTTTACAAATATATGAAGAGTCAGAAAACAGGCAGATACAGAAGTTGATAGGAGAAATGGAGTTGGGGGAGCAGAGACCCTCACAATTACTACGACGCATGAAAGATTTAGCAAGAGGCAAGATCCCTGATGACACCCTGCGTATCCTTTGGCAAGGTCATCTACCTCAAAATGCGCGGGCAGTTTTAGCTGTAACAGACGCGTTAGACCTGGAGAGTTTATCAACCATCGCGGATAAAATCATGGAGACGACTCGACCCGTGAATGTCACAGAAGTGGCTCAGGTCTCAGGCGACAGGATTTTGGCAGAGATTGCCAAAATAAACGCAAGGTTAAACAACATCGAACGAGAGCGGTCGAGATCAAGGTCAGGACAACGTGACCAGTCTTCCTCGCGTACGCGCAGCAGTTCACAGCGGCGAACTCCAAAGAGCCCGGATTGGCTCTGTTTTTATCATTACCGATTCAAGAGACGTGCGAATAAGTGCATCAAACCGTGTGCGTGGAAAGAAGCGGAAAACTAACCCGAGTGCAGCCTGGGGCGGAAGTCTGCACTATTTCTCCGTCCCACCGCCTATGTATAACCGACATAAATAGTGGCCTACGTTTTTTAGTGGACACAGGTGCGAATGTATCAGTTATACCAATAAAAAAAAAACTGTTTAGTAATAATGTGTGCTCGGACTATAAACTTTACGCTGCGAACGGTACCGAGATACGGACATACGGTACCCAGACTTTAGTGCTAAACTTTCAGTTACGAAGACCTTACCGGTGGACATTTATAACTGCAGATGTCAAGCAGCCTATTCTTGGTGCTGATTTTTTAGAACATTATAAACTTTTAGTTGACGTAAGTGAACGTAAACTCATAGACAAAGTGACAAGTTTAAGTGTTGTCGCATCGTTAGTGAACCACAACGAGCCACCGATTCATACAGTGTATTGTGATCACCCGTTTTACGAACTACTAAAAAAGTATCCAGAAATAACCAAGCCACCGTCGTTTTCTGAACCCTCACGCCATGGAGTGTTTCATCACATCGAGACAACTGGACCTCCTGTATATGCGCGGGCCAGACCGTTACCACCAGCCCGATACAACAAGGTAAAGGAGGAGTTTCGAGTGATGCAGGAGATGGGGATATGCCGGCCGTCAAAGTCTGCCTGGGCGAGCCCGCTGCATGTCGTTCTCAAGAAAAATGGTGAGCTGCGGCCATGTGGTGACTACCGGAAACTCAATGCAGTCACCAAGCCTGACCGCTACCCTATCCCACGGTTACAGGACTTCACCTACATGCTAGCAGGTAAAAAGATTTTTTCAAAGCTGGACATAAACCGAGCCTATCACGCTATCGAGATTGCGCCGGAGGACGTTGAGAAGAGTGCTGTGATTACTCCCTTCGGCTTGTTCGAGTTTAATCGGCTCCCATTCGGTTTGAGGAATGCTAGTCAATCATTTCAACGCTTCATGGACACAAAAGTTTTACAAGGATTGAATTTTTTGTTTAACTATATCGATGATATATTAATCGCTAGTGATGACGCTATTCAACACAAAGAGCATCTAACGAAAGTGTTTGACAGATTCAATGAATTTGGAATTTCATTGAATATTTCGAAGTGTTCTTTTGGCCAGACGAACTTAGAATTTTTAGGCTTCAAGGTGTCAACTGACGGGACACAGCCCTTGGAAGAGAAGGTAAAGGTCATTAAAGAGTTCCCTAAACCTCGGACAGTAGACGAACTACGTCGGTTTTTGGGGATGTTAAACTTCTATAGAAGCCATATTCCAAGAGCTGCATCATATCAGTTACACCTAAACAAATATTTACACGGAGCCAAAAAGAATGATAAAAGTGTAATTGCATGGTCAGAGTCAACAGATACAGCGTTTGAACAGTGCAAGGAAAGCTTACAACGCGCCTGTACATTGTTTCATCCAATAGTAGATGCACCGTTGGCACTCATGACCGATGCATCGAACACCTGTGTGGGTGCAGTATTACAACAATATGTTGACAATTCTTGGAACCCACTCGGTTATTTCTCAAAAGGGTTGTCAGTAGTGCAGCAAAAGTACTCAACTTACGACAGAGAACTTTTAGGGATCTTTATGGCAGTTAAACATTTTAGGAACTTACATGAAGGGCGAACGTTAACGATCTATACAGATCACAAGCCGTTAATACATGCATTTTCTAAAATAGGTACCAACAACGAAATCCCTAGGCGAATTAGGCAACTAATGTTTATCAGCGAGTTTACGACGGACATACGTCACGTAGGTGGTACTGAGAATATTGTAGCTGACGCCTTATCTAGAATAGAGACTGTACTTTGCCCGTCGCCGGTTGATTATGCAGCGTTAGCTGAAGCGCAGTCCCACGATGAGTACGTAACGTCAGGCGACAAACAAGTATCAGGTACCATTCAACTGAAATGTATTAGCTTACCTGGCAGCAACACGAAGGTATATTGCGACGTATCTACAAGCAATGTCAGACCGTATGTACCTCAGTCATTCCGTCGGACTATTTTTGATAGGGTACATAATCTCAGCCACCCAGGGATTAGGACTACACGTAAAATGTTATGTGGAAAATTTTTCTGGCCAAGTATGAATCGTGATGTAGGTTTATGGGCTAAGACGTGTATACGTTGTCAACGTACGAAGGTGCAGCGACACACGGTTTCGGACTTACAACAGTTTCCACCGTGTGGCAGATTTGAACACATACATGTTGACATAGTAGGGCCCCTTCCGATTACGAGTCAAGGCTATAGGTATTTGGTTACTATGGTGGACCGGTGTACCAAGTGGCCAGAGGCATTTCCAGTAATGGACATAACCGCGGATACAGTAGCTAAAGTAGTATACGAAGGTTGGATAGCACGGTTTGGTATTTTTCATCGCATTTCAAGTGACCAAGGACGTCAATTCGAAAGCGCATTGTTTACTCGGTTGATGCACTACATGGGAATAAGTAAAATACGTACAACTCCCTACCATCCCCAAAGTAATGGCATGGTAGAGAGATGGCATCGCTCAATGAAAGTTGCCCTTACTGCGAGATTGAACTGTACGTCGTGGGTAGACGAGTTACCTACTATCATGTTAGGTTTGCGAGCAGCGATAAGGGGCGATTGTAATGTTAGTGCTGCAGAGATGGTTTACGGTCAAGTATTACGGATTCCCGGAGAATTTTTTGACGTAACTAAGCAACCGGTCAGCGACCCCGCCACGTTAGTAGAACGTATTAGGGATGCGATAAGTAAATACAAACCTGTTGCAAGATCGAGTCATAGCAATTCGCGTGCAGTATTCATCCATCCGGATCTTCAAACAAGTGATTATGTATTTGTAAGGCATGATGCAGTACGAAAACCTTTGCAACCGACATATGACGGCCCTTACAGCGTCATACGAAAAGGAACAAAAGTTTTCGTAGTAAAAATTAATGATAAGTTAGCACGTATATCGATCGATAGGTTAAAGCCTGCTTATCTACTGCAAGAAGACAACGAACGAGCTGTTGCACAGAGAGGCACGTCGTGCCCCGTGCCAGTAGAGAACACGAGCACGGAGCAGCAGCCCGCAGCATCAAGTAGTATGGTACCGCAGAGAGGCTCATCGAGCCATGTGCCGCTGAGTAAAGGTACAGCAGGTGCACATACCGATGCTACCAGAACAACACGGAGTGGGCGGATAATACGCACCCCAGTCCGTTTCAACACTTAAATTAAGTTTTTTTGTACTACCTTACAGTTAGTTTACGGCAGAAGCATGTAGTAGGTAGTGTAGAATGTCAAGTTAGAAATATGTAGGAATGTAACTTAGTGTTATATTACATTACTGTGTAAACGATTTATGGGTTTAGGAATATTACATTATTTTATTTTATTTTTTGCATTCATTGCGTACTTACCTTTGTAACTTACCACACGTACCTACCTACTGAATTAAAAAGTGTGTAAAATGGGAAAGTGGTACAGTAAAGAAGAGAAAGACGAGGTCATAATTGCCCAGAACGGCAATACAGAAGCTGTCGAGACGCACATGTCGCAGCAGAGTCTGATGATGGTCATCATCATCAGCCTATTAGCAGTGGTCGTGATATACGCACTGTGGAGAAAGTTCAGGAGGCAAATCGAGTCCTGGCTGCAGTCCCAGATGGCAACCGGAGGAGGTACACTCCCGCCCACGCAGCTCCGCGTGGTGCAGCCGGCGGTGCCTGCGCCGTTTCCCACAGCATAGTGCAGTGTCATAGTAGTAGTAATCTTTCCTAGCCTTGCCCATATTTCGTACATGTTTAAAGTGCAGTGTATGTTAAAAATTTTTTTTTTTTTGTTACATCTTTTGTAAATCATAACAGTCCTCATGTTTTATAATACGCTAATTGAATGTTGTAGTTTGCGTAAATCTAATTAATATTGTTTGAAATTAAACAACGCGTAATTGTATTAGGAAACAGCATTTATTGTATTCAGTTAGATAAGTATGTTTCTCGGTACCGCGCACCTGACGACACGGCTGGCCTCCGTATTAAGTTACAGCGTCGTCAGCGATGTCGTGGATGGGCGAGCAGAGTACTGTGACTAGTTATGATTATTATAAGTTATAAATAAGTAATGTTCAGTGATGTTCAACATTTTGTTATAATGTAAAAAAATTAAGATTGTGACTGTATTAACTTCTTAATTTTTTTTCTTTTAAATGGGGGTGTACTGTAGGGACACATTGTAATTAGATATGTACTTTGATTGTGAGACGCTGTCTTCCCCGCGCCCCCTCGGTGTGGACAGTCAGTCGAGTGCAGGGCCCGTTGCATAGCCCACGTAATGTGATGAATGAATAAATGCGGAGATCGTTCGTGCCGTAAAGCGTGGTATCAATCAAAATCCCTCTCCAAATCTAACAACTACACCCTACACCAGGTAGGTGTAGCAACACTACCATCAAATATTTCTACTACTAAGATTGAGTCCTTTCAATAACAAAATATTTACACAATATAAGCCCAAATATATACCAAATTACTTTACATATAATGTAAAACAAACTGAATTTCAGCTATCAGTCTTACGCCCCGCGAGGGGCTCGTGCCCTCGCATAATTTGTTTGCCTCCAATTGAGACATGACCGTAGAAATTACTATATCTATTCTGGGACATGACTCAAACTTCTACATAACTACATAATACAGGGCTTTAAACTATCGGGTCGCGGTTTGGCCTAAAATATTGTAGGTTTTAAGCGAGTCCCGGAACCTGAGACTGTTTAAATATGGACGACTAGCTGTTCCCTGCGGTTTCACCCGCGTGGGCTACAGTTTATCGCGATAAAAAGTATCCTATGTCCTTCCCCGGGGCTCAAATTATCTCTATACCAAATTTCATTTAAATCGGTTCAGTAGTTTAGGCGCGAAAGCGTATATATTCCGTATACTCCAAAATTATTCCCGCACTTCGGTGCCCCTCACCGCGTTACCTGCTGTATGTATCCATTATCCTATTTTAATTCTAGGTTAATTTTATTTCGGACCACGCGTTTGAATCGTGCTGTTAAAGGTCTTCCTGGTCCGCGACCGCACTACCTATTTCATAGATTCTCCCTCACCTCGCCGCGTTTCCCGCTGCGCTGGGGTGCGGCGGGTTTATTTTTCTACTACTACTTACATTTTTAAACTCGTGATATCTTTCGAATGGAATGTCCGAATTGAATGATTCAAAAAGTTTTATAAAGGCATTGAAGCAGTTTTGAATAATAAGTTATTTATTTTGATAAGGATTAATACCGAGATACAAATAAAGAGCCTTTTCTAGAGGCGGCATTAAAAATGAATTTTTTTAAATAAAATATCACTTATTGCGGCATAACTATAAAAATTAGACATATGCTCTCGCGGACTTTTTTGTAGATCTTAATGAGACCTACAAACCCGTAATACATTATTTTGTTCTAGTGTCAAAAGTTTTTGCAGCGCACGCAAAAATAGGTTTTCGACTTCACACCTTGGGTTGCAAAATAGCAATTTTCTTACGGATCCCTAATTTTTTTGGAAATAAAATATAGCCTAAAGCCTTCCTCGATAAATGGGCTATCTAACAGTGAAAGAATTTTTCAAATCGGATCAGTAGTTCCTGAGATTAGCGCGTTCAAACAAACAAACAAACAAACAAACAAACAAACTCTGCAGCTTTATAATATTATAGTATAGATTATCAGCCGCTTTCAATAACCTATCAATCCACGGTTTGCCCTACTAGATATAAAAAAAGACAAAAAAAATTGACATTGCCATACAATTTGACATTACTTCTATGGAGCTTGTGTCAAAGTCTATGTCTAGTAATTTTTTGGCCGCGATTACATTAACATGTTTTTCTTATCACTAGAATCTCACGCTTTTTACATCTAAAAAGTCTGGTATTTTACCATAAGATATACTAAAATACTAAATACTAACAGTATCAAAATCCCTTGGGGGAAATAAAAAGGGGATTTTTCTGATCTTTTACGATGGATGACGACTTTCGTTTTTAGAAGTTCTTCACTATATTCTAATCTTAACTTATTACTAGCGGACCCAAGAGACGTTGTCCTGCCCACTTAGATACCGGCTGCAGCATCTGCTGGGCTGATTTGTGAATCTAAACCATCCAGGGCGCCACCAAAACGCATACAAAAAAAGTCATTCAATTCAGTCTAGCCGTTTAGAAGGATTTCAGTGACATACACACGTACAGTAGAATTTTATATATGTAACGGGTGGGCCAAAAGAAGTCATCCGATGTTGTTTGGCTCTCTTTTTTTTTCTAAAAGAAAAACTTCATTTCTGTTTTTTGATTATATTTATTTGAACCTATAGAATTGTATTGGTCAAGTCGAGAAGATGATATCGGCTAAATGGGCGCCGTCACAATTGATTATCATACGGGCTCGTTTTATGCCATTTTTCATCACTTCAGCGAGAACTTCGGGCGACAGATTCTCGCACTCATGTCGAATGTTGTCCTTGAGGGCTTCCAGAGTCTCGGGCTTGTTCACGTAAACACGGGACTTCAAAAAACCCCACAAAAAAAAGTCTAAAACGGTTAAATCGGGCGATCTTGCGGGCCAGTGCAAATCGCCAAAACGAGAGATGAGGCGACCCGGGAACGCCGCCTTCAGAATATCGGTTGTGGGTCGCGCAGTGTGTGCCGTTGCTCCGTCCTGTTGGAACCACATGTCCTGCAGTCCTAATTCACCCAATTGCGGTAGAAAAAACTGGGTCAACATGGCCCTATAGCGCGCACCGTCCACTGTTGTCGTTTGGCCAGTGGCGTTCTCGAAAAAAAATGGCCCGATGATTCCTCCAGCGTGAACAGCACACCATGCAGTCACTTTGAGTGGGTGTAATGGCTCCTCGTGCATTACTCGTGGATTTTCGGTGCCCCAAAAGCGATAGTTTTGCTTGTTCACGTACCCGCTGAGGTGGAAATGAGCCTCATCGCTCATTATGATTTTAGTCAAAAAATCGTCCACTTCTTCCTCGTGCAATTATTCCGCATTCTTGGGGAGTATATCGCTCCATGGCTTGTTCACTGGTATTCTACATCTGTCTAGTCCACAAATGTCAAAACAGATTTGACATTGGCGGCCATTTGCAAAAATGAGAGCATCTTCTAGTAGGGTGATTTCTTTTGGCCCACCTTGTATAAGTCTTTTATTTCTAATTGTGGAGGTTGGCACGTTGGCAAATAAAATAAACTTGTGTTGCTCTGTAAACAAAGATTATTTTGTTTTATTAGAGTTACTTAACTAATTTACGCTTATTAACAATTATCCAAACCCGCACCTGTAAACAAAGAAACGACATTTAAAGTGTATTATTATGCATGTCTTTTCCTTCACAATTAATTACAAATCTCCTGAAAATTAACCTCTTACACTTACGTGGCTATTTTTATATTATTTGACGATGACTCACTAGTGAGTAGTGACAGTGACAATGTGACATTGACATAGAGTTATACTGTTTTACCGACTGTCTACTTTACCGACAGCGCGATGCGCGGGAAAGCTTAAATTAAAGAAATAGGTATGTACAGCCGGTATTTCTTTACATATGTATAAAGATTAGAGGCTAAAATTTTAACTACACTACACATTTATAACATCCTTCATAACTTACGCGTCAGAATAAAAGGTTTTACAAACACGTTCATTACATAAAGTAAAAGCGACTTTTTGCGGTTGTCGTTATAATTTTCGACATTTACCTTGAAGGTTCGCGTAAAAGGGATTTTTTGCGGTCCCAAAGGAAAGCGGCGAATCCGCAGAATTGAAGGCCGACCCGAGCTTATGCTCACACTGACAGAGGTAAAAACGGCCGAGACGGAAGTACGTGTGGATATTCCGAATACCTTTCCAGATATATTTTTTTTTGCTATGTTTGTTCTTTCATTGTTGAATGTTTGGTACTGTTGGTGCCTCTTCGCGACGTCGCGTCACCAAACGGTTCCAACGGAAGACCAGCGCTGGTTGTCTAACCAGCATTTTGCTGAGTTGGGGCTGATTTGCGACGGTGACATTCTTGTGTACCTTCAATTACTGTAATATTGTTGTATGTTATTTATATTTATATTCCACGCACCATGAGTGTTTTTGTCGCAAATAAACGTAAATTCTATTCTATTCTATATATATACGAGTGTGTGAATATATTAGAATTAGGTTTTGAAATGGGATTATTAACATGTATTTGTTTTTGTTTGAGTTCTCGATATTTCGGCACTGTTGCAAGCGCCATGATCACGAGAATACTAAGCGCCAGTTTTATAAACGTCCGTATGTTAAATGTCATACCTTATTTCGGTTAATTTGATCTAATTGTCAGATTTTGCGCGCTATAAAAATCCGTTCGTTTAATTTCAGTAACATTTTACAGACGCTCTTCACCGATGGAGATGGTAGCGATTTGAGCTTACGAATAGTTTAATTTGACGTTTTCACATTTCCATTGCCGCCAAAAAGTTCCCATTAACATTTTGATAGAAATTTCACAGTTGACAATAAAATGACAAGTGGCCACAGACAACTCACGTAAAATTTTCGTTTCACTTACGGACAGTTAAAATGCGTTTATAATACCACAATCAGTAAAAGATACTAACGAGTCATTTACGAGTCGTAATGTTACTAATGAGTTACCGAAAAAGGTACATTGTTTATAAAACCGGCCCTTAGATTCCCGGTTTACCCATTGTGTGCGGAACCCTAAAAACGAGTGTAAACCACCTCTGTCTCCCGTGTTCACCTGTACAAGTGTACCTGTGATCAGTATATCTCCCGATCCGCCGCGGGGCCCTAAACCTGTCCCCTTCAGAGCCGAGCCGATACCGCGCTTTACGACCTGCAGCTCGCTTTATGTCTTCATCGGTTTATGGCAAGATTTTTAAAGATATTCGCTTCGTTTTTTCTCCTAGCTTTATACACCTGTGGTAAATTTGATAAAATAATAATAATTAATAACTTTTTAGCATTTTTACAAATGTACACTTCACCCTTCATTCCCTGCACCATAGTTTTGTTTATCATATTTAATTTAAAATGGCCTCTTAGCGTTGGCTACGGCTCTGCCTATCAAAGGTCCGGGCAAAAAAACGAGAATAAAGCCACGTAGGATAATAATAATATGTATAATATAATAATTTTGATAATTTGTTTTTTTTTTCTTGTGATTGTTATCGCATTCTTCCTAAAACGGCTTGACCAATTTTTATGTTTTTTTGTGTATATTCGGTAGGTCTGAGAATAGATCGTAAATAATTCGTATACCCGTCTAGATTTTTTTATCGCGAAAAAGTGATAATATAATCTATAACATCCTTACTATTAATATTATAAATGCAAATGGAACTCTCTCTGTCTGTCTTTAGCGCCTAAACTACCGAAACGATTTCAAAAAAATTTGGCAAAGGGATAGTCTAGAGCCTGCGAAAAAGACACAGGGTATTTTTATCGAGACATACTGTAGCCCAAGCGGATGAAACCACTGGGCACAGCTATTGTAACATAAATTGGAATTAAATGGAGTTCGCAATTTTAACTCGAACATAATACTATGACAATCGGTCCAAAGTAACAAACCCCAAATCTACTTTCATTTCCCGAAACTTTTAAGTCCCCTAAGAGGTCTCTAAAGTAACTTTGTCACAAAACGTTTCATTTGATGTTTGGTAAGCGTTTGAGAGTTTATTCTCCCACCTCAAAAGAAACCAACACCTTTGAGGTTTTCCCCTATTACTATCACCGCCAGGGAAATTAACTTTTATTACAATAATGATGAGGCTTTAGTGGTAGCGACGTCTGCTTGCGTCCTGTAAGCCGTGGATTCAAATCCTGAAATAAGCTTGAGCTGAAAGAAAACATCATGATGAAACCATAGCTGCAAAACAACATGTATAAGAACCATGAAATTCAAAGACATGCGACATTGCATCATCATCAATTCAATCAATCTATATAATTATATGGATCTCAAAGGTGACTGATGACTGACTGACATAGTGATCTATCAACGCACAGCCCAAACCACTGGACGGATCGGGCTGAAATTTGGCATGCAGGTAGATGTTATGACGTAGGCATCCGCTAAGAAAGGATTTAGCGATAAACTGTAGCCCACGCGGGTGAAACCGCGGGAACAGCTAGTTAAGTAATAAGAATAAAATTGTCAATGTGATCGCTTCAAAAAAATTACTTGCCGGGTGTTTCTTGCCTGTTCTTTCACCGGCGGAGGTTGGAACAGGTGTAGCTTGTTTTAAGTTTGACGTTTTAAAGTGGTCACAATGTAGGTATCCTATTGAATAAAAAATAAACGATTTTGATTTTCATCGTCATAAATATTTCAGACTACTGGTGGATATAGGCCCTATCCAAAATACACCCCTGAGCTTGAACAAAATCGATTTCAAAATACAAAATCGAATATATTATTATGTTTGCGCACAAATCTGATAATGCCCGCTATCTTATCCCATAAGTGAGCTAACACAATCAAAAGTAACAAATTGTGGAACACACACTGTTTCAGCTCGAGTGAACATCCCAGTTCCGGGCAGTGTTGCCAACTATTTACATTGGTACCCACCAAAAAGACACTCAATTATTTGTAGATACGAGGGTGGGGTGAAAAGTTTCCGGCCTGACCAAGAAATTGCGCCACTAAGTCTTCTTTTGGAGTGGTGTCCTACAGTACCATTCATAACTAGCTTGTATGTACAATTTCAGCCCAATTGCTATGTTAGTTTACGTTTGAGAGCACACTAAGCGAGACGCCTCTGTTGTTTTCGAAAAAAGGGGAAAATTTGAAAAATCATGCTGTCATCAAATACTTCTATTTGAAGGGTTTTACACAAACATAAACAAAAGTAGCGGTGGATTCAACAATAGGACCCACCTCCCCATCATATTCAACCATTAAGCAGTGGGTTTCTGAATTTGAAATGGGTTGTGTGAGCACCTCTGACGAGCCACGCTCAGGACGGCCCGTTGAGGTCACTACTCCACAAAAGATCGAAAAAATCCATGAAATAGTGTTGGAAGACTGCAGGTTGAAAGTGCATGAGATAGCTGACACCTGTAAGATGTCAGCTGAACGTGTTCCAAATATTTTACATAACCATTTGGGCATGGAAAAGCTGTGTGCAAGATGGGTGCCGCGTTTGCTAAAAGTCGACCAAAAATTGCTTCGAGAAAACATTTGTTGTCATGGTTAAAATCAACGAATTGAAGTTCGAATTGATGCCGCATCCTCCCTATTCTCTAGACCTAGCCCCCAGCGACTATTATCAGTTTCCTAACCTTAACAAATGGTTGGCGGTAAGAGATTTGGGAGCAATGAAGAAGTGATCGAATCTGTATATCAGTATTTTAAGGACCTTGACGAATCTACGATTAAAACTGGTAAAACTAAATTAGAATACCGTTTTGAGAAATGTATCAATCATAATAGAGATTGTGATAAGAAATAAAGCAAAAAAAATATTTAAAAACATTGTTTTTCTTGGTCAGGCCGGAAACTTTTCACCCCACCCTCGTACATATTCTTATATCTCAAAATTAATCACCAGATACTGCATTATCAATAACTTTTTGAATAGAATATGACAGGAGTTTAACTAAGCACCGAGAAATAAGCTTTATAAATTAGTTGTTATCTGCTGAAAAATCAAAACAAACTTCAAAGGTGGTCTAGTATTGTCATGGCTATGCTTCCAATTCGTTGTATTATTTGCAACAAAATTTACGTGCAATGGCTTGCCAGCAATAGACAACGATATACATACATATATAGAGAAATAAATACATAAATAGATAGAAATATCCAAGACTCAGGTACAAATATTCGTGCTCATCACACATAATTATATATGACCTTACGGGGATTCGAACCTGGGACCGCTAGCTTCGTAGGCAGGGACACTGCTAACTCGGCTAACGCGTCGTCAATAAGTATCTCTAGTAGGGCATATCGTGGATAGATAGGTTACCGGTAGTGGAAAATTCGCTGCTCTTGGCAACACTAGTGCCGAGTGTTCAAACTAGGACAACTCTTCCACTACGAATAAGTTATATAGTTAAATGATTCTGTTTTTTCCGCCGACACTCACCCTCTACCCTCTTGTTTATGTTGCCAGTATTTCACTGCGTCGTTCGTGTTTAGGGTGAAACCAAACGAGCGTAATTTTGTGAGTCGTGAGTCGCAGAATTTCTGTAGCATAAATTGTGTTGCATTCGGTTTCATACAAAAAGGCAGTTGGGGCCACACGACGACGCAAAATGAGTTGTCTGCTTCAGTTAAACGTAAAATGAGCGACCGAAAATACGCGACTCACGACTCACAAAATTACGCTCGTTTGTTTTCACCCTTAGTGCGCTTTTTTGTCGGTGTGGAGAGTCATGTTAGATAAACAAGGTCACAAGTCTAAGTGGGATTTCTATTTGTTCTTTTGATTTTAAAGCTTTAACCGTTTAGTCTTTTTGTTTTATATTTGAGGCGTCATTACCATCATTTGCTTAGTGGTAGTGATATCGGCTTGCGATCTAGTAGATCGTGGGTTCGAATCCAACAATGAGCCCGAGCTTTCCGTGAAGGAAAACATCGTGATGAAACCATAGCATACAGGGTAGCGTCAGACCACTAGTCACCTGATATTAGGTGACGATGCAGTCACTACACCTGGATGGGGAATTGGCTTTCAAGTGGGGCTACCGGAACACACCAACAGGTGCTTGGCGACAGTTTCTTAACTTGAAGGTGGTTGCTAGCCAGGCGAGTACTAGAAAATACCCTAACACCAAGCTATGGTTTCATCACGATGTTTTCCTGCACCGAAAACTCAAACTCATTGTATGATAGGAACCCACGTCCTCCAGATTGCAAGCCGACATCACTACCACTGAGCCATCATCGCTTCAAAATAAGTCAAGCTCTCTAAATAAGTCAAGTTAAAAAGAATTCAATGTGAAATTTCATTGCCTAAATTAGCATATAAACAAAGTCGTAACAATATCAGTAAACAAAACATAGCAGCTGGCAACGCAGGCGCCGACGCGATAAAAGAGCTGCTTGGTAAATTTTATTCACTCCCGGTGCCTGGCCAATTGGGCTTGAGTGTGCAATCAAAGAATAACAGGTATAAGAAGTTAAGAACAGAAGAGTCTACGAGAATATTGCTTACTAAAATAGTCAACATCATTTGTCATCTGCTGTACTAAAAAGTCAACAACAATTTGTTAAGAAAAGGCAGATTGTCTTCGAAAATTTAGTGGAATCGTAATATTTTATCTGTGGGCCTTTATTCTGCTTTGTCTATGTTGGGTTGTCCTAAAAGCTATCTATAGATAGGGTAGGGATAGGGTTATAACCCTCACATAAGAAATAGGTCTGTACGGTTTTCAGACATTTTCCCTTACATGTGAAGACCTTTCTTCATGCCAAATTTCATGACTCTAGGTCAACGAAAAGTACCCTATGAGGTTTTCATTTCCTTGCGAAATCACAAAAATGCAAAAATATTATTTATTTATTTATTATTTATTTATTTATTTATTAATGTACATGCCCTTGGTGAACATGACAGTTTCCCAATTCGTTTACCAAGGACTAAAAACACAACACAACAAAAACAAAAGAAAACACTAACAAAACTAACTTAATTTAAACACAACAACCAATAAAAAAATAAAAACTAACAACACAAAACAACAACATTACAATTTTTCTACAAAATCATAAAAAAATAAAAATAAAATAAAAAATATGCGACAGACACGGTCATATCTTTTGATCGTGTTGTTTTTTTCACAGCTGAAAGAGACTATAGAGCCGAGTATTTGATTTAAATTTCAACTTGATACCTCAACGCGTTCTTGAGAACAGAGGTCTTAACAGACAGACGGACAAATAAGTGGTCCTCTACGGGTTCCGCACCTCAAACGGAACCCTTATAGAACCACTTTGTTGTCCGTCTAAAATCTCCATAATTGAAGATCCTAGAATATTTAACTGATCTTGTCGGGAAAAAATTGTAGGCAAAGTTCGCAACAAAAAGCCCGAACTGTCCCATCTGTTCTATAATCCGGAAAAGGCTAATGGCCCAATTTAATTTTCCCGTTACGGTCCGTCGGCCGCGTGCTTTTTGCATGACGCCAAGTCTAATGATGGCCCGGAACCGGAACTGTTGCCTGGAATAATTCCGGATTGCAGTACAGATCGCTGCCCAAATTGTTTAATTAGGAAAGGAGCTTTCTTGGAGATAGTATTTGAGAAAACGGAGTAGGTACTTGAAATGCAAGGGTTTTATTAAGACCTAGTGGTTAGAAAATCTGAGTATATATTACTGATTCCATTTTATCATAAACTTACCGTATTATTATTCTCTCTATTGGACCACAAACTAATGAACCACAAACTAAAAGCTCGCATTATTAATATAATTATAATTTACAGTACTTAACCAATGATAGTAGTGCGTGTGGAAAAAAATGGGGGAGACCTTTGCCCAGCAGTGGGACAGTATAGGTTAAAAAAAGTAGTGTAACTAAAGTAACTTAATAGTGAAATAATTATCAAAATTGATTTATAATTTTTTGAGCGGTAATATAAAAAAAAATTACCCATACCATAACTTGGTGGTAGGGCGTTTTCAAGTGCTCACTTGGCTAGCTACTACTCTCACGGTGAGAATCTGTCGCCAAGCACATATCGCTATGTTTCGGCAGCTTCACTTGAGAGCCAGTTCCAATTCAGGTGTCCACATCGTCGTTTAACATCAGGTGGCATATAGTCAAAAGCTACCATAAAAGGATGCATAAAAAGAAAAGATAAGTTTGAATAGGTAACAATGGTCCATATCCTACAAAATACACTAAGGGCCGGTTTTATAAACGTCCGTAAGTTTAATGTCATACCAAATTTCGGTAAATTTGATCTTATTGTCAAATTTTCCGTCCTAATGATTTGCAAATTCATAAGAAAACTTATTACCAAAGTAGAGTTTCACCACATTCCGTTTCTTTGATGTTATTATTGCGAGTAGATACTCGTAGGTTCATTTTACCGTAAACTGGTGTAACAGATACGAAGATAATACCGGAAGTCGGTTTACATGTTCTCAGAAACATGACGCCCTAATTACTATATCAAAATAATACGTAATGTGTTTATGTTTGTAAGCGCGGCTGTTTCACGAATACAAGTGAAATATGAATTAATTTCTTCATACGCATACACATGTGTTGGGTGGGGCGGAGGTAGTGATGTCTAACATATTATCGATCTTTTGTATGAGCTAGTGGTGCGTAATTATGAACGATTTTATTGATTACATTCTAATTATTCGGTTACTACTTTTTTATTTGTAATAGAGTGGAATCAAGCAGACTGCCTGTGAGCGGTCACCGTCGTTGATTTAATCAAAATCCTTTCTTAGCGGATGCCTACGTCATATCATCTACCTGCATGCCAAATTTCAGCCCGATCCGTCCAGTGGTTTGGGCTGTGCGTTGATGATCACTATGTCAGTCAGTCACCTTTGAGTTATATATATTTAGGAAAAGTGTCAACTAGAGAACTTTTTATTTTTTTTTAGTCGGTAACACAAAAACTAAAGAGAAAATGTAGTCCAAACAGGTTGGTAGCACGCCGCGAGTAAACAAAGCCTCGCGACCTATCGACAAATGACTTTCATCGACAAACCGCCAGCACTTGGCGCTTCCCTATTTAACTGTAAAGTGTTCCCGGGAAGCATTAGTATTTAATTAAAAGTTGTCTCGCGGCGCTGTTTGCGAGTGACGCCAGAGTTTTCATAATTCCACTGATTCAGTGTGCACGGGGCTTTATTTTGCGTGCTTGTTTCGTGATTTGAATGGTTCCTGGATGATTATAAGCAGACATGTAGGTACAGTCTGTGGTACAATTTAGAACGTATCGACCGGGACATTGCATTTATAGGA
Source organism: Opisthograptis luteolata (assembly GCA_931315375.2). Classification (NCBI taxonomy): domain Eukaryota; kingdom Metazoa; phylum Arthropoda; class Insecta; order Lepidoptera; family Geometridae; genus Opisthograptis; species Opisthograptis luteolata. The sequence goes on along the minus strand of OV928042.1, from coordinate 1,397,253 downwards.
TCAATTTAGAGTGGATAAAAGTATAGTGTGTGCAATACTGGAATCGAATCCAATATTGGACGCCCAATCTCAGAATTCTAGTATTGATACTGGTATTATTAAATAGTCTGAAACAAACGTTAGTAAGCTATAAACTTTATTTTTACTTTATTTTGGCCACCAAGCTGTTGAATTGTTGAAAAACGCGTTCGGCTGCGCTGGACATAACCAAATGGTGAAATCTAGCTTTTAAATACAAGAAGGAATTGTTATTAGATAAATACCGATGTCGTTATACCAAAATTGAGTGCTCAATACTGTTATTGGAATATCAAATACACTGTCCAAGATTCCAGTGTTAATGTCCTTTTTGAGTCATCCGATCTGGTTGCAGCGTCAAAAAACTCCAGTGTTCAGTATTCATGCCCAAGGATGCTCCACGCCTTGAATTCGCGCTGATTTCCATTACAAAATACCAAGAATTAAACAAACACATCAAACTTCCTTTTCATCCTCAAATATAAAAAAAAACCCTGTAATAAACCCACCAAATCATTATTCGTGCCTCGTATTAGAATCATCCGACGTTATTTTCTCATTTGATGAAAATTGGGTATTGGGGACACAGAGAAAAAACCGTGTAATTCGAGAAATTTTAAAAAGATCAATGCCTAATAATCTTATATAGAATGAATTGCCTGTAAATTCGAGTGGCACGTGACTCGGTTTGGAAATAGCTCCTGAGACACCCGGCCCAGCTGGGCTTCAGCTTGGGATCGTAGAGCAGAGCAAGGTACAGAGGAATGCATCATGGACTCATAGCTATGGGGCAAAAGTAAAAAATTGTGGCGAACACGCTATGAGCTATTGCGTCTCCACTTTCCATACATCTTCAACCGCATCTTCACCTCCTGTTGATAGTGGTCAAAGTGGTCTCAAGAAACAAGCCAAGGAAACAAGTACGCAAGGTGTCTTGCATTTCTATTTTTATACGTATTCCAGTTTTACTTTTTTTTACATCTTCGGGTAAGACAACAATTCACCTCATGTAAAGTGACGATGTGGTCGAAGGTGGCGCCAGCTATGCCTGGACAAGGAACTCTCAAGTAAGACTGCCAGAACACACACATTGGCAAAATGCTAGTTAGTAGATAACCAGGCAAGCACTAGAAAATGCTCTCTACTAAAAGGCAAAGCAATTGATTGTTAACTTTACTCATTACTATCACACTTGATATTATAAATGCGAAAGTTTGTGAGTGAGTGATTGAGTTTGTTAGTTACTTCTTCGTGCTGGAAAATCTCAACGGATTTGAGTAAAATTTGCAATGGACTTAGAATGGATTTATAGCTTATGCCCTGAATTAAAACATAGGCTTATCCCAGAAAATACAGTTTAGCTATGTTTTATATCATATTTTTTATTTTTCAAATGCTCGTCTCTCAAGTTACATTACTCTATACAAAGAGGCAGCCTGACCTTCTCTCAATATTACGCTTATCTTTTCCTCTTCTCTCGAAAAGAACAGAACGGTGAAAGGAATCTAAAAATCTAGACCAGCTTCTATTTATTCATTTATTATCCAAGTAGTCGTTTTTAGGGTTCTGTACCCAAGTTTTGACGTGTTAAAGTGATCATATTATGTATCCTATTAAATAAAGATTTTTATATTTTAAATTTTATAAAAGTTATAACGGGTACTAAAACTCTCATCTGTCCGTCTGTATATCTGTCTGTCACCAGGCTGTATCTTGATAAAGATAGTCAAAGACGATTTTTATCGGTATCGGAATCAGTAGGAACTGTGTGCGATATAGAACAGGCCAATGTTTCGTTGTATATGAAGGCTAGTGCGCTCGTTTATATGCGGGACGCGCGACCATTTTGTATAATTTTAATATCATAATTTGAGGGCTCGTTGCGTGGTTTTTGTGAGCGGGTCCAGTACAGATTTTATTGCATACGTGTTTGTACGCGCGGACCCTCCGACAATGGAAATGGGAATTGAGTGGGCGGAAACAGAGATAAGCACAAATTGTGGGAGATGACGATGATATTGTAAACGATGTGTTCAGAGTAAGTGAGCTATGGACAAAGTTGTCGAGTCAATTTATTGTTTAAGTGTTATAATTTAAACAATATATTGACTCGACAACTTTGTCCATAGCTCTGTCCATTGTTATAATTGCTTCCTTTCCAGAATGTTTAAAATCACACTTAAAACTAATCATTCTATTATAATTTTTTTTTAGCTTTTTCATTCATTTTTACAGGGTAGCATTTGACCACAAGTCACCTGATGGTTAGCGGCTATGTGGTCAAAAGTGGTGCTACGCTACACGGATTGGGTACTGGCTCTCAAGTGGAGCTGTCGGAACACACCGATAGGTCTTAGCGACAGATACTTAACCTACGTAAACAAAATGTTATTACTTATTGTAAATACGAAAGTAAGTGAGTGACCCCCGGCTTAAACGGCAGCTATAATATACAATAATATAACTATAGTATATGAATGCTGCCATCGCTCGAAACGGTGAAGGAAAACATCGTGAGGAAACCGGCATGCCCAAGAACTGCAACATTCAAGGGCATGCGACATTTACCAAACCGCACTGGGCCAGCGTGGTAGATTACAGCCCATACTCTCTCTCTGAGAGAAGGCCAGGGTCCCAGCAGTGGGAAGGTGAAAGGCTGATAATGATGTTTTGCAATAATGTATACTACTATATTATAGCTCAAGCTGCGTCTAACGGGAGTTAGTGTTTGCGTTTGTTACGTGCTCTATTATGAATTTAAGGACGTCAGTAACAGAACCTATTTTTGTCTGTGAGTGTAAACCCCTCCGCACACGGCGCGGGCGTCGTAGCGTAAGCGTAGGTATCGTAAGACACGCGTAATTCGGGAGCAATACCACAGTAAAGTAAGAACAGTAGGTTAGCTAAGGCCGCTCGACGAGTTAATTGCCTACTCTTGCGGTGATGCATAGGTGGCGCGTTCCGTACTGAGTGCATGGCCGCGGCCCCGTTCGTTTGTGATTGTGTGCGTGATAAGTGCGTGCGTACACGGCACCGCTACTCTCGCACACATTCAAACCGGCGGCGGCCGATTTGTACACATACATTTGCAAACATGTCTACACACGAATTGGTGTAGCAGCAAAGCATCATCATCAGCCTTTTACGTTCGCAATGCTGGGACTCTGGCCTTCCCTCAGAGAGTATGGGCCGTAATCTACCATCCTGGCCCAGTGCGGGTTGGTAGATGTCACATGCCCTTGAGTGTTGCAGTTCTTAGGCATGGCGGTTTCCTCACAATGTTTTCCTTCGCCGTTTTTTGAGCGATGGTAAATCTGTACATTGCTTATTTTATAGATGCGGGGCCCAGAGGATTCGAACTCGGTATCGTCGCCTTGTAAGCTTGCCCTCTTGCAGCAAAGCATTAGAGACTTTAATTGCTCTGCAGGTCTCGTACTCGTTGCGTTTTTACAATACGCTTAGGAACGACTCGTGTGCGGACGGCCTAACTCATGTCTCGCTTTTACCAGCATTTTATGCTACCATATTATGTCTAGATAAAAGGAAATGATATAATAACTTATTCAAACATAAAACGGATGCCAAACAGACGTAAGGCAATATTGTTCTCGTTTATTGATTGGTAACTCGGAAAAATCTCATTTCCTCCGGGATATGACCAGGTTTCGCGTTAAAAGAGCTCGCACGCCGGGTACCTGAGAGCAAACTGGAAGTAAATCGTTTCTCTGCGTTTTGTTTTTGATACGTTTGCATTGTTTGCGACAGATTTTGCATCTTCCTTTGGCTTTGTTTTGATGGTAAGGAAGCAGATTCAGGTGCTGGGATATACACCTTCTCTCTGAGAATCAATTTTATTTTAAAGCTAGCGGCGCCTGTTCAAAACTCCTTTCACAGGTAAATGTGTGTTAGTAACTTCTTAACGCTGAATTAGCTAAATGGATTTGAGTCGGAATACACTTACCTAGGACAAATGCTCCGACTTGGTAAGAACAACTTCGAGAAAGAAGCCAACAGAAGAATACAGCTGGGCTGGGCAGCATTTCGAAAACTTCGTCGAGTCTTCTCGTCGCGAATACCACAATGTCTGAAGACGAAGGTCTTCAACCAGTGCGTCCTACCTGTTATGACATACGGAGCTGAGTCATGGACACTCACGGCACGACTAGTCCACCGATTTAAAGTTGCTCAGCGAGCTATGGAAAGGGCTATGCTTGGGGTTTCTCTGAGGGATCGAATCAGAAATGAGGTGATCCGTCAGAGAACTAAAGTCACCGACATAGCCCACAGAATTAGCAAGCTGAAGTGGCAGTGGGCTGGTCATATAAGCCGCAGAACCGACAACCGATGGGGTAGACGTGTTCTTGAGTGGAGACCGCGACTTGGCAAACGTAGCGTAGGACGCCCTGCGACAAGGTGGAGCGACGACTTGCGCCGAGTGGCTGGCAGTAGTTGGATGAGAAGAGCCGAAGACCGGGCTCAGTGGCGTACCTTGGGAGAGGCCTATGTCCAGCAGTGGACTGATACGGGCTGATGATGATGATGATGATGATTTGAGTCAAATTTAGAATGGAGATAGTTTACACACTGGATTGACACGCAGGCTACTTTTATTCCGGAAAGAGGCTTTTGCGGCATAACAAAAAAAAACTGTAACCATGGAGCGCCGCTATGGTATAAAAAATTATACATTATGCACTTCTATAAAAGTTCATTTTAATAGTGTGCAAACAAGCAGACGGCCTGCTTGGCGGCACAAGCAGTAACCGCGCATATGGACATTTGCAACACCTGCGCTAGCCAAGATGCATTCTGCAATCGCGTGGTCAGAAATATGTCAAATCTATACTTTTTTTGTTTTCTATTAGCGTCAACGATTGTAGAATGCATCTTGGCTAGGTGCGTAGGGGAGTTGACAATGCGCCTTAAGAACTCTTTTCACACTCATCTTCCAACACTGCGGAAAGACTTGTGGGAAGCTCGTTCTAAATGTTGCAAGTATGCGGAAGAAAGGCGAGCATAAATCGAGTGGTGTGGAATTTTCAGGGCTCAATTGTATGTGGAAGAACTTTATTCCGATGACGAGACAATCGGTGATAATACTGTTTGATAATTACGAAAGCTACAATTATCAAGAACTCAATCTAAACACCTTAAACGGAATATTAATTTAAAATATTTGCTGCAAAAGAATATCTGAACGTACGGAAGGCACCTCTCTAAACAAAGGCCAGAAAGTGTGGAGTCGGCGTTTTGTCAGCTCAGTAATAAGCCGCCGCCGGCTCATGCGTACTGTTTGGTAAAGGACAATTAAAATGCTAATTATTTGCAGACTTCTCAAATTTTGCTCCGTGTAGAGTTAAGAGTTTTAGACAGGGAACTCATTTCATTCATTCAGTAAGCATTCCCCCTCTGTAAAACTACCTACTCCAATGTTGGCTATACATAAACGTTTTCTATCCTATTAATTTGGTTACACAGTGAATCAGAATCTAGCGACAACCACCTATCGGTGTGTTCCAGCGACCCCGCTTGAGGGCCAGTTCCCAAATTTAGTGTATCACAGCGACATTTTCGACCATCGTCGCTTAACATCACTCTGACTTCTGGTCAAACGACTAATAATGTAATAGAAGAAAAAAAAACAATAAAAAATTATGACGACGCTTCTCTCAGAAAGAGTTGGCCAAGTGCCGGTTGATACATGTTGCATGCCCTTGAATATGCCGATTTTTCACGATGTTTTTCTTTCGACTTCGATTAGAATCGATTCAAAAATCGATATTTTTTTTTAGGTAGAATCGCCATCTCAGTTTGGCTACCCTCGCTCAATCAATTAGCATTTTTTGTAGCAATGCTTATTCTACACGTTTATTATTTCCTCGCTCGAATGCGGACTCAAATGTTTGCTAATTTGCGAACACGATAACAGAATCGCTTTATTTTGAGCAGAGGAATTCGGCAAATTATTAATTAAGCCAACTCCATAAAATATAACTTTGCGGTGTAACGGCGCGATTCGAATACAATTTTGTTTTCAGATAATAAATTACCTTGACATCTGACGTTGAGGGTTTGGTAATAAAATTAGGAGTTAGCGTGCACTTGTTGGCCGAGGGGAAATCAGCTGCCTTCGCTTTGGGTTCAACAAGGATATTATAAAACTTCGATGAGTAAATCTACTAATATTATATACGTGAAAGTTTGTGAGTATGGATGGATGGATGGAAGGATGTTTGTTACTCTTTCACGCAAAAACTACAGAACGGATCTGAATGAAATTTATAATGAAGATAGCTTATACCCTGGATTAACACATAGGCTACTTTTTATCCCGGAAAAAGATTCCTGCGGTATAACGGGAAGACGCGGGTAAAACCGCGCAAGTGGTATAATATAATTTAACTATAGGTATCATTTAAAATTACAGGGCTCTAGCCAAGATGTAAACGTTTATTTTTCTACAATCTTTAACGTCCTGAGACCTTTCGTTTGAGCTTGTTTTATTGCATCTTGGCTACCATTTTGTATGGGATGTACCTAGAATTAGAATTTTGTTCTGAGCACGTGACTTAACTTTAAAATGTCATGTAAATTCCATTAAAAAAAACTATTAGCGTTAACGATTGTAGAACGCATCTTATTTGGGCACTGGTATTATAGGAACTAGGAGCACAAAAAAAAATGCGGTACTTACTCAGTATTTTTTTAATGTTTACATTGGGCTTCCACCTTGGCGTTTACATACGCATAGATTAGAAAGCGAAGAAAGCGTTGTTTCTCGCTTTCAGTCTTTTTTTTTGTATTGGCGTCACACGATTAGTGTATTGGCCAATGTCCAGTATTAAATATTTCAAACTCACTTTCACAACTTTAATTTCCCACATTCTTACACATTAACAAACACATAATGGTTAATAATCCACCAATACCACACATTATCACCCAAAGAAACACATTTAGGAAATAAAAAAAAATCATGTTGACAGTTCAATTGCCGCCAAAAAAATGCCGCTTTCAGTCTTCTCGTGAAAAAGTTTCTATTTCATTCAGGATAAAAACTTTTTCTGTCTTCAATTGCGCTAAATGGGCGACAACCCTAAGATTTTATAAATTGATTAATTCGCAGAAGGGTAGGGTAACAAGCGGCAAGTTTATTATCTGCCCTTGTTGTTAGTGATTAATTTTGCCGGAATTAAGTGTGACAAGCCTCACCGGAGCGATGTCGATGTTCTTATAACGATGGCAATGATAAAAAGTTTAGTCTTGTTTCAAATTGTAACGGGATATTTGATTACTTTTGGCAAATTATAGAAGTAACTAGCAAACCCGGCGAACTCCGTTTCGCTACCAGATGGCTTCGTTTTATGTAACATTTCGTTTGGTGATTAAAAGAAGAAGAAATTTTATTTTTGAACCATGCAAATGATAAATTTGACCTTGTATCTGTAATTGCAAATAATCATTTGTTGAAGAATACGGTGTAGTACATGTATCAGAGATGGCGCTGTATGTGAAAAAAGATTTTCCCGCTTTTCTGTTGAAATTTTTCCTGAATTATCTTTGCTATAAACCTCACGGAGCCCGAGACCTTTCCAACGAATGCAAAACCGTGGAAATCGGTTCGTGCGTTCTGGAGTTATAGCGTCAGGAAGGAAAACCCGACTTATTTTTATATAGCAGAAGATATACCTGAGTGATTGTAGAATGTTAATAGGTATTCTTATTAACTGACTTCAAAAAGAAGGAGGTTTCTCAGTTCGAACGTATATATGCTATTTTATGTTTGTTCGCGGATAACTTCGTCGTTTATGAACCGATTTTGATAATTCTTTTTTTGTTGGAAAGGAGATATCACAAGAATGGTACCATGATAAGGAAACCAGAATCTGATTATGGTATCCCAGAGAAATCGAGGGGAAAGAGAAGTCAGTTTTTTTTGTTTTATACTTGTTACGGCACAGGCATGTTATTGCGTGATTTGCCTACACATAGGCACAAAAGTAAAACCACAGTATATAAAGAACATTAGGTTAGCTAAGGCCGCTCGACGAGTTAATTGCCTACTCTTGCGGTGACGCATAGGCGGCGCGTTCCGTACTGAGTGCATGGCCGCGGCCCCGGCCGCCTACTTTCGTTTATGTGATTGTGTGTGTGAAAAGTGCGTGCGTACACGGTGCCGCTACTCACGCACACATTCAAACCGGTGACGGCCGATTTATATGAAGCTGAAATACTACTCCTTTACTATGGTAAAACCACAGACGTAGGATTATAATAACAACATGTTTATTATTACACTAGTGCGCAGATTTCTTCGACAAACAATAATAATAGTTAGCCCACCAATTCGTGGATTACCGCGAACAATTCGCACAAACTATTTGGTGTGGCTTATTCCAGACGGCCATGATTTATTGGCCCCACAAACTTTCCAGGTCAATTTGTTTTCGCCCTCGTGTACTGAAATATTAACATTACCGAAGACGCCGACTCTTACTTTATTAATGACACTTGTAAGTTACGTAGTTGATTTAGTAAGATGCCGAATTATAATAGATCATTACTAGTTGGCCCCGCGGTTTCACCCGCGTCTTCCCGTTATCCCGCAGGAACCTTTCTCCGGGATAAAAGTAGCCTTTGTGTTAATCCAGGGTATAAGCTATCTCCATTCCTAGTTTCATTCAGATCCGTTCAGTAGTTTTTGCGTGAAAGAGTAACAAACATCCATCCGTCCATACTCACAAACTTTCACGTTTATAATATTAGTAGGATATATTAGCAGATACTTTAGAGGCATGCCAATTGACTGAAGCATTGATTTTGTTACAGAGTAGCGTTTGACCACAAGTCACCTGATGCTAAATGATCATATGGCACCACACTACATCTGAACCGGGCCCTGGTTAGGGATGTGACTTAGAGAGAAAAAAAATCGATTAATAAATAATCGATTTTTATCTCCTTAAAATAAATCGATTTGTAAAAAAATCGATTATTTTAATATGAAAAATCGATATTTTTACTTACTCTCTAAAAAATAAATCTTGATAACACTCTATGTTACATATGAATACGAAATTAGTTTGGTAAACCCAGAAGGAGGTATATTTTTATAATCTGGAATTCTTGAAAAATGTGAAGTAGTCTAGCACTTAGGAGCTAAAAGAGCTAGAGGTAAGACATGCTCTGAGGACAGGTTACTTACGTTTTTATGTAGGTATATCAGACCGCTTAAACTATCCAAAGACGATCTAAAGATAGTTCAAACGATGTTTGAAGTCCAGCCCAAAATGGTATTATCGGGAGGTAAAAGTATGCGTAGAAACATCAAGATGTAGATATAAAATGAGTCCTTTCCATAGCACAATACCAAATTAACATATTTTGTTACAATTTAAGAGCGGGCGAATTAAGTCGAAATAAGATTAGGTCCAGCGTAAATAATGTGGGCAAAAACATTCATAGGAGCAGCTACCAGGTTTAATTACGAGAATCCTACATAGTACTTGTAATCTATAAGATTTGGACTTCCTTTAAAATCAGCCATATGTACTCCCCAGGAAGAAATTTTTCACATCTTAGGATAGCATCAAGCCAGGACTCACAGTCACAGACGAAGACGGACACCCCGGTCACACGGTGGGTCGTCTGGTCTGGTGCGGCTTGATTTGTAGGAAAATGAACCTTACCCTGCTGCCCATTAAAGTTCAGTGTTGAACTTTATGGTATTACTGGGGCATAAATGATGCTGAATTTCTCGCCTCTCAATATCACATAGCATAAAACCGGCGTGCCAGGAAAAATATTCATAGAATACTAGCTGTTGGCTACAGCGTTATGCATGCAAAGTCTCAGCCCGATCGGTTTAAAATTGACAAAGTTTAACTAACTTTAATCCCTTTTCTTAGCGAATGCCTACGTCATAACATCTACCTGCATGTCAAATTTCAGCCCGATCCGTCCAGTGGTTTGGGCTGTGCGTTGATAGATCACTATGTCAGTCAGTCAGTCACCTTTGAATTATAAATATTTAGATTTTGTTACAGTATAGGTAGGTATATTATGTTCGTCCTTTCAATAAAAAGCAATTAATTGGCAATATGAGTATGAGTAATTTTTCATCAGCCTTCGTAGCTACGTTTGATCAATTAAGTGTTATCTTTACCTGAATCATAGATTAAGTAGACTATATACTACGACCTGAATCTCACAGGCGAGAATGGCACCGAATAATATGATACACAGAGTGTAGCGTAGTAAACCCTTGTCCTATTTAGTTCAATTCAAAAACAAAATTCAGATCAAACATTTTTTTTAGTTCAATTTCAGTTCTTGTTTTCGTTAACCAAATTCTTGTATGAAGAACCTTGATCAAAATTACTTTCTATTCGTAATGCAGTCAAACAGCGTCTCCTATACTGGACGAACATCTACTCTAATTTTAATTCATTAGAACGAGACAGAAGGTCGAGGGTCCGATCTGGGCGCAGTTTATTTGAAAATGTAGGCCGAAGTGTAATGAAAATAAATTTTTATTGTACTTGATGCAATATTGCGGGATAGACGCAATAAAGCATAAGAAATTACAGCAATGGTGGAGTTAATACATCTTCTGCCCAACTTAACGTCCCAGGTTGGAATACTTCGAATTACAGCAGCTTTTTTTCTAAATACAGGTCTGTCTGCTTTTGACCACAATCTGGGGGTATAGCCAATATGCAAACGTTTCTTATTCTACAATCGTAAGCAAAAAAAAAAGGTTCTATTCTACGATCAAAATTTGCTCTTAGTCTATGGTGAGCGTTTATAAGAAAAAAATATAAACGTCGGTCTTTTTGGCGGCAAATGAAATGTCAACGGGAAAATATATTATATTTGTATATCCAAACCTTGTGTTTCTTTGAATGATGATTTGGTGCGATATTGGTGGATTATAATACAAAATGCTTGAGATTTGTGCTGCCCAATGTTAAAGAAGTACCAACAAATGTAAAAATTAAGGACGAAGAATTGGACCTTGTCAAGACTACAGTATTCTTAGGCATAACTTTAGATCACAAATTGCAATGGGGTCCACATATTGTCAGTCTATCGAGCAGACTTAGCTCTGCAGCATATGCTGTAAAGAAGATCCGTCACCTTACTGACGTTGATACAGCCAGACTAGTCTATTATAGCTATTTTCACAGCATTATGTCCTATGGAATATTGCTGTGGGGAAACGCTGCTGATATTAACACCATATTTGTATTGCAGAAGAGAGCTGTTCGTGCGATTTATAACATGGGCCCCAGAGAATCTTTAAGAATTAAGTTTAAAGAAACCAAAATAATGACAGTTATTTGTCAATATATTTATGAAAATGTAATGTACATACGGAAAAATTTAAATAGCTTCAAAAAGAGAAGTGATTATCACAATTTTAATACTAGAAACAAAGATAAAATTGCTGTACCCACCACTAGGCTCCATAAAGTTAGCAACTCGTTCAAAGGTCAATGTGTACGCTTTTTCAACAAAATCCCAAGTGAAATTCAAGACTTGTCTATAACAAAATTTCAAATTCGTATAAAGAGAAATCTCATTAGTAAAGCTTATTATAAAATATCGGACTATCTAGATGACAAACAAGCTTGGGATTGTAGTTAATCTATCTATCTTTCTTTCTATCTATCTATTCTCCCTATTTCCCCTATTCTAACCATTCTCGGTAAACAGCCAAAACAGTCATGCTCACGAAAGTGACTTTGCTTGCAGCGGCGTCATGTGTCGGGTCGCCCTCTTCCCTCTCATATGGTCGAGGAGAGCGATGGCTGGCACATGCGTCAACTCGTGAACGGGTGCTGCTTGTGGGGTCTGGTCTGCTTTGGTTGTGATCCCGCAACTCGTTAATATTCATGTTCCCATATCCCAATGTGTACAACCAAACAAGAGAAATCTTCTTATTAGTAAAGCTAAATAAAAAATATCGGACTATTAGATGACAAAAAAAAAAAGCTTGGGATTTTAGTGAACTTGCTCCAATTCAATCAATTAGTAATAAGAATAAAATTGTCAATGTGATCGCGCCAAAAAAAATACCTGCCGGGCGTTTCTTGCCTGTTCTTTTGCCGGCGTAAGGAGGTTGGAACAGGCGTAGCTAGTTTTAAGTTGACGTTTTAAAGTGATCACAATGTATCCTATTGAATAAACATTATTGAATTTTTTAATATATGTTCGTTAATGCATATGAGTGTACTAAATTGAATGAAAGTTGTAAAAAGTGCTAGTTGCTACAAAAAGTCCATGTAATGTTTAAGTAAAGTGCAACTACTTTACTTAAACACAAAGGGGAGTATCTTCTTTGGTCCGTCTTGTAGCTGGGTCACATCATCTCAATAACATCATCATTAACATTTGATAGATCTGATACTTGACACTGGCCAAATACATAAATCATTTGAAGCCATATAAAAAGAAAAACTATAAACATCAAAGTCAGAATAATAGTGACATAACGTTGACATTTGACTTTTTTGGCGGCAATCGAATTGTCAACGTGAAAATTTTGTTTGTTTGTTTAAACTTGTGTTTCTGAGAGTGACAATGTGTAATATTGGTGGATTATTAACCATTATGTGTTCGTTAATGTGTGCGAGTGTGGGAAATTGAAATAAAGTTGTGAAAGTGACTTTTCGAGTTGCTCCAAAAAAGTCCGTGTAAAGTTGAAGTAAAGCGCCACTACTTTACTTAAACACTATCCTCATCCCATCATCTCATCATCATCATTTAAACTTGATTCAACTCTCTGAGTTTGAAATATTTTATACTTGACACTGGCAAATACACTAATCGTGTGACGCCATAACAAAGAAAAAAAAAATAGTGACATAATTTGAGTTAACTATTGTAGATAAGAATGCATCTTGGCTATTTTTTTTATAGGCCACATTGAACATCGTAATGAAAGCATAGCTTAGTAGAACATTTCGGTACCCTCCAATAAGACGCTCTTTCGAAAGACATGGCATGATGTATCGGGTCTGAGCCCTGAGCCGTGTGAGTGGTTCACCGTCCAGGACGATCCATCATTTTGAGGCCAGCCGCGTCCGCGTCACTGAAGCCCGTTTCATCTTAATGTTTTATGAGTATAATACAGTTTTATTTATTTTGTTATGTTTTATTACACTTTTGGTAAATTTATGATATACCTACTAGCGATTTGCTGTTGCTCGGTTAGGAAAAGATTTTCAGAGTTAGAAAGTGTCTCGTTCGTTACGCAGTTGTTTTACTACCACGACCTGAGTATGCACAATTATTTTAAATTCATTACAGAATGGTAGCAAGCTATGGTTTCATCACGATGTTTTCCTTAACCGAAAGTTCAAGCTCTTTGTAGAATTTGACCCTACGACCTACGGATTGCAAGTCGGCGTCACTGCCACTGAGCATCATCGCTTTAACCGCACCACTTTGTCACGCGTTTCTGTTGGTAACAAGCTTATTTACCATAATTTAAGACCTAATTTAGTAATAATAACCTAATACTTTTGTAAAAAGTTTTATTTATGCACACATGCTTTCCAATCCGATATTTTAAAAGTTACAATAAAATTAATAAGTACTAATACGACATGAAAATAAAGATATTTTGAAACTGAATTGAAAATAACGATAACAAAGTATAAAATTGCTACACTGGCAGCTCCACCTAAGCACCCTTGTGTAGGCAACGTAAACGGTGGCAACACTGAACATAAACACTAGTTTACGGTTAGTGCCTAGGTCGCAGGCGATAAAGGCAGTACCCAAGTGACTACACTAGTATTACTGGCACTTAAATTAGTGTTGCCAACTTTACTATCGACGAGTTTTACTATCGATAGTTTTCATATAAAAAAGCCATACTATCGATAGTATCGGTACTATCGATATCGATAACTTAAAACGAGGCAATACTATCGAATAAGCTCAATACTATCAATACTGCTCGCGAAGTCGATAGTATTGTTCCTCGTAAACAAAAAACTGTCGATAGTATCTGTAATATCGATAGTATCGAGACTATGGATAGCTAATGCGTCTCGGGCAGCAATACTGTCGATAGTATCGATAGTATTGCCTCGTTTTAAGCTATCAATAGTATCGATAGACCTATCGGTAGTGTTTTGACTATCGATAGTCGACTATCGATCGGCAACACTAACTTAAATAGGAATATGGCTTTTGAAAATAACTGTAAGGTACACGAAAAGTCGGCACTGAAACGAGTAAGCTATGTGCCGATTTGCTACGCTCAAAACCACTTAAGAGCCAGTCACCAATCTTGGTGTAGCATGGCGCCACCTTCCACTACTTCGTCACTTAACATCAGGTGACTTGTGGTCAAAAACTACACAATAATAAGCAAAAAATTAGTTCTATCTTGATAGATATCATCAGCCAGAAGTCCACTGCTGAACATAGGCCTCCCCCTTTGAACGCCACCAGGAACGGTTACTACCCATTTGCATCTATCAGCTCCCTGCGACTCTTACAATGTCGTCGGTCCACCTAGTGGGGGACCTACCTACAGAGCGCGTCTTCCAGTTCGTGTTCGCCACTCCAAACTCGAAAACCTTTCTTCCCCATTGGTTATCGGTTCGTCGAGCGATGTGGCCTGCCCAACTGGCCATCTTATTGCAATAAATTAATAGCATATTACAAATCAAAGTCAACAGTGAATTTAGGTAAGCATACTTCTTGTCTTTAATTACTATCAAGGAGACTGTGATTAAATGCTTATCTACCTATTGCTAACTTAATAGAATTTCATTCAAAAATTTTCAATTAAATCAAGTGATAGGTAAAAAGTAAACGTTAAAAATCATCATTGCAGTAACCAACAAACACCCAACTTCAGCTGTAACATAAAACATTCAAATAACAGGAAAACATAAAACTAGTCATGTTGAAAATTCAAAACAATACATCAAAAATTTCATCCAGGTATCCGCTAAAGCAACCCAATCGCCGCTTCATCAATTCGCTCACCAACGCACTTTCAAGTACCCTCAAAACGCAAATTTATTCATCGAACGAGAAATGTATAACGAAAACATGGATAGAAACGTCCCAAGTTCTGAAATGTTGGATTCATTCCAAAATGCAACGTAAAAGTGTATGGCCCCTGGGCCCATTAAAAGTTGCCATTGTCCTCTCAAAACTCTCCCTCACTTGTTTAAAACATTTAAACCTATTGTTAAATTATTCCGGAACATAAATTGAGTGAGTGAAATTGTCGGCCGCACACAAAAGTGTTTAAAAATGAAAGTTTGATATAGCGTTGAAAGTTACTTTCGGTTGTAATTAATATGTATCGACTTGAGTTAAAGGGTTATGTTTTTTTTATAACACCTATAGCTAGCTTAGCGCCCCGTTTACCCGCGTTTTTCCCCTTTATTTAACCTTTTCCGAATTTAAAATCTATCCTTAATTCCAAATTTCATTCAAATCCACTGGGCTGTTGCATCGCGTGAAAAAGCAACTACACATAGTAGACACACTCTCTCACTCAGAAACTTTCACATTTGTAATGTAGTGAAATAGGTTAATTTTATACTAATTTCATCGCCTTTTGATTACACATTTTTTTCAACATTGAACTTAATCTATGGCTGAAAGAGTTCCGGCAAGATAAAACAAAACGGAAATAATCAACTGATTCAGGGTGAATCCTTTAGCTCGACCGCCAGCTCGACTGAACCCAATCGGTTCGTTAAACGATTATCTAGCGCTATATTTTGATTTCTTATCACATTTTTTTCTAAACCCAAAGGTTAATTACATAATTGATTCCTTTTGATGTTTCCCGCCGAGTTCGGTGACTTGCAAAAATTCTTTTAACGCTTTGAAGCCTTGCCTTTGCTTATAAAAGAAAAACATTTTCTTTAGGTAACCGTTTTGTGAATTCACTAAGAAACCTATTTAGGCATAGCGTTTTCCGTTCTTCATAAATAGCTAAAGTCATAACTATAGTTAAATATTTCATTTTTATTCAGTTTTCAGCTCTTTTCTCCCTCATACTTGCAAAATGTGGAAGGAGCTCGCTCCACAAGTTGTTTCGCAGTGCTACGGAATGCAGTTCTTCAAGATGGGTGTTAAAAGAGTTCTTCAAAGTCGGCAACTCATCGACAACACGCTTCTATGACCGTTAATCAGGCCATCTTATCTGTCATATCATCATCATCAGCCTTTTACGTTCCCACTGCTGGGACTCTGTCCTTCTGTCTGAGAGAGAGTATGAGCCGTATTCTACCATGCCGGAACCCCCCTCGGTGTCGGCGCGGCGCCTTATAAGTCGCACGCGTTACTGTTCGGCCACCATCGCTATATTTGTCAGAAGATAGTTTCCTTGAAACATAGACACTTAAATAGAACATGAGAATCATCTCAAAAGTCCCACAAATTCTGACGCTTACAAACGTTAAGCAAGTACCTACATTGTTAGCCAGGGTCGGTCTATTCTTCAAACTAAACAATTGCGTTACATCAAGTGAAGGACAATTAAGCCAGTGTAATATAAAGCTTTGTCTACATAATGCTGGGATCCTGGGATCCGGGACAGGGGTCCGTCCGGGGCGGACAGTTTCCGGGATTAGCGGGACCGGCCAGTGTCCGGACTTTGGGGATCAAGACTCTGTTTGTTTGACGTTATGTAGTGGAAGCAGGGTTTTTAGTTGTGCTGTTTAATGGAGCCTACCTACGAAATGTTTTATTAAGTTCAAGGTGACGTTTGAAAACCTCTATCTGTCAAAACTTTTTTTGGACCAGCTAAAATATTCTCATAAAAAATTGTACTTTATTTAGAGATGGAGTGAATGCCCAGGGACGAGACAAGAGATCATTTCAATCACAGGTTACAACATATTGACATAAAATCGTCAGGTTTGATGTAACGTGTAAGTGACTAAACAATGTAGCCTATGTTCCAGCAGATAAATATTCTTCATTCATTCAACAACACACCACTAGCTCAAGTAAATACTGCGTAACAGTACTTTTTTGTGAAAGAGTATCAACAGTATCTCCGGGTCACCAATTAAATAATTCCAATTCATAGACTGATAATTAATGGTTAAACGAACTTACCTTAAGTGATGTTCGACCATAATTATACTAGACGTTGCATTCGAAGATATTTATTCACTTTGTAGTTTCCTATTTATTGCACAGGGCGTTGCACATAATTTTTAGAGCTGTAAAAATAAAAATCAAATCACAAAAATATAAAGTTCACTGTTTCTGAACGATACCTTCCATGTCATAGGCAGTGCTGTCATCTCCGTCATACTTCATTCTTTCAGAGACACTTATCTCGTTTGTTAGTTGTATGGGCTTTAGTAGCTGGGTTCGGGTGGGACTATAAATATCTTCGAATGCAACGTCTAGTATAATTATGGTCGAACATCACTTAAGGTAAGTTCGTTTAACCATTAATTACACTTCGACGTTGCATTCTCGATATTTATTCACTTTGTAGATGTTTAGCGCTTTCACACAAACGAGATAGGCAGGCAGGATTCTAGATAGAAAAATAAAAAGATACATTAACACATATAAACGAAAAAAGTGGAGTGATTATCCACATTATTATGAACCTTACGTTCAACCTAAAACCAATAAGTCAATTGATAATGTAAGCCTAATTACCGTTATTAGCATTCTTGCTTGAATATATTATGAATTACCTTTGTGAATGCAATACTAATAAGCTTCCTGACCATCCTGTTGTTCATTTTATAACATGGACAGAACTCCTTATAACTAGCCGAGGTAGAAGTGTAACGGCTACTATGTGCCGCAAATACCAGTATTTGCACCAAAATATAAATGTAAGTATGTCTAATGTATATGTGACTTGTAGTAGGAGCAATGGATTATCTCTTAGATGTATGAATTAATTTCTTTGATGGAGGTAGCTCTTAGGTGCCATGGCATCTATCTAAAATGATAATACTCTCTCTGGATATATGTTTTCTCTGTGAGGTAAAAAAGTATAACTAGATTAGGCACCAAAGTATTTGTAGGCGAAATCAGTAATTAGTCTATTTCTAGTATGTGCTTCTAGCCAAATATTGATTTCCATTCGTGCGACTTACTTTAATTTCGCACTCGTTGTATAGTTGACAACGCGAGGAAAGGCACAAACTTTTTGGATATGGAATCAAAAGCTTAACTCTCGTTTGGATAAAATTACTACAAGTGATTGCGTACTAGGATCTCATGTAGATACGTATTTTGAATAGCAAAGTTTAATTCCGTAAACTTCTTTTGTGAATCTTATAATTTGGTCATCTAAATAACACATTTACCTGATATTAAAACAGAAGCCGAACGGCGAGTCTGTACCTGAATGATATTCAGAGACGAGAATTTGAATCCTATTTGAGAAAATAGGAAAAAATATGGTAATACTTTGAATTATTATTATTATCCCATGTGGCTTTATTCTCGGGTCTTTGCCCGGACCTTTATTAGGCATTGGCGGAGCCGTAGCCAAAGCTAAGAGGCCACGCTAAGGGTGAAGTGTACTATTACAACAATGCTAAAAAGTTATCTGAGTTCTTATTGAAATTATTGATATCCAATTATTATTATTTCTGAAATTATTATTATTATTTTTTTTTTTTAGTCTAAGTTTAAATTATAATTAATTTTGATACCCCTTGGAAATATAACTATGTTTGGTTGATAATACCTTCGAAACCAGGATATAATGCTACCAGAGAGGGTGAAATGGATCAATCTTCTTTGGAAAAATAAAAATAATAAGAGTAACTAAAGGCCTTCTTAGGCCTATTAGCTGACCATGACTCCCGTGCAGTGGCTTGATCAAAATAATATTTCTTAAAAATACAGATAAACTAGAATAGAAGGAAGACGTAAAATAAATGAGTCTCCCAATCCAATGAATGCATTGACCATAGGGTCCATAAGGTCAGGCTATGCCAAAGGATCTCTTATCCGTAATAATATGTATATACCATCTAAAACATAAATGTGAAAAAAGTGAGACAAGTTCAATATTGTGATGGTATGTTTGGTTGTCAACTTCACATACAAAACAATTGTGGTCTAAATGGGTGCCCAGTTCTGTGAATGAATCTGAAATTTAATGAATTATAAGAAAGTGTATAACATGCATAAGTAAATATAATCATCTGCTTAGTTTTTTAATGATGTAAGTTTTTTTTTTTTTTTTTAATATTATATGCTTCGCACAAATATTCTTGTACATAAACATCAATTTAGGGACTCCAAAAAACAGTTCGTGATTATGATCATGATAGATCACAGGCACCTGGAGCCAGGTCCCATTCAATGTTTTGGTCCTTTATTAATTAATATATATTATTTTGTACGTATATTAAGCTATCTTTGTTTAAGCTAGTGCAAGATATCTCTGAGAGTATATTAGACATCTTCATTAATGCAGACAACAGCGGTACTCTGCCCATGTTTATTCTGTTAATCCTTAGCAAAGCATTGAAGGCCAATGTAAGCTAATTTCAATTCTAATAATAAAGTATGCTAGTTGTGATTGTGTGATCCCAAAACAAAAACTCACGTTACAAAAAAACACCCCGCCCAATAAGGGAGGCACCTATGAAGATTTCTAGAAGGTACTTACCACTGAGTTAAAACATTATTTTTCCCAAGACGACTCTGACTTCGAGTTTGATACATTTCTCATATAAATCATTCGTAATGTTATGCAGTTTGTAATTTTTCTTTCTATACAAAGAAAACTGCAGGGTAGGCTGAGAAAAGTAACCTAAGGTACAAAGGTTAAAAAGGTAAAAAGGCCCTGATTGTCAATCTGCTTAATCTGGAAAAATATTTTGTTTCGTCAGGTATTTTTAAGTTTCTTTTTTGTAAACTTTAAACACATATAATGACTTTTCTGTAAATATGTAGTATTTCAATGCCTAAATGTGTGTGTTTTTTGTTCCAAATCAAAATACATTTTTGCTTGTTTTAACACAAATCTTAACCTTTTGAGAAAGTTTAATGAACCCTCTAAGCAAATTTTAAATTATGGTCATTAATGTGTAGTAAGACATCAAAATAACACACAAGTAACAACAGATCTCGGTTTCTAAGATAATTACCAACTGGTACAGAAGCCAATGACAAACCAAAGGAAGTCATTGAAAATCGTAGGTTATCTTGAAGTTTTAAATTATGGATAGGAACTTAAAATTACGGTTCCTTGATGTGGACATAATGTATATAAAAAACCTTACTTGGTAAATATTAGCTGTGTGGATATCTTCCATTTTAAAGTCTTCAGTTGTTATTGTCCTTCATATTCAAAATGAACCTGATGTCTAGAGATGTAGGTAGAACGCCAGCCTTGCTAAACTTTGAATGAAGGCCAGAGCTTTCTCAAATTTTTTCTTTGTAAGAAGTTTAGTTTTTAGCATTTATTTCAATTTTCTATCCAACTGTATATATTTCGTTGTTTTGTTGTTATATAATAAAAGACAAGTGTTTTGTGTTCTTGTTTTTTGTTTATGATTTATGTCCCACAGATATAAGTCTAGAAAATGACTGGCTTGTTTTAGCCTTTAAAAGGAGTTTATCCCGACTCTTTAAGTTCGTGTATAAGACTGCAGAAAATTCTAAGTTGAACCTTGGTGCCCTCCGTAAGCTAGGTCTTCAGGTATTAGGGTTTCCTTTATCGTGGTTTCTTCTGCCTTTACCATTTACACTAGGATTCTACCCCAACGTTTAGATACCTTATCATAAATCGCCCACCAAATAATTCATCTTTCCGTACTAGATCTATGAATGCATTTTGGCTATAAAAACTCTGGTGCGGCAGACATTGGCTTTTCGCTTGAGCTGGGACATGCTAGCTGCATCTGCAGTATCTGTACCTAGACCTGTCGGAATGAATGTACGGGATCTAACCCGGTTATCATCATCAGAAGACCATTGTCGCGGGTCTGGTGTCGGTGACCTTGGATGATTATGGTCGAGCTTTGTCTGATCAAGAAGATCCAGCGCCATATCAGGTTTTGTACGTATTCACGCTTCACCTATAGACTATTTGATTCAACCAGCTGCATGTGCAGTATTGAAGGTTTTAAAGTCATTGTCCGTACTCACGTTACGCCTCTTGGCTGTATGATTCAACAAGCTGCGTGTGCAGTATTGAAGGTTTTTATAGTTATTGTACGCACTCGCGTTACTCCTTTAGACTGTATGATTCAATAAACTGCGTGTGCAGTATTGAAGGTTTTTAAAGTCATTGTACGCACTCGCGTTACTCCTCTAGACTGTATGATTCCATAAACTGCATGTGCAGTATTGAAGGTTTTTAAAGTCATTGTACGCACTCGCGTTACTCCTCTAGACTGTATGATTCCATAAACTGCATGTGCAGTATTGAAGGTTTTTAAAGTCATGGTACGCACTCACGTTACGCCTCCAGACTGTATGATTTAAAGTCATGGTACGCACTCACGTTGCGTCTCTAGACTGTATGATTTAAAGTCATTGTACGCACTCACGTTACGCCTCTAGACTGTATGTCATGGTATGCACTCATGGTACGTACTCACGTTACGTCCTATGACTGTATGATTTAAAGTCATGATACGCACTCATGGTACGCACTCACGTTACATCCTATGACTGTATGATTTAAAGTCATGGTACGCACTCATGGTACGACTCTAGACTATATGATTCAGCAAGCAGCGTGTGCAGTGTTGAAGGTTACAATACGCCACCGGAGTAACTCATTATCAGCCGAGCATCATGCAAGGAAAAAGAATGGAAAAAATCATGAATTATGTGGGTAGTTAGAAAAGAAAAAACTACGCAAAAATCATGAGGAAAAAATATCAGTTATTTTCCAAAGTATGCGCCTTTTCCCTAAAAAGGAAGGGACAAAGGCAAATTTACAGATAAAACTAACACACAGTTAATGACCACGAACTAACCTTGATCGTCCGAACTAGTTGGCGAGTTTCGTATCTTGCGTTCCCAACATGTTATTTTTCGTCATTATTTGGACTTATGACGATTTTTTCTCCATAACACTGCTTTCAACTAACTTTTTCACAAAATTTCCAATAAAATAACAAATTTAATCGATAAGTCGAAGCTGCGACGCCCGCACATAAAAAAGGAATGAAGTATGACGGAGATGACAGCACTGCCTATGACATGGAAGGTATCGTTCAGAAACAGTGAACTTTATATTTTTGTGATTTGATTTTTATTTTTACAGCTCTAAAAATTATGTGCAACGCCCTGTGCAATAAATAGGAAACTACAAAGTGAATAAATATCGAGAATGCAACGTCGAAGTGTAATAATAATTAACTAGTATCTGGTTTAGAAAATACATTTTTTTTTTGATATTTCCTGTTAAACTTAGTTTATGACACTTACGCAGTATTTACCATAATATCTAGTTAAATTACTTTTACTTACTCATTTTGTAAAGGTACAATTAATAGCTTGGTGTTTACGATAAGCTTACAGCCTGTTTTTTAAATGAAATAAATATGACATAAGAAATGTAGAAAAAAAAACCTTTCTAAATGGAACCACCTGCCAAATCAAATAACAGTCTGAAGGGGATGACTAAAAATAAATCACAGCTTTCCATTATTATCACAAGAATCTGACATCGCCTCACTTCATTTCGGATTCACCGCTTGTCCGTCACCGAGGCACTTTGTGTGCATAAGAAATATTCCAAAGGCTCAGATGGTACACTGTCGGCGTCGCGCCATAATGGGAAGCCCCAGTAGACACCTAACGGTCGAGCGCTTTTCAAAAATATCAGTTGTGATGCTGGACTCTCCGCATATTTCAATTGCCTAACTGAATTGCTTCACTGCTATTACGCTTTTGATGAGCTTCACAGAGATGGATAGATAGATGGAGCGTTGTCAGAGCTATTACACATACTGGCTATTTTTAAGTTAGACTGACTAGTATGTAATTGTAATTTTATTTCACAGCCTATCTATGGTTATCTTAACTTTTATTTAGTTTTTAATTCGTTAAACTGTTAATGTTGCTGATTTTTATCTGTGAGCCCTTAGTGAACGTATTGAGGAACTATAATGTTCAACAAAGATAAAAAAAACCCTGCGATAAATAATTATAAATCACAGATAGTAGTCCGTTATCTAAAACTGGTACGTCCACATTACTTACACCAAAGCAATTTCATTAAACAGTAGTAAAAACAAAACAATAACCATCTTTGTCACACGCGGTCAAGGGTATAAGTGTGACCATCTCTGTCACGCTTATAACACCTTGACCGCGTGTGAGAGAGACAAATAGACTTTTCATAGCTGCGCTCATTCAGAGCGGGTTATACGTGCCAGCTTTTGATACCGATCTGTACACAATTTTAGTAGAAATTTGAAACAAAATCAAGACTTTGCGGCGTCCAGTGAGATTTCAGTCTGTGATTTTGCATAAAAAATAGAGTGAGCATTCTGAGCATCGCTTGTATTAGAATTTATTCATCTACATAGGTGCCGTACGTAAAGTTTTGACGGTGCAAGACTTGAATACAGAGAGAGCTTAGCGCGGTGCAGATAAGCTGGGAATACGTGGTAGGTTACAGGGGTATTGTGAAATTATATGTAACTGTTACAACTTACTAACTGTGCCGCGCGTTTTTTTTTATTTATTTTTTTACGGAAACTTTATCTGGGATAAAAAGTGGTCTTTGTGTTATACTTTATTGAGAAAAAAAGAGAAGTAGGATATAAATCTATACATATAATAAATCTGTAACTCATCGCTGTCTGTACATTGAAGATAATTGAGAAAAACTTTTATTGGGGGCCTTTATCAACGCAATAGAACCCAAAACAATGATTTTTAGAATTTTTGTCTGTTTGTCTGTATGTCTGTTTGTCTGTTTGTTTGTGCGCGCTAATCTCAGAAACGGCTTAACCGATTTGGATGCGGTTTTCATTATTATATTGTGGTTTTCTCCACTTAACATTTAGTGTTTGTTTTATTTCAATCGGTTCATAAATAAAAAAGTTATATCAATTTAAAGCATCACGTAGGAAATTAGGTCGAGTCGATTAGATTATTGTAGCCCGGATAGCATATAGGTTCCTTTTTAACCCGGAAAAAGATTCTTGCGGGATAGTAGGGAATACCATGGATGTAAACGCAAACCGCAGCTATGCATATCGCCATCCCCATCCCCACATTTATGTAAATGCGAAACTAGCTGCGCCCCGCGGTTTCCCCCGCGTCTTCCCGTTATCCCGTTGGAACCTTTTCCGGGATAAAAAGTATCCTATGTTCATTTCCTGGTCCTAAGCTACCTCCCCACCAATTTTCAACCAAATCGGTTCAGCCGTTTTTGAGTTATAAATAGTGTAACTAACACGACTATATTTTTTATATAGATAAATATAGATAGATATAGATGTATTATGATGTTGACTAGATAAATCTATTTTTCTCAAACATTCTTGGAAATGTGAGCATTATTTTGACAACCTTCTTCGAGATAAATTAAACTTGCTGCACTGCCCAAATACATGCGAGCAGCGGCCGGGAAAAGTTGAATGAAAATCCATATCTGTCGTGTTTAGCGACCAAATAAATTACATAGTAAACTCATATCTGTCGTGTTTAGCGGCCAAATAAATTACATAGTAAACTCATATCTGTAGTATTATTTAAAAATGGAACGACTTTTGCTCCGAAACATGGCAACCAAGGAGGTAACTTATCAAAGGTTTTATTTAAATTCCGAACCGGTTTGCACAGAAAACTGTTTATTGAAAAAAAAAACATATGAACACTTTAACGCGGGAATTTTTTGTTGTTCGTCATTGGTTTTGAAAAGTAATTGTTATTTGACAAAATCTGTTCAAGTGAAGACAATGAGTGAAGTGTGATGAAGTTACTTTAACACCACCTGAAATTCAAGAGGCAAGAGCAAGAGCCGTAATAGAAAACATGTTACTGCCACATTTACACGCTCGTCCATCTAGTCCCCTTTGCAGGCCGCTGCAGTAATTTACTATAACAATAACATTTAATTACCAGACTGATGGCAAGCGATAATGCGTTCTATAGTTCTAAGTTCTACACGCCATCCTTTTCTCAAAAAGCTTATCGAGCTTCCACCATCCCAGCTTATAAACCCAACTGTTTCATCCCTCGGAGTCGTTATTATAAACATCTCACAACAGCGGCAGCAAGGCAACTTGAGCACATTATGCAGGATGAAGGTGCGCGCGTGATTGTAAATATGAATAAAGTATATTTATCGTGTGAAAATCTCGATTTTATGCTCATGTTGTGTTTTCGCGTTACCTACTACACTGAGATAAAAATTCTGACTTTCCTTCGGAAGGTCTTTTTTCTCCGTGTGGAATAACCGCTAAAGTCCGTAATGACGTCACACGTTATTGGCAAGGAATCTTTGGTCATAGCGAATAAGGGTCCTGTTAACACGATGTCATATACGCATCTTACAACGGTTATTTTCTCTTTGCGTCCAAAATTATCATCCACCTCCGAAAGTATTCCCTATTTGGAAAGCATAAAATATACGCGCTGAAATCCTTTGAGACGGGGTTCGCTCAGGAAGCCTGGGACCAGATCGGGTTGGGATATCCCGGATTTATATTCTTATGTATTCCATGTAGGATCAAAGGGCGCGCATTGCATTGCGTTGCACGTACTCGTAGATATGCACCGGTATTGTTAAATCGATACGACACCTAATCGATAACTTGTGATTGTTTTTAGGATTCCGTACCCATAGGGTAAAACGGGACCCTATTACTAAGACTGCTGTCCGTCCGTCTGTTTGCCAGGCTGTTTGTATCTCATGAACCATGATAGTTAGACAGTTGAAATTTTCACAGATGATGTATTTCTGTTGCCTAAAAAACAGAATTAAATAAATATTTATGAAGGTTCCCATATATAACAAACGCCATTTTTTGCCAGTCATTCAATCGCCAATAACAACAACATACAAACATGCAAACATTACTGCGGATTTATGAGCAAAGAAAAAAAGTGAAATAACATTGCCTAAAGAGATATTGTCATCTAACATCTCAGCGTGACGAGCGCAGTGTATTTCCGTACAGGATTTTGAACTGTTGAATTTCAAAATTCTGGGTAGTACTGAATTCTTAGGAAAGCGACTTCTCACACACAATAATATTTTAAAACATTGTAGTGGTTTTTAAATCGATTTATGAATTATCAGGCGAGCGACTTACTCGATTCTTTAGATGCTTTTTCCGATATATTTATTTCTCGTCTCCTCACACAGTAGCAAAAAATAATTACAGTGATTTTTAAATCGACTATAATTTATGATAACAGTACGTATCGATATACTTTCTAAAGGACATCTCTAACCGCACGTGGACGTGGTGCATGCATCTCTATTGAATTCTTCACCACAATCAGATGTGTTTGGCGGTTGGTTAAACCGCGAGGGTGGTTTCGGCGCTAAACCATGCAGTACTGTGTCGTATTCCATTCGTGTGAACATTTAAGGGGATATGCTTGGTCAAAACGTTTAGGCGTGAAAGCGTAACAGACAGATAGACAGAGTTACTTTCGCATTTAGTTGTTTTTTTTTTACTATTTACAGGGTAGCGTTTGACCACAAGTCACCTGATGTTAAGTGACGATGTGGTCAAAGGTGGCGCCACGCTACACCTGGACTGGGAACTGGCTCTCAAGTGAGGCTGTCGGAACACACTGATAGGTGCTTGGCGACAGATTCTTAACAAGACGGTGGTAGCTAGCCAGGCGAGTACTAGAAAATACCCTACCACCAAGCTATGGTTTCATCACGATGTTTTCCTTCACCGAAAGCCCAAGCTCATTGTAGGATTCGAACCCACGTCCTACGGATCGCAAACCGACGTCACTACCACTGAGCCGTCATCGCTCTTAAAGTAGGGATAGGGATAGTAGGGATTTCACTAAAAACTTGACGTATTTAAGAAGCGAAAGTAAAAGCCATTACTGGCCGTAATTTCAAAGTCCAAGCGTATTCAGAATATCACAAAACTCAGTCCAAAAAACCTTACAACTCTTTTATTCGTACGAAACAAGAAGCTGAGTTATAAAACTGACGTATCTTAATAAAAAAGTTAGAGACAGGTTCTACGCAAAAGTACAATTTCACTCACGTTCGTCTATAAAAAGCCTACAAAGGCTACTTGCAACCCTTCTTACTGGCCCCGTAAAGCTAAATGCACACGGGAAATATGGCCCCGTCCTTGGGTCCCATTTGGTCTGCTTTGAAATAAATGACTTTAGCGACTATGCTCTTATTCTTCGGCAAAGAAAAAAAACATTTGGGTATTTTCTGCAAATAATTTTTGCCTACTAATATTATAAATGCGAAAGTTTGTGTGTGTGTGAATGTTTGTTACCACGTAACTACTGAACCGATTTTGATGGAATTTGAAATGGAGATAGCTTATACCTACCCTGGATTACTTTTTATCCCGGAAAAGGGTTCCTACAGGATAACGGGAAGACGTAGGTGAAAACGCGGGGCGCAACTAGTCAGAAATGTGGGGGTTAATAGGGAACCCTTTGATTAAATAGTAGAAAAGAGGAAAGTGTTAGAAAGTCTTAGTAGAGTAGATACTTATAACGTTTTTTTGTAACTTTTGACTTGGTAGCGTTTGACCACAAGTCACCTGAAGTTAGGTTACGATGATGACGGGTGGTGAGAGGTGACATAAGCTCCATAGAAGTAATGTCAAATTTATGTCAAACCGTGGATATATCGGTTATTGGAACCGCCAGAAATTTTAATACCTAATAGGGCAAAATTAAGTACAGTCAGCGACAATAGTAGCTGATCAAACTCGATTTTCCAAGTGTTGTTTTAAGTCAAAAATGTTAGGGTTTTTTAACAACTTACAAGGTAACGTTTGATCACAACACAACACACGTGATGTTAAGTGATGATGCGGTCAAAGATTGGTGCTTAAGATGATTAAGGCGATCGGAAAAATTGTTTTTGTTCAGCGAATTTCGTCGCTGACTGTACTACCAGTGTGCGTAGGCCCTAAGTTTTGGATTGATGACAAACTTTTATCGAGGCGACAGTTTAACAAAGATCGTAAAGTAACAATTCTTATTTTTATAACAAAATTTTATTGTTACGGTACAGAGAAGAATATTTAGGGGCCGTCAAAAGTTGCACTACTGGAGTTTCACTTAGCTGGGATCAAGTTTTAATGATAGTTCGTTCGGTATAAGTTTTGATGGCAGTTTGCTAACGACGTATGAAACGGTTCTTCTTTTCTGATAGATAGTTAACTCATAAAGTCGATTGAATATATTATAACTACCTGAGCTTGCCAATAAAAACTGAACTAAAACTGCGATAAAGGGGATTGGTTTTATTAAACACGAGCTTTTGCATATAATCTTTCGGTGACATGAAACAAATTTAACAGGGTCTTCGCTTCGCACTTCAAAGTCATCATCTGTTCTTTCTTGATTCTTTCCTGCTTTATTATTTTTACACAATCACATACACAGCTCTCAGGTTGCCATCACCAAAATTGCTGACACAATTTTCGAGATGTTCGATAGTTGGATTTCGTTTGTAAAACAAGTCAGAGAAAATTTTGACAACTGGCTGCTGTATCCGCTAACGCTGGCTAAACGATTTGATTAGAGTCGATATTGTAATGCTGGGGCCACACTAACGGGAAATGCCGTCCAATAGCGCGATGATTGACGTTTGATATAAGTGTGGCCACGACATTGGCAACGGCATTCACATTGGCATTTGACAATAGCCGAAAATTCAAGTGCATTCACGTTGACCGTTCAAGTTTAGCCACTCACATAATAGCGTTAATAATTAACGCAATATTTATCGCATAGATAGGCATTGACATTTCCCTTGACGTTGACTTTAGTGTGGCTAGGGCATAAGAAAAAAATGTAACCTTCTAGTAAGTCTTCCAAAAAGTCCGTGACATTAAATATCTAGCTTTTAATGTATGACTTTGAGAGAACATCTGCTGGACAAAATCTTTGCCAATACCTATGCGAAACAGGGGCTTGTGCTAGTTTGAAATAAACTAACACCCGATATTAATAATCGATCCTGATCCCTTATCCGTGGTTTTAGATCGATATGTCATGTCGTATATGTCAGTTTAGTAGTAATCTGTCAAGCCTTAGTACTAAAATGCTAGCCATTTTCAAGGCGCTAAGTGCGCGTTTCAAATTGCGCTTCACAATGATTTTCCGAGCAGGTGTCCGAGAAGTTCAGTACATTTCGGAGCATGCTTACGTTGCTAAAAGCACTCTTCGTGAAACTACCAAAAGCTGACAATTTTAGACAGCTTTTTATGAGATACCTGTTCCCCGCGGTTTCACCCGCGTGGGCTACAGTTTATCGCTATGAAAAGTATGCTATATCCTTCCTCAGGGTTCAAGCTATCTCCGTACCCAATTTCGAACAAATGGGTAACCATCGAGACGTGAAACAAGTGGCCAAGTAGCGTCGAGCCGGCCAAGCTAGATACCTTACTTACACCTTACAAGACACCAACACCAAGTTCGAATCCTCTCGGCCCCGCACATATGACTTAATAAGTTATGTGTAGATTTAACATGGCAGTGCTCCTCTTCTCTAATTTATTAATTATATTCATAATGATGTTAATTAACCCTTTATACTATTGTTACATTATGGAAGGCAATAAATTCTTCGAATCGACTAATTTACACTTTGTGCTGATCTTTTTACATCATTGTTACGCCCGACAAACCTAAAAATGTAATCGGTAAGTAAGTACATAAAATAAACCTTTTTGACACGCGTATTATTCAAAGGATAGCAAAAACATAATGGATCTAAGACTACTCTAGGCGCTTTGTTACAGACAAATAATTTTCCAATACAAAAACCCATTCTCTTATTTTACCTTTTTCAATTTGTACATCCAACTTAGAAAAAAATGTAAGCCCTGAATCCACCTTCTTTATATTCAAAGGATTTAGAAATAGAATCTGTATTTCCCGCCGCATCTTCACGACGTAATAACTACATGTGAGGGACAGGCAGAGAGCTGATTTCCCATGGGATGTGGGGCCATGTCTTTGCTGCTCAGCATGTAATTACTGTGTGTAAATAACGTCAAATTGTTTTACGTTGGCCAGATTGACCCTTGGTGGGTTCATCAGATGGCTTGATCGTGCAGGTTGGACAAAAAGTTTCGTTATTCAGAAATGTTGACCTTGCTTTTGTGCTTTTTCTTCTGTCGAACATTATGGTTTAGGACCGTAAAAACCAAAAACTATTGTTTTTCTTTTGTTTGGTTTTGCTTGTGATATCAATGAGTGAATCCTCGCACTTTTTCCCTACTAATATTATAATGTGAAAGTTTGTGAGGAAGGATGGATAAATAGATTGATGTTTAATAATTTACTTTTTTTTATGTACTCGTAATAGATTGGCAAACAAGCAGACGGCCCGCCTGATGGAAAACGGTCACCGTCGCCTATGGACATTTGCAACACCAGGGGAGTTGCCGATGCGTTGCCGACCTTTAAGAACTCTTTTCACACCCATCTTGAAGGATTGCAATCTGTAGCACTGCGGAAAGACTGGGAGCTCATTCCATATTTTATACTGAACGGATTTTTATGTAATTTGGTATAGGGATAGCCCTGGGGGTGAAACCATGGGGTGCAGCTAGTACTAAGTATGTAGATAAACTAGGATCAAAATCCTTTCTTAGCGGATACCTACGTCATAACATCTACCTATATGCCAAATTTCAGCCCGATCCGTCCCGTGGTTTGGGCTGTGCGTTGATAGATCAATATGTCAGTCAGTCACCTTTGAGTTATTCTATTATATAATACAAGTCAAGCTCATAAAAGTGTTTTAAAAATAAGTCGGGTTTTCCTTCCTGACGCTATAACTCCAGAACGCACGAACCGATTTCCACGGTTTTGCATTCGTTGGAAAGATCTCGGGCTCCGTGAGGTTTATAGCAAAGAAAATTCAGGAAAAATTTCAACAGAAAAGCGGTAAAATCTTTTTTCACATACAGCGCCATCTCTGATACATAGCATGTACTAAACCATATTCTTCAACAAATGATTGTTTGCAATTACAGATACAAGGACAAATTTATCAGTTGCATGGTTCAAAAAAAAAAAATTTCTTCTTTTTTTCACCAAACGAAATGTTACATAAAACGAAGCCATCTGGTGGCGAAACGGAGTTCGCCGGGTTTGCTAGTATACATATAGATTGCTTTAGTGATTTCATTTGTCGTTGATATTTGAAATTGTTGTCATCACTTAAATAGTTACCTAATTAAACAAATATGTACATCCAAAGTAAAACAAGTAAAGTATCTACCGTACATATTCAACGCGCAATTATTTCGGGAACTTATAGAACTATTTTTCTCGTACAATTCACCGTAACTAGTTGTTGGTCATTAGTGGACTAACTGACAACTGGTATAATTAGTGGAGTTTCAGTTACCTACTGAACGGACGCCTGCCTCGTGAAACGCTTTGACGACGAAATGCACGATTTGTGGAAGTGTTCAGTCGGGTATATAAAATACAGTTGCAATTAACTGGGACTGGAATTTGCTCCCTGCGCTTTATTTCCTGAGAGGTATCTACAATTTGGGCCTCTTTACGTCAAGAGTGAATAGGCACCTCATGAGCCAGCGTGATGCACCCTCGACTGCGTCCTCGACACCATCTTACCATCAGGTGAGATGTGGTCAAACGCAAGACAATTTGCACATAAAAAAATAAATTACTTACAATAACAATTTAGGGTACGGTCAACGACAAAAGTCGCTGAACAAAAACTAATTTTCTTATTCTCTTTATCATCTTAAACACTAACGTTCGACCGCATCATCACTTAACACCATGTGTGTTGTGTTATGGTCAAACGCAACGTTGTCAGTTGTAAGGAAAAAACAAACATTACTGATCCAATACGCGTTTAGACAATCGAGTTTGATCAACTACTTTTGTCGTTGACTGTACCTAGAGAATTAATTCGATAACTTAAGGTCCTGCAGGGAACAGAGGGGTAACCTCATGGGACTTACGAAAGCCAGGTCTAGAACTATATACTAACCCGCACTGGGTCATCGTGGCAAATTACTCTCTGTGTGAGTGAAGGTCAGAGTATCAGCAGTGGGAACGTAAAGGCTGATGATGATTGATGATTAACAAGTCTTTCATTAGACAACTTTGTAGATTATCAATTTAAAAACATAAAAGGAACTGTGAGTAAATTGACTCGCGTACAAACGGACAGACAGGCTAAAACAATAAGGGGTCCAGGTTTAACCATACGGAACCCTAAGAATGGATAATTTGTGAACAGTTTCACGCGTTTCTCTCCGCATCGTTCACATAACCGTCGATACAATATTGTCGACCGGCCGAGAGCTAGTGATGGCGTGAAAATTGCATAATCTACATACTGTTATGTCGATACTTGAATTGGTAAATCGATATCGCTGTCTTCTTCTGCCAAGCGTGTGAGCGAAGGAGACAGCAATACCGCTGCACGAACACGCAACGCCAAGTACTTCCATAAAATGTTTTTGTTAAAGCAAATTACGTAATCTATGATCACTTGAAAAAACTATGAGTATGATTATAATTTCAAAAGAACCTTAAATATCATCTGACCCGGCCTACTCGTAACTGTGAGTTCTGGCTTCACATGAATTCAGTTAAAAGGAAATTGATTACAAAACTGTTTAGTTATTGTTGACGTATGAAGCTAAAAAGTAAAAATAATTTAGTAGATTTTCAAAATATATTCCATATGAATATAAATTTTCTTGTCTATTCAATTAGAGCC
The DNA here is from genome assembly GCA_931315375.2 of Opisthograptis luteolata. Taxonomy (NCBI): domain Eukaryota; kingdom Metazoa; phylum Arthropoda; class Insecta; order Lepidoptera; family Geometridae; genus Opisthograptis; species Opisthograptis luteolata. Next base: position 1,364,327 of record OV928042.1, on the reverse strand, counting down.
AGTTCCCAGTCCCGGTGTAGCTTGGCGTCACCTTTGACCACATCGTCACTTATCATTAGGTAACTTGTGTTCAAACGCTGTCTGTGTATACTCTGGAAGAAGTAAAAAAAATATATCAAACAAATGCTATTTATTTTTCCATCAAATTGATTCCGATTCCTAATAATTAACTTATCGATACTATAATGTTGCATATACTATATGCCACGTCCCTATTAGTGTCCGGATGACTGGATGCGGAGTCCAAGCTCGATTTCACGGACCACTTGTCCCTCTCGCAGAAACTATTCCACGGCATTGTTCCTGTTTTGTCGCAAAACATTTTCACTCCTAAACTATTGATGACTGATTTTTTTGACGGATAAAATGTCAACACATGGACACATCATGACACTAAAAAAAACCTGACGAAATTTTTGTTACAAAACATTTTCAGGACTATTATTTTGAACTCGAAGGGACGAAGGATTTGCGCTCACTCCAGGTGGAGGCCTGGCAGGAGGTGGCGCAGGACAGACCGAAGTTGCATCTTTTGTTGTCGGAGGACAAGACTCACTTTGGGTCGTTGCGCCATCTCAGTTAGTTTTATTATTTTGAACAGCTCTGTGATTTGTTTGAAAAGACAGCTAGTTAAATAGAAAAGTATGTCAAAATAGATAGAGATTTATTTGTACCATTTATATGTATGTAACGATTATATATAAGACTAGGTTTCCCCGTGGTTTCACCCGCGTGGACTACAGTTTATCTCAATAAAAAGTATCCTATATCCTTTCATAAGGTTCTTACTATCTCCGCACCAAATTTCAGGTTAATCGTTTTTGGTTTTCTCGGAACAGACAAACAGTGTAATCTATTCGCTTTCTATATGTCATAGAAATATATGTCAGGAATAAATGTATTTAAGTAACGTTATTAATTTTCATTTCATTTATTCCAGAACAAAAATAATTGAAAAGAAACGATTTGAATATAAATCTATTAAAACCAAAGTAATGTAACATGTGAATATTAGGTACTTTTGTGTAAAATTCTACGTAAATTACCGCTTGACAACCCTTTGTGGGGTAAGCTCAAACAGAAATGAATAAAAAGGGTGAAAATTCAATCCTTTGTTGCGTTTCCCACGGTTGGTATTGGCTATCTGGAGTGTTTGCTGTTTTAGCTATTTATTGGCCGGATGAACCGGATTCAGAATGGTTTGTTAACTTTGTCATTTGAAAAACCTTCGTAATTTAACAAAACAATAAGTTGCTTTTCATTTGTTCTGTATTTTTGTACTTCCTACAGATTATCGTTTGACCGCAAATGATCTGATGTTAAGTGACGATGTGGTCGAAGGTGGCGCTACGCTACACCTGGATTGCACCGAGAAAAATATTCCGACTTTCCTTCTGAGTCTTTACCTTCCAAGACAGTTTCCTTCCTTATTTTGTATTCGTTTTCCTTCTGAATCACAAGTCTTTCCCTTTTGACCCAGAAGGAAAACGGTATTTCGGAAGGTCTTTTTTTCAGTGTGGATGAGAATTGGCACCTGCGACTGCCGGAATAACCTGATTACTCGATAGCCAGCCAGCCGAGCACTAGAAAATGTCCTACCACCAAGCTATGGTTTCATGGCAATGTTTGTTTTTATAAAACTGTTATTGTTTTTTTAACGCCCACAATTTCGCGAGCACATATAGTTCTGATCTTGGACTAAGATTCCCTGTTTCTAGGATACTTGCGCTATTTTCTTATTTTTCGTGGGAAGGAAACCCTTTATCGCGATAAAAAGTATCCTATGTCCTTCCTCAGGATTCATACTATCTCCGAATAAAATTTCATTTAAATCGGTTGAGTAGTTTAGGCGTGAAAGAGTAACAGACAGACAGACAGAGTTACTTTCGCATTTATAATAAGTAAGGAAGGATAAGGAAAAAAGGTTACATTTTGGAAGGAATCTGTAGACTTAGTAGGAAAATCAGGTTTTTTTTCTCTGTGTACTTGTTACTGTTTCATAACCGCGGACCACTATCATCGTCCTTGGTACATTTTATCCACTCGAGAGAGATAATTCGATAGAGTTCAAAACAATCAGTTGCTTGCCTTTCCCGTTAGTCACCGTCATTTTGTCAATATTTGGTCAGTGATATCGTTATCAGAGATAACTGAGCAATGTACCGTTCTGAGCAAAAGTGTTAGATGGTTAGAGAAGTGTATGCTTCCTACTAATATTATAAACGCGAAAGTTTGTGAGCATGTATGTATGTTTGTGCCTCTTTCACGCAAAAAACCACTGAACGGATTTCAGTGAAATTTGCAATGGAGATAGCTTATACTCTGGATTAATACTTTTTATCTCGGAAAAAGGTTCCTGCGGGATAACGGGAAGTTGCGGGTGAAACCGCGGAGTGCAGCTAGTTATTCATACTTCTAAACTAATGTTATTATGACAAAGATATGAATCTGATCTGACTTATGGTCAAACGCGATCATTTCGTTCCTACTTTTCCACCATATTAATGCTAGCTCCATTTATACAATGTTAACTAATAGGATTATTACGCTCGCCTTCCTTTGTGCTACCGTACTCATCTGATCTTTCCTGAAACATTTTCTACTCCGAAAAGTCATCTTTATAAATTTCCAGAACAAGCAAGCCTTCTGAGCGCACTTGCAATACAATCTGAAGCTCTTGCACCGCCGTAATCTCAGGAAACAATGTAAGACAGGGTTCCCGTAAGTTTGTACTTTGTAGTTTAATTTCTGTACAAGTTCCTCGAGTACTAATAAACAGGGGGACAAGTTGCAAGATAGTTTCCGCAACAAGGACTTGCAGAACGTTGAGAAAAATGTAGGTTAACTTCATTTGAACATCATTTTGTGAACGAATATTAGCCACATTGCCATACTACTTAGAGATTTGTAATTAAAATAAAAAAAATGTTACATTTAGAAAATTGACGTCATCGCAATTTACAATTCTCTGATCTTCTTATTTAAGTCCCCTTAAATAACCTTTGTCACTGACTGTACACAGTAACTGCGCGTCCGGCTTATCTCCCGGCAATCTTTCAGTCGCCACCATTGTGCCACCTTCATTATAAAAAATAACAACAAAAATGAACATTTTATACATTTTCGGAGCAGCAATCCTGCTCTTAAGTGGGACAGAGTCATTTATAGAATACACGAAGACTGACAAGAATAAACAACAAAGGATCCTCTTAAGAAAATTGCAAAATTTCCAAGAAGCGAAGCCCTTGACGTGGAACGAGGTTCTGGCTGACGTATTAGTGAACAAAATAGGGATATTTTCATTCAAAAGCCAAGACAAAGACGATGTGATAAAAGACGCACCTGTCTCCAAAGGAAACACTGTCCTAACAGATATATTTAGTAAAGTTTTAGTCGTGTACAAGAAGTATATTTACGACGCTTTCGTTGGAAAACGCAAAGATGCAGATAAAAATGCAACTCCACTCGATTCTGGAGGAGTTGAAGATGATAGTCCAAAAATCGAGACAGAAGAAGTGAACCAGCCTATGGGACAAACATTTCCTAAAGGCCCTAAAAGTGAAGTGGAGTTGGTGGAACCAAAATATCATGGAAAGATAACACAAGAACAAGCAACTACTACTGAAAACCCTGACGATAAGAATAATGATATTAGCAAAAAGGACATTGGTAGTTCCAAGGAAGAAGCCAATTCTCACCCTGAGGTAAAACACAGTAATGAACCTGAAGACAAAGCCAATGTCGATTCTGGTAACAAAGACCATGTGGAACATAACAATGAAGAGAATATCGTCAAAGAAAGTGTAGTGGACTGTGCAGAGGGGTTCGTAAAAAGTGAAAACGGAAATTGTGTGAACAACAGTTCTAGGCTAATTCTAGCGATACCCAACCAGTGCCCGATTGGCTATAGAAAAGATAACTTAGGACACTGTAGATTGATGTTTAACTTTTGATATGACTGTGTAAAGGATTTTAATAAAGTGACCGCAGCGTAAGTTTGCCTTGTGTTTATTAAAGAAATCGTTTAGTAGAACAGAATCAAATCGATGGAAAATAGTTGTGATACTAAATCTAGCATTTTCATTTATTAAGTTGTTAGTGTTTAAAATGTTAAATATATCAACATCATCATTATTATGTTATTCAGTTATTTATATTTCAGTGTCCATATAGTAATTGATTTTTAGCAATGATGATTGGTCAGTGGTGGTGACGTCAGTGTGTCAGCCATAGACTGCAGTGAGCTTGAGTTCTCAGTGAAGGAAAATGTCGTGACGAAACCATAACTTGGTGGTAGGGCAATTTTTAGTGATCCAAAGCAAGGAAGCACTCTCTGGTCAATACCACTAATGGTCATCCATACAAATAGTGACTTCGTTGACCTAGTTGGTCAGCTAGCGACCGGTTTAGAACCAGATAGGTTATTGCTAGTGACCGTGGATAGATCTCCACGGTTCTCCTTAATGGAGACAGAAATTTGACACAAGCTCCATAGAAGTAATGTCAAATTTTCATATAGGGCAAACTGTAGAATGTAGATAGATAAGTTATTGATACCGGCCGTAGGTAAGCTTACCTCCGCTACGAGCGCTTCGTTTATTCTTTAAAATAGAAATAAGTTTCAAGGTATTTAGGTACATCTTGTTTCGTAGTAGCTATTACCGATAACGTGTACTAAATTGTACACACACCCGTTGGACTTCTTTGCCGTGAAGCTTACCGTGAAATTGACTCGGCCGATTGTCTGACGGCAAAAATACCTGCTAGTCGGATGGCGAATTGCTTCCTGCAACGAGACCTTTAGGGCGAACCAACAGGTCTTGCTAAGACGAGCGATGCTACGGATTTCGAATCCCGGTAAGGGCAAATGTGGCATGTGTGATGAGCACGAATATTTGTACCTGAGTCTTGGATATTTCTACCTATATAAGTATTTTTTTCTCTATTTAGGTATGTATATCGTTGTCTAGTACCCAAAACACAAGTTTCGATTTTTTTATTTATTTCATTTTAAACGTACGAATATTTTATTTTTCGGTTACAGGGTAGCGTTTGACCACAAGTCACCTGATGTTAAGTGACGATGAGATCGAAGTAGGTGCCACAGCTGCCACGCTAGACCTGGACAAACTGGCTTTCAAGTGCAGGTCTGCCGGAACACACCGATAGGTGCTTGGTGAAAGTTTCTTCTCGTCTTGCATTGCAATACATGCATGCTGTGTAGGACGAAATTTTTTAAACTTTGCAAGTAAGATCTTTGCTCTCGGTAGGTTGCCATCCCATGCGGCAAATGTCTATCCGATAACGGAGAAGATTGTCTTCTGACGTAACGTTTCCTTTGGACAGCTAACATGATAACGTGACTTTAAAACTTAAATATTTCAAATTATTAGTTCACTAGCATGCTGCCTTATAAAATGGCCAATGTATTGAATTATTTGTTACTAGCTACGCCCCGCGGTTTCACCCGCGTGTACTCTTTATATCGATAAAAAGTATCCTATGTCTTTCTTTAGGGGGCGAACTATCTCCATGCCAAAATTCATCAGAATTGGTTCAGAGATTAAGGCGTTAAAGCGTAACAGACAGAAAGACAGACAAACATAGTTACTTTCGCATTTATAATATTAAAAGTAAATAAAGTATGGATTACAGTGAAAGCTTGGATGTGTTAATTTTTAATGTCTTTACTGTAGATGGCAATTTGTTCATTAAATCAAAAGGAAAAGAGTAAATATTTTGTAGAATTATACTTCTTTTAAGATGTATCAGGGTAGGGTTTGACCGCAAGTCACTTGATGTTAAGTGACGATGTGATCAAAGGCAGCGGCACGCTACACCTGGACTGAGAACTAGCTCTCAAGTTCCGGAATACACAGATAGGTGCTTGGCGACAGATTCTTAACCTAAGTGTGGTATAGCTAGCCAGGCGAGCAATAGAAAGTCTTCGACCACCAAGCAAGGCCTACATACGATGAGGATGATATTATGATAAAGGTATTTTAAACATCTAAGCAAACCACCTACCACCTACTATTACCTCCTATTTTAAACGTTGCTTCAATTTATAATAAGTCATTTAAAACCAACAAAAACTTTAGTTGTGCTTGTGGCGAAGTCAGCAAAATTCATTTCAAAATCGTTACACTTTCAGGCTTTGACAGCAAGCGACGGTTGTAGGCATTACGTGCGAAAACTTATAATTGCCCATCGCTTATGACATGCAAAAATAGGCCTTATTTCTGCGTCATAAAGTTCATTAAAGTGCAGGTGAGATGTTGCCACAGTTTCTAACTTTGCCCGCAACACCTGCACCTACCGATGACAATTAACAAGTTGTTACGAGAAATAAATTTAATTTCGAAAGTTCGATATCAATGCTCGATTTACTCGGCAGTTGGGTCTTTGTAAGATCGTCAGGGTGGCTCCCCGATGTAGCCAATAAGCCAGTTATAAGTACGCACCAGTCACGAACGTTTATAAACGAGGCAAAAAAGTTTTACCTTTTCAGATCTCTCACGTCCAGTTTTAATAACCTATCTATCCACTGTTTGCCCTACTAATGATTGAAATTTGACATTACTTCTGTGGAGTTTGTGTTGTTTTGACAAACGATCCAATCTGAGCGAAAACCGCTTCTTATTTAATCGATACATAAAATCGGGACATCGTATCGTATGGGCGTAAATCGATTTTTTGGAAGATCGATTTAGATCGGACAATCCTAACCCTGATCTTTGTTTACTTTTGTTATGCTACAATACGTCATATTATACCAATTTTGTTGTACTTATTTTTCTTTTTCTGAACTTATCGTTAATTTCACAAACCAATAATTGTTTTATGTCGGTCGTATAACTTGAATAAGCTATTCGTAATTTTTATACAAAGCAGTATGAAAACTGACCAATGTTCTTTCTTTCTTTAGTAGGGCAAACCGTTGATAGATGGGTTATTGAAACTGGACGTCACTAGTCTACGAAAAAAGCTAACACTGAATATGTTCATTTTGTATTTGTGCCACAAAATACTAGACAGTGCAGGTTGGCGGATAGGCTAATTAACTAAGACGGCGCAACGACCCAAAGTGTATCTTGGCCTCTGATAACAAAAGACGCCACTTCGGTCTGTCCTGCGTAACCTCCCGCCAGTCCTTCATCTGGAGTAAGTGCAAGTCCTTCGTGACTTCATATCTATAGACTAGTAGAAAATAAATTTAAAACTAGAACATCAATAAAACTCAATGGCAAGTGTCGCAAAGGGCGGTCTTATCACTCCAGACAACCCAAAGGCAGAGGAATAGTACAAAATTATATGGACCGTGGTATCATCATTATCAGCCTTTCACGTTCCCACTGCTGGGACTCTGGCCTTCTCTCAGAGAGAGAGTATGGGCTGTAATCTACCACGCTGGCCCAGTGCCGGTTGGTAGATGTCGCATGCCTTTGAATGTTGCAGTTCTTGGGCATGCCGGTTTCCTCACGATGTTTTTCTTCACCGTTTTGAGCGATGGCAAATCCGCACATAACTTATTAAGTCATAGGTGCGGGGCCGAGAGGATTCGAACTCGGTGTCGGCGTCTTGTAAGTTGCACGCCTAACCGTTCAGCCACCATCGACCGTCGTATACTTACAACAAAAATAAATTTAAAAAGGGAAAAGATGCTTAGACATATTAATTAACCTATGTTATCAAGTAATTCTCATTTGATGATCTACATGCCCCTAAAGCAGAAGTAGAACTTCCTGTGACAAATTGTAAGCATCCGTCCCTGTTACTCTTGGTAATTAACAATTAGTCCAAACTTTTAATGAGCGCAAGCAAACTTCCCCTATGGCTTTCAGCTCGGACTTTTTTAATCTGAACTCTCAAAAGGGAACGAGTGATTAAAGAGTTTGTAACAGGATGCTAATGGGTTAATTGACATAAGCTTTAAAGTTAATGATGATTAGTAGCGCCCAGCGGCTACAAGGTCCTGAAAAAATGAACACGCGTATTTGGACGCAAAAGTGTGCCCAATTAGTGATACTCGAGTAAAACTGTAAGCATGAACGCCCAAAATATGATCTGCCGAGTACTTCTTGCCAGTAATTAATAATAATATCATTTATTTATTAAGACACGGAGATCAATTCATCATAATTTAAAGAAATATTTAAAAAAAGTCATAATATGTCATTTTAGTAGTAATAAGTCAAGTCATAGTACGAAAATTTCATATTATGACATGACATGACATATCGATCCAAAACCGCGGATAACGGATCAGGATCGATTAGTAATTTCACGCGTTTACCTATGATCTAGAATCTAGACGAAGGTGGCCCCACTCTATCGCCTAGACAGGGAACTGGTTCTCAACTGAGAAACACACCGATAGGTGTTTGGCAACATACTTTGAAATACTTGAGCACTAAATCATTCACAAAATAAAAAATCACTAAAATAATTCATTAGCATACATTGTGAATTGTGATCACTTTAAAAAGTCAGCTTAAAACTAGCTACGCCTGTTCCAACCTCCTTACGGCAAAAGAACAGGCAAGAAACGCCCGGCAGGTTATTTTTTTGGTGCGATCACATTGACAATTTTATTCTTATTACTAATTGATTGAATTGGAGCAAGTTCACTAAAATCCCAAGCTTTTTTTGTCATCTAATAGTCCGATATTTTTAATTAGCTTTACTAATATGATTTCTCTTGTTTGGTTGTACACATTGGGATATGGAAACATGAATATTAACGAGTTGCGGGATCACAAACAAAGCAGACCAGACCCTACAAGCAGCACCCGTTCACGAGTTGACGCATCAAAACCTCATTGCAGGACCTACAAGCACTGAGCCATCATCGCTCATTCCTTCAGAGTGCACGATACACCAACTAATCCCATAAACCTTGCTATTTATAGCTAACTAGCTGTTCCCTGCGGTTTCACCCGCGTGGGCTACAGTTTATCGCGATAAAAAGTATCCTATGTCCTATGTCCCCGGGGCTCAAATTATCTCTATACCAAATTTCATTTAAATCGGTTCAGTAGTTTAAGCGCGAAAGCGTATAATATTCCGTATACTCCAAAATTATTCCCGCACTTCGGTGCCCCCTCAACGCGTTACCTGCTGTAGGTACCCATTATCCTATTTTAATTCTAAGTTAATTTTTCTTGGACCGCACGTTTGAACCGCGCAGTTAAAGGTCTTCCTGGTCCGCGACCGCACTTTACCTATCTCATAGATTCTCTCGGTGCCCCGCTCACCTCGCCGCGTTTCCCGCTGCGCTGCGGTGCGGCGGTTTTATTTTTTTACTACTACTTACATTTTTAAACTCGTGATATCTTTCAAATGGAATGTCCGAATTGAATGATTCAAAAAGTTATATGAAGGCATTGAAGCAGTTTTGAATAAGAAGTAATTTATTTTGATAAGGATTAATACCAAGATACAAATAAAGAGCGTTTTCTAGCGGCGACATCAAAAATTAAATTTTTAAAATAAAAGATCACTTATTGTGGCATAACTATAATAGTTAGACATATGCTCTCGCGGACTTTTTTGTAGATCTAAATGAGGCCTACAAACCCGTAATACATTATTTTGTTCTAGTGTCAATAGCTTTTGCAGCGCACGCAAAAATAGGTTTTCGATTTCACACCTTGGGTTGCAAAATAGCAATTTTCTTACGGATCCCTAATTTTTTTGGAAATAAAATATAGCCTATAGCCTTCCTCGATAAATGGACTATCCAACACTGAAAGAATTTTTTAAATCGGACCAGTAGTTCCTGAGATTAGCGCGTTCAAACAAACAAACAAACAAACAAACAAACAAACAAACAAACAAACTCTGCAGCTTTATAATATTAGTATAGATTACGGCTAAGCCCGCAATACAGCCGCTGGTATGTTCAACAGCCGCTTCAATTAGCGCCAGAATCGGCTATGTCAAACAACATCCCCTAATAATCTGGTTGTTAATACTGGTAATACCGCTTATTTATACCGAGCCGATAACGCTTGCGCTCACCTACGCCAGTGAACTGTGATCTCCAATCATGGGAGCTAACATCCCCTGCTGTAATGGAATTAGTCTAGTTACGGGCGGGAGGGTAGGTCAGGGGATGATGGTGGCTCGTAGTGGAGTCGTAATTACCACCTGCGTTTAGTAAAGTTTGCACCGTAGTAACTTAGTTTGTGTTGTAAGTTGGTGCTCTTTGTTGCATTCTGATAGCGTGGGATGGTCTTACTTGGGTGCTGGATGAAGGCATGGCTCCAGTTCCAGCAATATCTTCAAAAATAGAAGTGATTATTACAGCTTTGATACCAGGAGCATAGATAAAATTGCTACCCACTACCAGGCTCCATAATGTCAGCAACTCCTTCAAAGGTCAATGTGTACGTTTTTTCAATAAAATCCCAAATGAAATTCAAGACTTGTCGATAACAAAATTAAAATTTCAAGTTAATGTAAAGCCAAAAATAATTACAAAGATCAATCTTATTAGTAAAGCTTATTATAAAATATCAGACTATTTAGATGACAAAAATAGCTTGGAATTGTATGTAGTGAACTTGCTCCAATTCAATCAATTAGCAGTAAGATTAAAATTGTAAATGTGATCGCGCCATAAAATTACCTGCCTGTTCTTTTGCCGGCGTAAGAAGGTTGGAACAGGCGTAGCTAGTCTTAAGTTTGACATTTTAAAGTGATCATATTATGTAGCCTAATTAAATAAAGATTTTTTTGAATTTTGAATTTTTACATCTTAACTCTTGACTAGCCCAAAGGTTAAGTGATAATGAAACCATGTCAAAATGACACGTCATAGGAAGACGGACAGTGCAGTGTCTCCGAGAGTGTTTAATATCGCGTACAATTTATCTTGTTCAAGTATGACAGCGGAGGATTCGCAGACACCCCGACACTCCGCCGACACTTTAAATTGGTTTCGGAGTGTCCGAGACTTCCCGTCGTTGCTTAATTGCTGTTACCTTTTCTTCTTTCTCAAGTTTAATTTGATACTTTAAGTTCGAAATAATTAGCTTGTATAACAGCACCTTAGGCTTAAGAGGACGAAGAAAATATATTTAAACCATACGCTCTAATCATACCTCTCTAATATAAGTGTATTAATAATAATAGTATTTTTTACACATGTTTTACAAATAAATAATCTTTATCTTTATCTTTATCTTTAATTCAGACAATTAATTGGTCCATACACAATGACAACACATGAAATAATTAAAACAAAAGACAAATAAAAAATCAATTAATTACAATTAATTAATTAATTAATTACAATTCAATTAAAAAATCAATTAAATCAATTTGGGAATTGGGAATTGATTGGGAATTTGGATTGGGAATTGATTCTCAAATGAGGTTGCCAGAACACACCTGTGGGTACTTAAACTGCTTGGCGACAGATTCTTAACTTGAGGGTGGTAGCTAGCCAGGCGAGCACATTTTCTAGTGCTACCACCAAGCTCTCTTTTCATCACGTAGCTTTCCTTTAAAAAAACCTTAACCTCATTGTAGGATTCGAACCCACGACCTACGGATCACAAGCCGATGTCATTACTAAACCATCATCACTTTTAAAACAGCTTTTTCACTATATTCACTTTTTTAGTTTTAAACAACACAAGTCCTGTTGCTTTGTCCCTTTCAAATGCAGTTATGGATGCAGGGCGCAGTGTGTTATAACTGTTTTAAACCGTATTTAAATATGCTCTTTCCTCATTCTGAACTTCAATTAGCCAAAAAATTAATAAAGCATGTATTTAATTTGCCCACAGATCGTTGCCAAATGACTCGGTTGATAGCGAGTCCGTTTCCAAGCACCCTTTACGTGGAGATTATGAATATTTGATACAACGCCTGTATTGGGAGCTTGTTGCTGGCGGGGAGCCATGAAGAGCACTTTTAAATGTACCATGGATGTGGCATTTAATTCAAAAAAATAATATGTGCATTTTTTTCCTTCTTTCTAAAACACTTTTACTAGCTTGACTTGTTTATACTTTAGCAGATATTATTATACAAGGATGGCTCAATGCTACATAGCATTTTCTTACAATCATCTTAGACGTGCAAGAATAATGGTTGCTTCGCAGCAAAATTGATGAATGAAAATGAAAAGAATAAAAATAATAAGAAAAATTAAACAAATTAAAAATTAATTTAATACGATACGCATTAAAACGTCAAACTTAAAAGGTAACTTAAAGGCTTTAACAACCTCCTTGAACAGGCTAGAAACGCTCGGCAGATATTTTAAGGCGCGAACATAATTATCACATTGAGTGTGCATATTAGAGCAAGTACTCTACAATCCTAATTTTTCTTGTCATCTAAATAATCTGTCTATCTGCATAACTTCATAAGCTATCTCCATTCCAAATTTAACTTCCGCGTGTATAATGTTAGAGGGATTGTGATGAAGAATAGCGTGTTTACTATATTATTTTAATTCTTGCAGCGTAACTTTTACCGACAAGTTACGTAGTCAAAGGTGGTGCCTCGCTACACCTGGATTTGGAACTGGTTCTCATGTAAGGCTGCTAGAATATGTATTGATCTATTTGAACATTTGAAGAGCCACATCCGTCTCAACTGTGCACGTTCGCTTCGCCATTCCTTGCCAGCTAGTGGACGACTGGTTTACGTAAGTAATTATTTTGGAAATCCGCCAAATAATATCGAGAGGCGCGCGCGAGGTGCTTCCAGATTTGGCAGTCCGTTCCGGCATTATCCGGTGTTCCGGCATTATCTCTTGTATCGCGGCTGCGATCTTCGTTTGCATCGGAATACGCTGTTTTATTCGATAGCCGATTTTTGGCAATTAAAATATACTGTGTTCTTTCGCCGATTTTAATTTCCGTCGCGATTGATTGCTGGCGAATTTTACCTTCCAGTGATTGGAGGAATTGCATTATGGATTTTTTTGTAAATAAAAATTTAACGAGTCAACGATACGTGGTTAACGACTACAATAGAGGTATTGCACCAGTAAACTAGTTTATCTCGAAATGTGTTTTTTTACGTAGTAATAATAAGAATCAGAATCATTTATTTGCAACAAATTATACAAAAATACTTACAGACAAATGCATTATGTAGTAACCAGAAAAGATGTATTGCAATAAAGAGGCCACAAGCAAACGGATCGGCCGATAGTAAGCGCAGTCACCGTCGCCCTTGGACATTTGCTACAATAGGGGCGTTGCCAACCCTTAATAATATATTTTCAAACCTATCTTGGAATGTGTTCAGCGGTAGACTTCTTTCGGCTTATGATGATAAAGAGGGATAAAGATGAAAAACAATAACAATTATATCTTTGAATTATTATGTTAAAGATCAGGTAAAACCAGTAATTAGATAATGGTCGCGATTAGAAATACAGGCCGCCGGCGTCGTTGAATCAATTCGGCCATTATCAGAATTAATGCCGTCCCAGGGCACCTACCGGTTATCGGTTAAACCGCTAAAAGCACCGCCATACCGTTTTAGGTACCGTTAATTGGGAATCAGATATGTACCGGGCTGGAACATTAATTTTTAATAACATAGAGTTACCGTCGAAAAAATGCGCGGTAAAATTGGAAAAAAAAATAAAATAGAAAATAGATTCTTGTAGCGTAAAGTTCCTTCCAATTAGTTTCAGGTTTCGTAATAACTATAGTAATAAAAAAAACGTTATCAAAAGAACGATGTCCTAATTTGTCTGTGTTTCAAGAAAATTATATGGGCATAATCCGCATAATAGTATAGATAACTAGGTACCTACGTACACTGAGAAAAAAAATCGGAATGAAAAAAAATCTGACTTTCCTTTTGAATCTTACCTTCCAAGACCGATTGTTGGAACAGGCGTAGCTAGTTTTACGTTTGACGTTTTAAGGCAATCACAATGTATCCTATTGAATAAATAAAAATTGACTATTGACTATATCCTCATCATCTTAGACACCAATTTTTGACCTCATCATCACCTAAAATCAGGTATTATGTTGTGGTCAAAAATAACTAACTAACTGAGATGGCGCAACGACCCAAAGTGAGTCTTGGCCTCCGATAACAAAAGACGCCACTTCGGTCTGTCCTGCGCCACCTCCTGCCAGTCCTCCACCTGGAGCTCGCGCAAATCCTTCGTGACTTCGTCAAAAAAAAAAAAAAAATGAAAAAAAAATGAATGATGAATGGTCAAAAATGATATAATTTAAAATGTAAAAAAAACAATAATAATTACTGATTTGAAACACATTTGGAAAATAGAGAACGATCAGCTACTTTTGTCGCTGACTGTACTACTATTATATATATTTCATCATCATCATCAGCCGGAAGAAGTCCACTGCTCAACATAGGCTCTTCAAACTTTTCATAAAAATTTACATAAGAAAAGATTTTATTAAAACAACTTTTGACGCCACGGGTGACCAAAGGGCTGGCGCTTACCTCGGTCAACGAATCAGCCTAGCCATTCAAAGAGGTAATGTCGCCAGTCTCTTGGGCACTCTACCTGCAGGCAGCGACCTAAATCAGGTTTTTTATTTGTAGATGTTTAGTTTTATATAAATAGTTTAGCTTTAGTATTTAGTTTAATTTTTTATCCAATTGTATATATTTGATTTGTTGTATATAATAAATACTTTCTCACTTTAAACTGTAAGTACTTATAAATTCTGGTAACTGTCGAGTTTTGTAATCTCCAACTATTTTCGGTATTGTTCGACTCGGTGAAAATTAATTAAAGTCGACGAGGAGTTTTGATTGAGGTGGAGCTTTGAGTTAAATCTTTGATTACGTTAGTTTTCCGAGAACAACGGAGTCGGTGAATTTATGATTGTTAATATAAAATATTGTTAACGAGCAATAATTCTTATGTCGGAATATAAGTATAAAAAACATGTAACATTTAGAATTCATAGTAACTTCATTCTCTTACTTAAATATTGCCATTATACTCATTAATCCATTTAATTATAATAATTATATCTGTGGCAGAATGTCTACGATTGCACACATTTTATGTGCATGGCAACTTTATATTCTTTCTATCAATTTGGATGGGGTAGATTTTGGCGGGAAATAGTAGTGACAGTACTGACAGTCGATTGTATTGGGAGCTATGGTAGGAAAATATTTGGGTGGCTGTTTGGAGTGATTCATCGAGATCTGTGTGTGGTGATATTTATTCTCCTCCTGGCTTGAATTACAATATATTTAGAGCGATGGTGGCCAAACCAGGTGCCAATATCTAGATAAGTTATCGTTTGAATTCGCCATGACTCAAAACGTGAAGGAAAACATCGTGAGGAAACCGGCATATCTAGGAACCACAACATTTTAATGCCACGTTTTTGACCTCCTGGGCTCTTATTCGCTATGACCATCAAGGTTCCCTGCCAATAACTTGTGACGTCATTACTTGCTTAAACGGTCATCCCACGCAGATACCGTAACGCGCTCGCTTTACGTGGTTAAATGGCCCTATCGTGATTACAAAAAATCATCATTTGACTTTATTTCATTTTTTTAACTACTTACAGGGTAGGGTTTGATCACAAGTCACCTGCGGTCAAAGATGGCGCCACGCTACACCTGGACATCGAACTGGCACTCAAGTGGGGTTGCTGGGACACACCGATAGGTGCTTGGCGACAGATTCTTAACTTGAGAGTGGTAGGTAGTCAGACGAGTACTAGAAAATGCCCTACCACCAAGATATGGTTCCATCACGATGTTTTCTTTCACCGAATGCTCAAGTTCGCAAGCCGACGTCACTACCATCATCATCATGAGCTATCATCGTTTTATTCATTGACTTGGTGTATATATCTCCTTCTCAGTCTTTCCTTTACTTACATTCCACAAAAGACCAGCACAAAAGAAAAGCACATACTACCGTCGTAAGTGAGGGAGTATCCTTGAATCATAAACAATACCGCATTCAATTTGTAGTGCGCAATCAATAGTGATAAAGCATCTTAATCCTTGGCGAGAGCGCGATTGTATTTTGATGCGGGACGCCGCGGGATCCAGGGCCAGGATAGGGTGTACGGCATAAGCTGAAGAGGCTGGCTGACAATCAACGCTGGGGATTCATCCGTAGCATATGATGAGCGATGGTGGCCGAACGGTAATGCGTCTGCCTTACAAGACGCCAAGTACGAATCCTCTCGGCACCTATGACTTAATAAGTTATTTGCGGATTAGATTACTGCCAATTATTCTTTCTCTGAGAGAATAATTCTATAAAAGTCCTGCTTTTTCATCGAATGTACGGAATCCTAAAATGAAATTTTCTAGATAAATAGAAGTGCTATTTTAATAGGCACACTTACCATTATGTGAATGGCCTGGTTCTTACGTAACTCTATTGTTTAAAAAGAGAAAAAAGTAACAGAACCTTTCGTACCTCACACCACACTCTAAGCGCGGGATTACTGCGGATTTTTTCCCACTAAGCTGCCCGTAATTGGATCCTAAATTGACCGTGGTCCGCCCGGGAGTGGGTATTACGTCATTTGTATCGGATATTACAATATGGAGACTACATTCGGATGGTCCGAACTACTCGGTACATCGGCAATATTGGTCCCTCACTTACGACTTAAAAGTTATCTGCAGGGACATTTTTGTATACCTACTCATGCAGTTACTGCAGCCCTGAATCTAGCGTTTTTCTTAACCGGGAGAGAAACCTAATATTGGCATCTCACCTCCTCTCTCCAGCCTTTGAGATAATTTTTTTTAAAACTCACTAATATATGTGACATTTGTCGTAATCGGGAATGCTGCTGGGCAGCATTTCGAAAACTTCGTCGAGTCTTCTCGTCGCGAATACCACTATGTCTGAAGACTAATCCACCGATTTAATGTTGCTCAGCGGGCTATGGAAAGGGCTATTGCTTGGGGTTTCTCTGAGGGATCGAATCAGAAATGAGGTGATCCGTCAGAGAACTAAGTGAAGTGGCAGTGGGCTGGTCATATAAGCCGCAGAACCGATAACCGTTGGGGTAGACGTGTTCTTGAGTGGAGACCGCGACTTGGCAAACGTAGTGTAGGACGCCCTGCGGCAATGTGGAGCGACGACTTACTGCGCCGAGTGGTGCCAGTAGTTGGATGAGGAGAGCCGAAGACCGGGCTCAGTGGCGTACCGCGTGAGAGGTCTATGTCCAGCAGGGGACTGATACAGGCTGATGATGATATGTCAAATCTCTACATATGCTCTCTAATTCTGTATACCTGTAACAGCTCGTAACAGTCTCCTATTAGCACTCGAATAAACAGTCCCGTGATCCCATTAACAGTGGAACTAACCGCCAAATCTGTCGTTCGCAAGCAATTAGCGTAGTAACAATAAAATACCGCCAGCAAATAGGTAATACCTACATATTACACGAAATTGGAGTGATTCAGCGTAATTCACTTAATTAGCATGTGCGATTGTGCACCCGTTTGGTAAGCTTGTAGGTACAATAAATAGGGATGTTAACACTAATTACAAAATAATGTTTAATCTTACTTTTATGTTAGTTTGTATTATTAGGATATCGAAAAACATATTTTTGTATTTAAATATAACTTGATAATTTAATTATAATTTATAAAAATGACTTTAAATGCTATATTTATAATCTTTTGTCACGTGACTGCAAACACCAAAAAGAGCTTCTTACGTCACTAAGAATCGCGACCATCGTGTTTTTCGGTCAGTGGCGTCATGTCAGTCACTTGACAGTTGTTAGTGTTTTGGCGGAAAAATTCATAATTACTCTAATTTTGTATATTTTCTCATCGCAAATACTAATAATTTTAAATAAAATATTTTTTTTTATGGTTTACAAGAGTCAATCTTTAAAATAAAAGTAATTCCGAAAAATGATTAACATCCCTATTGTAATTACAGCGCGTAATGTATCAATAAAATATAAATATTTATTTTTTTACTGACAAAAAAAAAAAAATGTCGTCACACGATTAGTGTATTTGCCAGTGTCAGGTATAAAATATTTCAAATTCAGAAAATTGAATCAAGTATAAATGATGAGTCTTTTTTGGCGGCAATCGAATTGTCAACGTGAAAATTTTGTTTTTATTTCCAAAACTTGTGTTTCTTCGAGTGATAATGTGTAATATTGGTGGATTATTAACCATTATGTGTTCGTTAATGTGTACGAGTGTGGGAAATTGAAATAAAGTTGTGAAAGTGACTTTTCTAATTGCTCCAAAAAAGTCCGTGTAAAGTTTAAGTAAAGCGCCACTACTTTACTTAGGCACTATCCTCCTCCCATCATCTCATCATCATCACCAGCATCACCATCATCATTTAAACTTGATTCAACTCTCTGAGTTTGAAATATTTTATACTTGACACTGGCAAATACACTAATCGTGTGACGCCATAACAAAACAAAAAAAAAAAAAAAGTATAAATGATGATGATGAGGATAGTGTTTAAATAAAGTAGTGGCGCTTTACTTAACCTTTACACGGAATTTTTGGAGCAACTAGAAAAGTCACTTTAACAACTTTATTTCAATTTCCCACACTCGTACACATTAACAAACACACAATGGTTAATAATCCACCAATATTACACATTAGAAAAATAAAAAAAAAATAAAAACAAAATCTTCATGTTGACAGTTCAATTGCCGCCAAAAAAAATCTTCGTAAGAGTTTGCGACTATCGAAATAATAATTGACATAAATGGTCGTATATTTTAATGACAATGATGTTTCAACTTGATACCTCTCTGCCCGTCCCTGAGAGTAAGGGTTCCTAGCACACGGACAACAAAGTGATCCTATAACGGTCCCGTTATACTAATTGAGCTACGGAACTCGCTCGGAAGTTTACAGTTGTAAAAATTAAAAAAAAAAATAACAATTTATTGCCACTATTATAACACAGACAGCATGTTATGTTCCAGTTACTTATTTAAGTGGTAAGCTTGTAAGACTCTCACCATAGTCTAGCTTACTTACCATAGACTTCGTGAAGACGGCGCCGTCCCTCAAAGTTAGGTAAATACATACTTAGTTCAGAATTCGATAATCAAACTAAGGAATGCTGCCAATTAATATTAAAAGATTTGAAATTCAAAAATAAAATTACGCGTCTTTGATCTGATTTTGAAATTTATTTCACTATTTATTGAAAAGCTGTTTTAATGTGATAAAAATCCTGTGAGAATCACTTAGCATGGAAACCGTGGGAACAGTTAATCAGAAATAAGCACTAAGTATATCAAGGTTATATTTTCCATCAATCTTATTATTCTCTAACAAACAAATGAATAAATACGCCAACCAATCGACCATATGCAGTAGCTCAATTAGTATGAGCTACGGAACTCGCTCGGAAGTTTACAGTTGTAAAAATTAAAAAAAAAATAACAATTTATTGCCACTATTATAACACAGACAGCATGTTATGTTCCAGTTACTTATTTAACTAATTAATTATAGGGCAATAGGGCAGCCTCAGCATGTAAAGACTTTGTCATCTATAAAATTGGTTTCACCGCCACCGGCCTGCAATTAGGCAATTACCTACCACTAGTAAAATGTTAATTGCCTTTATAAATGTTTGCGAGCATCTAATTGCCCGGCAGTTTTGCGGGCAATCGCCAAATGTTTATGCACTAGTTTGGTACACTCAATTCACTTAATTAATTACTGACTAGCTTAGCGCCGCGGTTTCACCTGCATTTTTTCGTGTTATTTTGGAACATTTTACTGAAACAAATGAAGTATGGAAGGTATACTAGATTAACTGCGCATTGTGATTACTTACTCCCACAGTTTTCCCGTGATCCTGCAAGAATTTCAGAACCAATTTCCACGATAAAAAGTAGCCTATATGTTAATTCAAGCTATAGCTAGGTAAGCAATATCACCAAATTTCACTCAAAACCGTCGAGCAATTTCAACGTAAAGAAGTAAGTAAGTAACGAACATACAAACTCACAAACTTTTCCATTTATAATTATTATTGTGATTGAAAAGTGGAACTTCGGCATTTTTCTCTAAATCAAAATGATACTTCCTTTGCCATAAGTACCTACTTGTTACATAATAAATAAAAGATAATGGATATTTCACGTTTCCTAAAATCTTACCTAATAGCATTCATTTATTAACATTCATATTTTCAATAGTTTTTCTCACTATTCCTAATCCACAATACCTACCTACTACCCATCTATAGATCCTAACCTAAACTAATTTATCCTAAAACTACCATAATATAGTCACCACAAATAACAGCAACAAAAACAACTCAAGGTCCTATCCTATTCGAATGTAACTCCATTGATTTCCAAGTATACATAACAACTCGAGTGAAAAGAGCTCGGCGCCTTCACTACTGACAGTTCTTTTGGCGGGAAAGCAACAAACACTTTTTCTTACAAAACGCTCGCTTCCGCTAGAAATATTCTTTTTCTTTTACTGGAGCGAGGAGGTTTCTTTGCCCCGTGCGGTGAGGTGGAAGGAAGCGTTTTATATTATTACTGGCTGTAGTGCCAAAGTTTTACAACCTCTTTACATACGCAAAGGTAGTAAGGAGGGTAACAATCGTTAATAACTGCTGTGCAAATAGTGGCATAATAGTGGTAAGCTTGTAAGACTCTCACCATAGTCTAGCTTACTTACCATAGACTTCGTGAAGACGGCGCCGTCCCTCAAAGTTAGGTAAATACATACTTAGTTCAGAATTCGAAAATCAAACTAAGGAATGCTGCCAATTAATATTAAAAGATTTGAAATTCAAAAATAAAATTACCCGTCTATTGATCTGATTTTGAAATTTCTTTCACTATTTATTGAGTAGCTGTTTTAATGTGATAAAAATCCTGTAAGAATCACTAAGCATGGAAACCGTGGGAACAGTTAATCAGAAATCAGCACTAAGTATATCAAGGTTATATTTTCCATCAATCTTATTATTATCTAACAAACAAATGAATAAATACGCCAACCAATCGACCATAAAAAGTGTCTAATAAAGTATCCCCAGAAAGACGAGACTAATGGACTCTCCCTAAGAAATACCGAATATTAAAACCTTCCGGGATACTTATTCCTAAGGATCTCTTAATAGCAGCAATTTATATCCTTACTACTTGAGTAACATAACAAGCAGATAAATTTTGAAATCAATCGTCCAAAAAGTGCCCTTGAGGGACTGGCTCATAGAAATCTAACGGCCTAAACTAATCGACTAATAAAATATACTAATAGGTACTTAAATCTTAGAGAAACGACTGTACTTCGCACGCTTGTTGCGGGCTCGTTTTCGAACAACTTTCAAGCTGTAAATACTTCAGGGGTCAATTGTAGGCCCGACCTTTATTCAATGAACGCTATTTATCTTGTAAAAAGGCGCGTTATAAATTCGTTCGAAGAGGCCTTGCGCGACACTATACTACGCGTGTCGTCACGAGATATAAATGTAAAACCTCTTCCGTCTAATAATTTCACTGGCTTCAATGTACATTATCATCAGCCAACTGCAGAATGGACTTTTTTGGCGGCAATCGAATTGTCAACGTGAAAATTTGATTTTTATTTCCAAAACTTGTGTTTCTTCGAGTGATAATGTGTAATATTGGTGGATTATTAACCATTATGTGTTCGTTAATGTGTACGAGTGTAGGAAATTGAAATAAAGTTGTGAAAGTGACTTTTCTAGTTGCTCCAAAAAAGTCCGTGTAAAGATTAAATAAAGCGCCACTACTTTACTTAAACACTATCCTCATTACATCATCTCCTCATCATCATCACCATCATTTAAACTTGATTCAACTCTTTGAGTTTGAAATATTTTATACTTGACACTGGCAAATACACTAATCGTGTGACGCCATAACAAACAAAAAAAAACTGCAGAATCACGGTCTTATTTCAAAGAGCATGGGCACGTATGGGTCTGCATGTCAGAAACTACCAGGCTAGCCCAGTGCGGGTTGGCAGACGTCGCATGCCCATGAATGTTGTGGGTTTTTAGATATACCGGATTCATTTTTCCCATCACCGTTTTTGAGCATTGAAAACTCCGAACATAATTTATTAGAAACAAGTTGCGCCTCGTGGTTTCACCCGCATTTTTTCGATATCTCGCAGGAACCTTTTCCCGGGATCAAAAGTAGCCTATGTGTTAATTCAAGGTATAAGCTATCTCCATTCCAAATTTCATTCAGATCCGATCAGTGGTTTTTGCGTGAACAAACATCCATCCATCCATCCATACTCACAAACTTTCACGTTTATAATATTAAGTAGGATGTAGGATAGACTGAGGTGGAGTTCAAACTCGATGTCAGCGCCTTGTAAAGTGCACGACTGCACGTGTTACCCTTCGGCCACTACTGGTCTATATTTCCCTTCCAATGATCGCGCACACGTTTAAGTGCCTCTCTAAAAGCGTAAAGCAAAAGAGTCTAATATTGAAACCCGGAAACAGTTAACCGTACAACTTTTCCGAACAGTAAAGCAAACCGTATTGCAAAAATATGAGGAAACTTGGCCAATACTTCGTATATTGCAAGCTGCCTTTTTATGTGGGGCCTTTCGATTGCTCTTATGGAGCAAATATAACTCTCAGCCCGTGGTTTCGACTTGTGTGAATGGCGAGTATGTTTTATCTCTTTTAAAAGTTAAATTAAAAACAAAACACATACTCGTTTTGTAAAAAAAAATGTTCACAGCTGAAAAAGACTAGGGTCGAGTATTTGATATAAATTTCAACTTGATACCTCAACGCGTTTTGAGACAAAGTTTCTTGACAGACAGACGGACAACAAAGTGATCCTATAAGAGTTCCGTTTTTCCTATTACGTACGGAACCCTAAAAAATTATATTTGTTGTTTTGCTCTATACATACACAGAGCTTTTATAACTTGCCCGAATTCGTTGCGGGACCAAATGTTCGTGGAAGTAATACAGTACACCTATTTTATTTGTGTAAACGTTTCATTGAATTCGTGGTGTTGAGGATTTTATTGCGGGTGAAGGACCTTGTGTTCATATCAAATCAAATCAAACATATTGTATTTAGTATTGTAGAAATGAAATGAAATGAAACATATTTATTTCTGACATCCTACTAATATTATAAACGTGAAAGTTTGTGAGTATGGATGGATGGATGTATGGATGTTTGTTACTATTTCACGCAAACGCAGTATGACATTTTGCGATGTCAAACATAGGTCCCAGGTGTAGGATGCAACATGTTATCATATTTTTGTTTGATGGAGATAAAAAATTATACTAACGATCTGTAGGCCAACCATGAAACGTAATTCCGAAATTTCGTGTGATTCGTGTTCTGAGTTTGAAATACATATTTCATACTTGACACTGGCAAATACACTAACCGTGTCACGACATAAAAAAATAGGATAATGTCACTTTGGCAGCAGTTTTTTTTTTTGTTTTGTTATGGCGTCACACTATTAGTGTATTTGCCAGTGTCAAGTGTAAAAGATTTCAAACTCAGAGAGTTGAATCAAGTTTCAATGATGATGGTGATCTGATGGGATGAGGATAGTGTTTAAGTAAAGCGCCCTTTACACGGACTTTTTTGGAGCAACTTGAAAAGTCACTTTCACAAATTTATTTAAATTTCCCACACTCGTACACATTAACGAACACATAATGGTTAATAATCCACCAATATTACACATTATCACTCGAAGAAACACAAGTTTTGGAAATAAAAACAAAATTTTCACGTTGACAACTCAATTGCCGCCAAAAAAGTCAGGCAGCAGTTCTTTCATAGTTTTAGCATAGGTATTCGTTATGGAGAGACATTTTCACAACAAATACATGCGCTTTTTTTCAATTACCCATTGAGGAATCGCATACACGACCTCGCTGTCTGCTATTCGGCCATTGCGTCACGTCGGTCATCCTAGAATAACTTTTCACCGTACATTTCATTATAAAAACTGCACTCAAGTAAGTCTAAAATAAACTTAAAGTGCACAGTTCTAAATTATCTTAATTTACACTAAAAAATAACATAAACTCGGAGTTAAATTCATGGCTGTAAGCAACGTCGCCCGTCGCTTCTCCGGGGCTAATTAGAAAAATCCTTATAATCCCGAATAATTTTCACTAATTAAATTTAACAGCTGAATTCCTCCTTACACCTGCGCCCAAGAATTGGCACGAAACTTAGTTTTTTAGGGTTCCATACCCAAAGGGTAAAACGGAATCTAATTACTAAGACTTTGCTGTCTGTCCGTCGGTCACCAGGCTGTATCTCAAGAACCGTGATATTTACACAATTCACATTTTCACAGATGATGTATTTCTGTTGCCGCTAAGCGCTTAAGTGGGACGCCCATACAACAGGCATTATTTTTTTTGCCGTTTTTATAGATATACTAGCTGTTCCCCGCGGTTTCACCCGCGAGGGCTACAGCTTTATGCATGCAAAGTCTCAGCTCCATCGGTTTAAAATTGACAAAGTTTCATACAAACTTTCATCCCCTATTTTATCCCCTTAGGGGTAGAATTAATCAAAATCCTTGCTCAGCGGATGCCTACGTCATGCATAACATCTACCAGCATGCCAAATTTCAGCCCGATCCGTCCAGTGGTTTGGGCTGTGCGTTGATAGATCACAGTGTCAGTCAGGCACCTTTGAGTTATATATATTTAGATATTTATGATACGGAACCCTTTGTGCGCGAGTCCGACTCGCACTTGACCAATTTTTAAACGAAAAAGTCGGTGCAAATGTCTTTATTTTATCTACGCAATTAGTATTTGTGCTGTACTTAGACGCCAAGTTAGGAGTCTGGTCGAGGTATGAAAAGGAAAGTGTATGGGCTATTAACGTCCTGTTCTGGGCTAAATAGGTACTATTGTTGGGCAGAATATGGGCAAAGAAAGTTGTATTTTGCTGGCTTCCAGGGTAGGTAGGTAATTTGATGTGGACGTCTCGAAGCTGGCCTAAAATCGACAAGTTTAGAAGTTGGTTTGTCTTTTATGTACTTCCTTTACGATTATATGGTTTAACTAGCTTTTGCCCGTGACTTTGCACCGGTATTTAGAATCATGTACCTACTTATATTTTTATTTTATTTTAGAAGACAAAGTTATTACCTGCGACAAAATGAAGCCTATATTTTAAGTTAGAACTGCATTGAATTCCATGCAGTTGTGATGCATGTACAAACATACAAAAAATTTTATCTAAAAGTTGTTTTTTATGGCTTCTGTTGCTCTCATTAAGACCTCAATATTAGTTTTTCTTCCATATCTATACAGTACAGATATCGGCCTGTTACAATTTGTACATATAGATGTTATCAGATATGTATGGGATTTTTTTATGAAATGAAGGGAATTAATAATTCCAATAAGGCTCTCAACTAGGTGGATCGACGACCTTGTAAGAGTCGCAGGGAGCCGATAGATGCAAATAGCTAATAGACGTTCATCATTATCAGCCTTTCACGTTCCCACTGTTGGGACTCTGGCCTTCTCTCTGAGAGAGAGTATGGGCTATAATCTACCACGCTGGCCCAGTGCGGGTTGGTAGATGTCGCATGCCCTTGAAAATGTTGCAGTTCTTGGGCATGCCGGTTTCCTCACGATGTTTTCCTTCACCGTTTTGAGCGATGGCAAATCCGCACATAACTTATTATTAAGTCATAGGTGCGGGGCCGAGAGGATTCGAACTCGGTGTCGGCGTCTTGTAAGTCGCACGCCTAACCGTTCGGCCACCATCGCACTACTACTAATAGACGTTCATGGTGGGGTTCAAAGGGGGAGGGCTATGTTCAGCAGTGGACTTCTTCCGGCTGATGATGATGAATTATGTATGTATACAGTACAATCTCACTAATCCGGCACTTTGATAGATCGGCACGTCCAATAATCCGGCACCCTCTGCCCACACCTCCCTTTCCCCTCTATACCAGGTCGCTGCGTCATCGACTAGCAGTCTAACCTCAAAACTTATCACGTGCACGTGCTAAGGTATTGTTTCTTTCAAGTGAGACTAGTTTATAGTTAAAAATGTCAAATAAACGCAAACACAAAACACCCGATTTAAATAATAAAACGGAGATAATAAAATTTATTTATTACCGATGACTTTTTCAGTATAACCCAGTAATCCGAACATTCCAATAATCCGGCACCCTCCGGTTTTTAATAGTGCCGGATTAGTGAGATTACACTGTACTAACTAATAGGTATGTACCTACCTACCTAACCATTCCAAAGAGAATGTATAAAAACATTACATTTGTAACTTTAATGTCATTTCAATATTTGTAATTAAAAAAGTCACCCTTTTCAGAAAATTATGACAGAAATACGCAGGAAATGTTCAGAAACAAACCAACTGGGAGTCAATCTCGTTAAAGCAGCACCGTAATGATATTTACATTAAAAATTAAGCTAGAATACAGTGAACATACAGTGGTGGAAACAGTGAGGAAACACTGCGTTTTTTTAAGGCCCTACTATCATCAGTCTCACCCCGCAGGTGACAGAGGGGTACCTCATGCTGGTGGTGGTTGGTGCTGGTGCTGGTAGTAATAAAAACGTTACAAAAATCGCTAACAATAATCAAGTAACCCATGGTCCCATGTTTGTTTTAAATAATCAGTATTTTTTAAAACAAACATGGGACCATCGAGTGGCCATTGGCCCGTCCGTCGCCCGGTCGACCGTCACAGGTATCGCTGGAAAAACGAAGTCACGTTAGATTTGCACTTTTGTTATCGGAGGCCAAGACTCACTTTTGTCGTTGCGCCAAAATTCAATTCAAAATTCAAATGTTTTTTTTTATGTAATAGGATACTTTTTGATCACTTTAAAACATCAAACTTAAAACTATAGCTACGCCTGTTCTAACCTCCTTGCGCCGGCAAAATAACAGGCAAGAAACGCCCGGCAGTTAATTCACATTGACAATTTTATTCTTATTGCTAATTGATTGAATTAGAGCAATTTCACTAAATCCCAAGCTGTTTTTGTCATCTATAATAGTCCGATATATTTTAATAAGCTTTACTAATAAGATTGCAGTTAGTCGGTGTCGGCGCGTTGTGAAGCGCACGCGGTTACCGTTCGGCCACCATCGCTTATAAAGTACATGTTTTGCATTATATCTTCTAAAGTTATTTGTGAAGCGTCGAGAGCGCTCGCAACTCCATCCCGTGTCTCCAGTAGTCTCCACCAAGACTCGGCCAAAGATTTTTGGTCCTTTCGATTAAAAATTAACACTTCCCTGCTGTTCCCTCGCCGTTCGTCTCCTAAATCTTAGCAGTTGCGACTAAATAATAAATTGACACTGCTCCCTTGAACTCGCCGCTTTAATTTTTAACTCGTCATTTGGTTTTAAAGCAAGACTTTAAGTTGTCTTATAAGTTCGAACGTAATATCTGAATGATGAATGACTAATCCATTGATAAGTCTGTGAAATACTCTTAGTTTTATGTAAACAACCAAAGCAGTCATGCTCACGAAAGTGACTTTGCTTGCAGCGGCGTATTCCCTCCAATATGGTTGAGGAGTGCGGTGGCTGGCACATGCGTCAACTCGTGAACGTGTGCTGCTTGTGGGCTCTGGTCTGCTTTAGTTGTAATCCCGTAAATAATAATTGTCAAAATGTTTTTTCTGCATGTTTTAATTGTATAATGTTCATGTCTCCATATCATAATGTGCATAACCTCCTAGTTTTTAATTAGCTCATAGTAATAGTATAATATACTTATATTTAAACGCAGAATATCTAAAATGAAAATGTGTTGACAACAGTACGGGCCTCGAGCTTGTAGTGTAAAAACTTGATTAATTAAAAAAAAACACGTAGCTTGCAAACGCACCGGTATGCGAAGTGTACAGTCAGTGACAAAAGGTAGCTGAATGTACTCGATTTTCTAAATATTAGATTGGAAATGTATGAGGTTTCAGTTGCTAAAGAAAATCGAAAAAAGCGTCATGTTCAGTGACTTTTGTTGCTGACCGTACAATTAAAAATGTTTGTAATTCATTGGATAACTGACTCTAAACTGGCCCATGCCCTGTTTAGTTATTTCATAAAAATAAACAAAGCGCTTATGGCTGCTAAATAGCAAATAGCACTACGAATCAACAAAGCCACAGTATAAATTAATAAAGTCAAATAAACAGTGAAACCACTTTGCGCATTTTCATACAATGCGCAATAGCAATAGTGTTGCTTTTGTTCAATGGAGCTACGGTTATACTCAAATTTCCTTTTACTTTTTTGTACTACAACTCCTACTTTTCTTTTGTTATTGAAAATTCTCTTACAGTCATAACAATAACACAGAAACTTAGCACAATTTGTGCGCAGGAAATTCGAGAAGAAAGGAGAAATTTATCGAATTTTCTCAAACTACACCAAGTTAGCGTACCAACGATATTATTTAAGAAAAAAAAACCTTTATTTTAAAGCGGACGGTAACCTATAAGTGAGTTCCTTAAGTAACCAATTCATTTTTAAAATACATTCTAAGAAATTTCTCCGAAAAATCGGAACCTTGTTCGGAAAGTGAAATTAGAGCACCGCGCAAGTTATAGCAGGTAGCGATCTTCATACTTTCAGCTCATTTAAACGCTTATCATCAAACAAGTTATGAAAAAGTGAAAACAACATATTTAATTTATGAACCGGAATACGTTGTCAAGGTAGACCTCTTACTAGGTGGACGGACGACCTCGTAAGAGTTGTGAAGCCGTGAACAAAAATGACCAATGCCCGTTCACTGTGGCGTTCAAAGGGGAAGGCCTTTGATGGCATGACGCCACCTTCGACCACATTGTCACTTAACGTCTGTAAATTCTTACTATCCGTTGGTCGTGGGTTCGAATCGTACAACTTGAGCTTTCGGTAAAGGAAAACATTGCTATTCAATCTCATCCCTCCATCACGGTTCTACCACCGATCATCTCGTCATCGAAACAAAGCTCATCCACACACTATCGAGTCCTGGAAATCCCACACCTCGCGATTTATGCGCTCCTTTCTCCCACATACTTGCAAAATGTGGAATGAGCTCCCCCCACAAATCTTTCCGCTGTGCTACAGATTGCAATCCTTCAAGATGGGTGTGAAAAGAGTTCTTAAAGGTCGGCAACGCATCGGCAACTCCCCTGGTGTTGCAGATGTCCATAGACGACGGTGACCGCTTTCCATCAGGCGGGCTGTCTACTTGTTTGCTAATACAGAAAACGGTGTGTTCCAGTAGTATCACTTGAGAACCAATGGCCTTAACAGTACCTAAGTATGTACATTCTGACAGCAGCCCTATTCCAAACTTTAGGTATCATACTCTAGATTATATCTCTAATTTAAAAAAAAAATGGTTACCTCTCTTGACTTGGCCCTCGCTATACAGGGTGGCGCTCGATTATGGGGCATTAAGGGTGTATAACCTTTACGTTATAGATAGTTCTGGCCTTAGATAATATTTAGTTGATTCTCAAGCACCTATCGGTGTGTTCTCCTCGAGCCAGATCCCCATCAACTGACTTGTAGTCAAACGCTACAGTGACAGAAGTAAAAAATAATAAAAGAACCATCTCTATTACGACTTATACGATGATTTTTTTAGCTTTCTCTATAGGGGAAAAAAATCTTTTAAGAAATGGAATCAGATGCCTTGCTGACTGTACCTTTTTACATAAACCAACAATAGAATATTTATTCGTTCCAAAATTAACCACTGGTTTTTCTAAGATGTGTCTCACTATAACTGAAACGTTGGCCACCCTTAGTGCCCCATCATTCAGCGCAATCCTGTATATACGAGGTCGAGTCCCATGTAATGGACAAAGTTGTTTTCCTGCGATTACGCGCGCCCGGCCCCGGTGAGTTACGCAAACGAGAAGAACTGTTTAAAAAAATAAAAGCGTTTTAAAAACACGCTCTTTTTTCCAGGAAACAAGAGAAGTTTAGTCGTTTTTGTACGCGCGGATATCGTGCGGCAACGCGTTGCAATCGCGATGCATGACATCTATGCAAACGCAAAGTGCCTTTACGCGCTGATAGCGCGCGTTCAACGCGTTTTAATTAAACGCTCGTCGTATGCGTTTTAAACTATCCTCATGACTAGCCTATGCAAACAACAGACTTGTTTTGGAAGTGCTACATTTTTATCCTACGAAACAGAAAAGTAGGTGGTTCTCAAATCGATGTTTTAATTTTTTTTGTGTTGACTTAAGTTACATAAAGAATAGTTTGATTTCAATGATCATATTTTTTTTTCACAATTTCTAGATGGTCAAAATTTTACTATAGCATATCATAAAGGTATGTATGTGCGAAGGTATATTACAGGAATAAAGTGGGTTTTCACAAGTTGTTTTTGTGCCTCCATTTAATAAAACTCTATGCACGAGATTTTATCAAAGTAGCAGGCGATAAAAAAGTTAATGAATTAATTTTAGATGATATGTTGCAAAATACCAGTACCTAAGTACGACACAGTAACAACAACACCTCACTGAAATAATAATTATAGTTGGTCACTAATTTGTCAATTAAACATAGCATAGCTGCCAAATCCACCTTACTTTTATATCGGTCCAAAATCTGACACAGTAGAAAAGGGCGTTTTAATCATGATTCGACTTCATAACGAGTGCGATTTCGGGTCATAAAACAAACGTTATTTGTCCATTGCAAAGTTGGAACGTATTTAAGAGTCGTTAGGGGCGCCGACAGGACAGTAAAATAAACCCAACTTTTTCAATCATTGACCTACTTTCTGTATTTTACAGAAAGAAACGTTGGACAAATATATTTCTAGAAAATCCGATTTCGCTTTATTCGATCCAACCATTTTTTTAAAGTTTAAATACATATTATAATTCAAATTTTACGAACAATAGATGGACAACATCCTCTTTTAGAAGTAAGATAAACAAATATATTTAAAAGAGAAGAAGAAAAAAGTTGTCGCCAAGCAGCTATCGGTACGTTCCGGCAGCCCAACTTGAGAGCCAGTTCCCAATCCAGTGTAGCGTGACGCCATCTTCGACCACATCGTCAGTTAACACCAGGTGACTTGTGCTCAAACGCTTCTCCGTAATAAATAAAGAAAAAGATCAAGTAATTAATGAAGTAATTCACGTCCCCTGTAAACCAAAAACGGCTTACGTAGTACGAGAGCAATAAGAGCAATAAGAGCACCATAGCACGGTCGCCGGGCCGGTTCCATGCTGAACATTCACGCTACAACTGAACTAGCCGACAACGCCGTGCTATATTTGTCCAAGAATAGGTAGCGGTGTGACAAAGCATGCAACATTGGGTCGGGACAGGTTTGTCTTCAAGTCAAGGGAAGGAAACATGAAATGAATGATATAGCTTGGTGGTAGAACAACTTTAGTGCTCGCCTGGCTACCTACCATCCACAAGGTATGAATCTGTCAGCAAGCACCTATACGGCATATTCCGGACGCTCAATTAAATTGAATAGAATCGAACGTTAAAACGAAAACGTTTTCATTAATAATTATCAGACTCTTCATCACAATAAAAGGAAAAAAGCCTGCAAAGGAGACGAAACAAAAGGTCGCTCTCTAAATTACAAAGCAGTTTTAACGAAAAAATTAAAATTCACGTCCTGCCTGCTCGGGTTTAGTGGAATAATTCAGATTTCTGTTACATTTAGGTGCTCGTGTTTGTTACTTATTTCAGACTGGACCTTGCTCAGTTCCCAGTTTTTTAAATATTATTTTTTGAATAAAAATCAAACCAAAAACATACTAATATTATGAATGCGGAAGATTGTGAGTGTGTGATTGTATACCTACCTATGATTGCGGACTGTAACCGCGAGGCGTAAGTAGTTAGAAGAAGAAAGAAAATATTTAATCATATCATTATATAATGAAAACTCGAAAATTTTCTTTAGAAGCTTTCTTATGCTCTCCTGCCTAGCTATCTCTCACTCTAAAGTTAAGGATCTGTAATGAAGCACCTATCGGTGTGTTCCAGCAGCCTCACTTGAGAGCTTATATCGTGGCGCCATCTTAGACCTTATAGTTACGAGAACGCTATAAAAAATTAGAAGAAATTGCATTGCTCGCGTACATTAGAACGGGCCGCGCCACAAAGAGTTCTTGCCTCTCTTTCGAACATTAAAGGAACGATAGAGATGCATGCGTTTTACCATGTCTTGCGGTGCGCGAGGCTTCACGGTACAGTCGTCAACAATAACCATAACATAACTTCAGACGCGTACAGTCAGCGACAAAAGTAGCTGATCATACTCGATTTTCTAAATGTATTTTAGGTCATTAATTTGTGTTTTTTACAACTTACAAGGTAGGGTTGACGACAAGACAACTCACCTGATGTTAAGTATTGATGCTGTCAAAGGTTGATGTTTAAGATGGTGAATGTAATCGGAAAATCTGTTAATGTTCAGCGACTTCTGTGCTGACTGTAGGTCTGAAGTTATGACATAGAGTCGGTTCGTATCGATCGGCTACCTTCGTCCAACCATATCATAACGAAACACGGATATTGAATGATAAACAAATTACATCGCACAAACATATCCGAGCGTGGTAATTGGCGACGCTGACCGCTCGCCGCCGGCGGTGCTGCCCTCGTCATTGGATTATAACGATTATCGGTACAGTCAGCGACAAAAGTATTGGATCACACTCAAGTTTCCAAATGCGTATTAGATCAGTAATGTCGGTAATTTTTTTACAACTCACAATGTAGCTTTTGACCACAATACAACACAGTGTTATCCAGGAAGATGTACAGTAACTAAATTAAACACGAAAAAAACCAGCTACAGAAAATAAATTCCTCGTTTTTTTAAAGAGAATGCTTGATCTCATCTCTAAATTTATTAATTGATCTCATCTCTAAAAAAACAAGTCGCAGCAGAGCCCGTGAATTTGACAGCCATTGCAAAATATCAGAGCGTTCTCTCCACCCGCATCCGATGAATCGAACCGATTTCGCGGGAAAAAAGCTATTCCCCGATAAATCCTGGGAAAAACACGGCGAGTGATTGAATGCACTGTCCCGACTAGATATTATGGATATGTATACAACACTTAGCACTCTATAAAACAAAGTAAAAGCCGTTTCGGAAATTTCGAACACAAAGCGCCCTCTCTGCTACATTGCACAAGTAATAAAAGATACATTTATTTTTCCGGGCAAAGGTACAATGTAAAAGAAATTGAATAATATAAATATTATTATGTTGAGCACCCGTTCTGCAAGGAACTGGTGCCTGCAGTAGGCATAATTGCCTGTGTCACAGGTCACCAGGCCCCACTCCACGGATCTGACATAAACACTTAAAACTAGCATGCAAAAACTAAACATAACAAAAAAAAAAAAATTAAGTAAAATTCTAAACAAAAATAATTTTATATGTAAGTAGGTAAAAAACAAACAAGTAAGGTGAACATTTTGACAATCGATAGGTTTTTTCTAGAATTTATTATTTGAATGAAAAACTTAACAACTGTTAGTGACATACAAACGCACACACAAACTTTTCTATTTATAATATTAATAATTATATATAAGTAGGTATATTGTAAAGAAAATCAATTTGTGTATTGATTAATTTATGGACTCCATAACGGCAGGATCGATTTTGATTAAATTTTCAGCCAATTACCCCAGCTCCTGTGAAGTTGGTAGCGTACGGATCAAAACCTTTTTGTTGCTTTTTGTCACTTTCGTGTCAATACTTTCTAAAATTACATTTTTTCTATGTTACTTCAATGTAGCTTATTCAGTAAAATAATTGTTAGAGGTTAAAACCTCAGCTGGAACGATCACAGGCAATTTTTACGAAGTTTGAAAACATTGCTTGTGCGAGGCCAGTCTGGCTTGAGTCGTAGTGATCGGACCTCCCGAACTCTGCTGTGCCAAGTACCTAGACTAAGTACTCATTGCTGAATAAATAGTTTGCAAACTATGTATTTCGTTTTTCTGTTACCACCTATCATGAACCACCCTGATGATGATGATGGTACACTTTTTAAAGAAAGCCCTGGGCTCGGCCACCCGTCATATATAATAAGTGTGACTCAGAGTTTTAATCAACTATATTTCTAAAGCGACATTCTCAATTTCTCAAGTTGGTACTTTATTGGCGTTTCATCTTTTGCGACGGCAACTTCTTAGACCATTGTGTGGATCGCGTCCATTGAACCATCTAGGGAAGTACGGACCGACGGTCCAACACCATATACGGATAACCGCTCAGTATCTCAACTTGGTTAAAAGTTACTTGAAAGTATTTGTTCTGTGCTCCAGCAGCCTCTCTTGAGGGCCAGGTTCTCCCACTCCAGGGCCCTTATTTGCTATAACCATCAAGATTCCTTGCCAATAACGTGTGGCATCATTACGTGCATTAGCGGTCATACCACGCAGATAACGTAACGTGCCCGCGTTAAGTGCTATAATATTTTCTATTTTTTTCTATGAAAAGCTAACATGTAAGAAATTACAATTTAAAAAATCTTCGTCGTCTTGGACGGATTTTCATCAAATATAGCTAAAAATGTATAGCTAGCGCCATCTATCTATGATTTAGATACTAAGTTTATTCAGCTGTCAAAAAACATCCCATTCAAAAGAGTTAGAGTTGATTTACTGCCCATGTTTGCACAGTGTGATCTTATTCTAGAAATCGAATAGGAAACGCAGGTTAGGTTCCTTTGTCTCGCCAACTTTTAAAAGTTTCAATGAGTCTGGGAACTCGGCGAGTCGTTCTGGGTAATCACGAACGAACTCCGGGCCTCCGCCGAGCTCTAAATAAAACTTCTACTCATTTCTTCGGTACATCTCTTTTCATTTTAGTACTTACGTATCGTGACTTCGGAGTTTAGGTTATTTCACGAAGGAGAATGAACTCTTAATACAAAGGTAGAAACGTGACGTAGAATTTTTAGACAACAACAGCCTCAGCGCATCGTGTATAATTTGGGAGCATTCAAGTCAAGAGTGAATTGGTACTTCTAGGCAAGCATGCTCTATCATTGACCTCGTCATCACTTACCTTAAAGTGAGACTGGGGTCAAATCAGGCCTATCTGTTATAAAAAAAAACACTATCTAATGTTTCGGAAACTATGTAACCGTGATCCTTTA
Organism: Opisthograptis luteolata; assembly: GCA_931315375.2. Taxonomy (NCBI): domain Eukaryota; kingdom Metazoa; phylum Arthropoda; class Insecta; order Lepidoptera; family Geometridae; genus Opisthograptis; species Opisthograptis luteolata. The sequence goes on along the minus strand of OV928042.1, from coordinate 1,329,163 downwards.
ATTTTCGTATGGATCGTGATTGCAATTCAATTGTCATCAATCAATGAGAGCCTGTTCTTTTACTGGCGAAAAGGAGGTTGGGACAAGTGTAGAAAGTGTGTACCTAGTGTGTGTGTTAAAATGATTTATTTTTTTGTTGCAATTTTTTATTTCCACACTATTATGCATTTTAACAACACACACTGTATGTTACTCGCTCAAATGAAAATTTAATTTTCACAATTATTATAATGCATGCTGTCCTCACCTTGTCGCGACACTACTCGCGAAGCTAAACTGGCAACACCGCGGTCCGAGACCCGCGGCATAGTCTATGGTAAGGATAGATTGCACATCCTTTTCCCGCGTAACATTCGAGACAATAAGATCTCCGAGTTATAATTTTATGTGTGAAAGTGAAATACTGGTCGAGAAGGACACCACAGCGGTTTGCAAGCTAAGTTTTAGCCCTAAGATTGATATTACTAAAACGTTTTATATGTACTTAACTTACGTCACACGCAAATCTGCTTAAATTCACACCGGCACTAGCGCGGCGTCATGCCGCCATTTGCAAGCGATATCTTGAGCATAACGCCAACCATCTAGACGAGATGATTAGGGATCTGACTTATGACAATTAAACGACCCTGCGTTGACAATGCTAATGCCAGCCAGTAGAAAGTAAGCGAGGCGAGAGCCTGATGTGAAGTGACTGTTCGAACTGATGACTAACGTTGTAAGCATATAATATTGTAATTCCACCGACCGACTAGAGTGTGTTGGTGATGTAAAGGGTAACGGCGTAAGGCCCCAGAACGGGCTGCTGACCACGGTCTCCTAAGGTATACTAGCGTAAGGCCGAAAGAAAGGGCGGCTGAGTACGGCTCCAGAACGAGCCATTGACCACGGCTCCAGAACGAGCCACTGACTATTGACCACAGTCTCCTAAGGTATACTAGCGTAAGGCCGGAAGAAAGGGCGGCTGAGTACGGCTCCAGAACGAGCCACTGACCACCGAGTACGGCTCCAGAACGAGCCATTGACTACGGCTCCAGAACGAGCTACTGACCGTTGACTACGGCCCCTGAAAGGGCATGAGGGTATATGTTAGGTGAAGCCGACGAGAGTGAGCTTCTGACATACTTACCATATTGAACTGTACTCTATACACTTCACATATCACATTTCATATTTATATTGACTATATACCATATTATACATGTGTACATATATACCTACACTTTACCAATATATAGGCTAGCTTAGTGATGTCTTATAGAGATATCATAAATCATTTAAACTACAGGTGGTGAACGGCGCATTGGAGCTCTTACTTGTACACGATGCAGATGAGAGTTCGTTTTACAACCAGCTGAGGAGGCAGGATGAGGCAAGGGATGATGAGGAATAAATGGACAACAAACTTAGAGATAAATCAAGGTATGAGATTTTTATTGTTAGCGGTCGACAGTCATCCTCACCGAGTTAGGTTTATTCTTGTGGGTATGTGGGTTACATTGACTAAGCATAAACTAATAGCAGTAAGGCGAAGCAACACATTCTACATATCTAACGACATACATGATTATGCTATGTAACAACATACGCGCGCAAGACACACCTGTCAATGCTGTGACATTTGATTAAAAGCTTCTAAGAATTGTTATTAATCTTCGAATGTATGATTGTACACTGTGTTGGTGAGCTAATAAACAAATAATAAAATTCTCGCGGAAACTTTTCCGAATTCGTGGACAGAAGAGTTTCAGAGTGAATTAGAATCGCACTGCTGACCTTGTAGTCGCAGTCAAACTTGCGTCGTCATCATCAAGCTAACAAATTGACAGTCGTTTACCCAGAGGCGCAGTGGGGAGCAGGCGAGGTGATTCTCGCTCAATCGCGAATTATCGCCCACTCGCTCCCGAGGGGCGGCCGCGTCAGACTCGCGCCCCGCAGTGACAATGAAAGGTTTATTTATTGTAGGCGACAGCTCAGAATTGTTTGTCAATTTGTTATTGCATGTGTTGGATTGGAAAAACTCTTCTGAACCGATCTCCTTGTTGTGGAACGTTATGGCTAGAGGTGGGCGTTTAAACGAAAAGCGGTTTAAAAACGCCGCTTTTAAAAATAAGCACATAAGCGGGCTTATTAAAATAAGCAGACTCCGTTTAAACGTTGACGGTTTTTTTTCCAAAGTCCAAACAAATGCAAACCTTATTCCAATACGGATACAACTGAAAATCGTCGCTCTTCAAAATAAGCGCATAAGCGGGGCGCGGGCTGATGAAAATAAGCCGACTTAGTTTAAACGTTGACGACTTTTTTCCAAAGTCCAAACAAATGCAAACCTTATTCCGATAGGTATACATTTCAAAATAAAATCTGATTGTTATAAGCGTAAGACTCAAAATAAAGATTTATAATTGGTTTGGATTCACATTATTTCAACCTTATTTCTATGCATTGAAGGCGCAATATTAATTGAATTAGATGTCATATTACGCGGCTAAATTACGTTCTGCTTATTTACGTAATATTTGTGGGGGACTGGCAACGCCTTGTGTTTGGTTGGTTAGTGTTTTACAACGAAACCGAAATGTTCCTCCGTCTTCCATTTAATTTTCTAGTTCGCTTTTTGTTGTTGACAAATTAAGTTCAGCGAGGGCTTATTTTGTTTATTTACATTACGCGCGCGAATGAGCTTCGAGACTTATGTGTTATGTAACAAAAAAACAACAAAAAAGGCATTATTCATGTATAATATCGACGGTGGAAAGCAATACTGCTGTAACCCTCAAAACCCAAACTGTTCACCAGAGCCAAAAAACTTATCAATTTTTCGAAAAAAAATCATAACTTTGTACTCCTTCGAGCTGTATATTCCATATTTTTACCAATAGTGTATTTTTGAAAGAAGTATTATTTACTTTTTAAAAGTTTTACCTAAAGTTCTTAATAAAAGAGTTTATGTTGGTTACAGCATTCGCGATTTCTAGTTCAAACCGCAAAACTGCTGTACTTGTTGATGGTGAATGTATGAAAAGTTAATTTAGCTTCTTTATTTGAGTCCGCAAAACTGTCGTAACTGACTTTTAAATTTAAATTAGTACTCGTTGTTGCTATAACCTACATAATGTTCATTAACTACAGTAATACATAAATGGAGTAAGAGTTTATGTTGGGAAAATTAGGCAAAAATAAACTGATGTAAATACAAATTGTGAATTCTTTACGTTCTAATGAAATGTCAATCCAAAAGTAATAGGCTTTATTATTCATTAATTATTATGAATAATTATTATTTGCTTATATAACACAGATTTTTCATTTTCTTGAATAAAGTCGCTATCTTCTCTATATGTATCCTCCAACCTGGTCTTAAAATTTATTGTTTTAGAATTTCAGTTCTAAATAAATGGTGAAGTTTTAAACCAATAGTTTTCTACTGTCATATTATTACATATAATGTAATATCTGGTCCATGAGGAGTATTCAAGACTTTTTGCATGTCGAAACTAGCTTAAAGTGTACTTTTATCTTTCTTATTTAACATCCAATGATATTTAGAACTATTGTATGATTCTTCCTTCTCCTCTATATGCTTTGCCAACTTGGGGTCTTTTACGCTCAGATAAGGCAAAGTTCGAGTGGATCAAGAGCTAACAAAACAAATCGTACGTGGAGTACGTCAAAGATGTGTATTTTCTCCGCTCCTTTTTAATATTTAGGAGGCAATAATTGCAGAAGCTCTCGAGGGTGCTGAAGAAGGAATAATTGTTCATGGTCGAAGACTAAATTAATGAATGTCGGAAAAACACAAACTATTTCACCAAATCTGGTTGTAAGGGACCAAATGGTACAGAGAGTCTAATCGTGCAAATACCTGGACTGCATCGTTAATGACCAAAGTGATCACAGCGTAGAATAAATGTAGAATTTGTAGAAGTTAAATGTCGGATAGAATAAGCTCATAATGCATTTCTGCAAATAAATCATCTCATCTGCAATAGATCTAAGATTCGCTACTAGGATGCGTTTAGCACGGTGCTACTGGTTTTCTGTTCTTCTTTATGAAGCTGAAGCATGGACTCTAACAGAAACGATGCAAACGTTTAGAGGCATTTGAAATTTGGGTATACAGAAGAATAATGAAAATATCGATATGATAGTGTCCAATGAAAAGGTGTTGCGAAAATTACGCAAGGTGGAAATTCTAAACACTATTAAAATGCGTAAACTGCAGTAACTTGGTCACAGTATGAGGAACGAAAAGTAACAGCTACTCCAGCGTCAGGGAAAAATCCAAAGAAGGAGAAAACCTGGTAGAAATCGTACCTCATGGCTCAAAAATCTCCGGACTTGGTTCAAAATGAGCACAAGATCCCTGTTCCGAGCAGCAGCATCAAAAATTAGGATATCCCTAATGATAGCTGACCACCGGTAAAAGATGGCACCACAAAAAGAATAACAGAAACTAAATGGGACCACATACGAGGAAAAGTACCTCTAAGAGCTACTGATGGCTCTCTTATAACCAGTAAATCGGCGGGCCGAAAATGTTAATAATCTCCCGAATCTGGATCGCACAGCGGACATCGCTTTTATTGTATCACTCTCTGACTATCCCCAAGACAGTTATTTAGATGACCCTCCAAGTTTGCAAGAAGTTGTCAGTGCTATTAAAGCTCAACCTATTCAAAAGCTGTAGGCATCGACAATACTCCTGGAGAGCTTTTTAAATATGGTGATGAAGTGTTGCATACTATAATATGGAAGTACTTTACGCGCATGTGGGATGAAGGAAGAACTAGTCCCCTCAGACCTTAAGGTAGCATAAGTAAAACTGAAGTTATGATGATGGATGCACCAGACCTTGCATCTGTGAATCTGTGACTAATGACAGGTGGAAATGGCTTAAAACATGTGGATAGATTTAAATATCTTGGAAGTACTGCAACTGCTATAAGTGACCTGGATGCAGAAATTAATTATAGGATTGGGGCTTCTTATGCTGCTTTTGGTAAACTAAGGTCTAAAGTGTTCACTCGCATGACATTAACTTGACTATTAAGGTAGAACTTTATATGGCGATTGTTCTGCCAAACCTGTTGTATGTGTCGGAAACCGGATACTTGTATTCCAGACACATCCGAGTTCTAGACCGATAAACAAAATATGCAAATACTTTTAATGACATGAATTTTTCGTTTTTAGTTTTACAATATTCCACATATTCGGTACAAGTTGAATATATTCTTTAACTCTTGGGGAGCTATAGACGTACGACCACTATTTTGAACTGACGCATGTCGACTGCGACGTTCCATCGGTAGAATAAAATCGATGCCCTCGAAAAAAATTACGCTTTAAATGCGTGTACCCAAGTTTTAGGAATCGTAAAAGAAGGATGTAAGTTTGTTAAAACCACTCAAAAGTACCAAGTAAAAGGTTGTTACTGTGATATATTTCATTTTATAAACCCACCTACATGTTGTAATTCTAGCTTCATCTGCTCTTTCAATCCGCACAAACGGAGTAACCTTAATAAGGAATAATTTTTCGATCAGCATAAATGCTGTAACTGACATGCAATTCAAATATTCGATTGATGAAACGTTTTAACAGTACCTTGCAAATAAATGAGTAGATTTAGTGCGTTTTACAGCATTTTACTGTCTGAAAATATGCGTTTGTCACAAAAAATTCAACGCTGTACAGAAACTTCCGATGCTCCTATCGCAACGAGAGTCGTCCCATTCGACGCAGTATTTTTTTCTGATTCCAAATATGTAATAAAAAATTTTTTGAGGTTATGTCACTTACAGCTGTATCGCTTTCCAGCGTCGATATATAAAACAAGAATGTAAATATACCGTAGTGAAAACAAGTGTAAATAATACATGATGTAAATAAAATCAATGAACTTCTAAGTACGCCTGAAATGAAACCCAGTGATTAATGGATTGATAATTCATTTCAGACAGTCGCCTGATAAGTACGAAGGGAAGTTCATTAATTCATAAATATTGTTACTTTGTAGTCTAAAGTATTTATTTAGTAAGATAGAAGATAAAAAATATTAAAAAAAATATATAAAAAAACTATTCCAAATTACAACATAATAATAACAAATTTCTTTAAGCTAGTAACAACACTAGCAAAGCCACAAATCATTAAACGCTTTTGTTAACTCTCGGCGTTTGTCACTAGTCGCTATTAAACATGTCTCTTGTCTCCGTTAATTCAACAAAAAGCGATTAAGCGTTCGACGACTTTTTCAAGCGGCTTAATAATATAAGCGGAACGCTTTAAGCGCGTTGTTAATTTTAAGCAGTTTGTCACATCTTTACTCAAAAGTGTAAAAAGATAAACAAATCAAATCTATTCTAAAAAATAATTGTGTAATCGATATGGCTGGCTGTTTATTCCGTAAGCTGGTTGTTTATTCCGTTATCTATATGCTTAATTTGGCATTATTTATCTTACATTGAAATTTGAACTTTCAGGTTCTCTGTTCAACACTTCTCTATCAATATATCGGCTTAATAATATAAGCGGAACGCTTTAAGCGTGTTGTCAATTTTAAGCCGTTTGTCACATCTTTAGTTATGGCTATCAATGTGACAGAATGGCTGTATTTTATAAGTATAAGATAAAATAAAACAAGAACAAGATTTTGTTTTTGTTTTTCTTTTATTAATTGATCATCTGTATAATGTATACCGTTGCAATTTTTATAGACAATTCACACAAGTAAGGCTAAGTTTCATTGTTTAAAGGTGAAGACAACATGCGAAATAGAATACTTAGCGTGACAATTTGTTAAAAAAAAATAGTTTACATACAATATTGATATTATAACATATTAAATCATCTCGTCATAATCATCATCACCATCATTAATACTTGATTCTACATTTCAACTGTTTCGAGTTAGAAATATTTTTATTACTTGACACTGGCAAATACACTAATCGTGTGATACCATAACAAAAAAAAAACACAGCTATAACTTCGTCGAAGTTATTATCTGTGGTTGTAAAACAATAGTTTGACAGAATCTGTCAAACTATAACATAACATCCGATGTTATGTCAAATCAAGGTGCAGACTTAATTTAGGTAGGTACAGGTACTGCATTAACTGTCTAACGTGAAAAAGGTAGTTTTCCTCCCCATTAACACAGTAATGTTGACACTCTACTGCTTGGCGAATTCATTATGACGTCATAATAGCGGAAGTCGGTCAGTCGTATAAACTAATCTAATCCCGACGCGCCGGGATTCTGCGCTGTCCAACGCAGATAAAGCTGGTCAATTGTGAGTGACGTAATGGTAGACCTGTTTGGAATTGTTTCAATTACCCACTGATCGAACCTGTTTACTGCATTTCGCATGTTCATCGTTATTTTAGGAACGAATCTTAAAAATGCAATAGGAAAAATGACTTTGATATAACTTACAGATAATAAAATAATATACTCAATCAGAATAAATTGAAAAGTTGTAAGTCCAGTGCCAATGTTTATGCATTTTTTTCTTCATTTTTTATTTAGCCTTGGCAAATAGGTCGTATTTTTGTAAAATTTCAGTCTCTTTTTTCCCTTTAGTGTTTTCCTTTTTCAGTTTCCCTAATTTATAATACCGCTGATTTATTATTTAGTCTCATCTACACATGAGATGTTTTATATAATTTTTAGACAGTATCGCTGTATTCGTTTTGAAATTTCCGAATAATTGTTTAATTTCCAACATATTTCTTAGGCATTTTCTAGTTGCGGAATGGCAACCCTAGTTCCACAGACTACAAATTATCAACAAATAAAGAAAGAAAACAAAGTTGTTCGTTTGGCGCGAAATTCACAGCAGTTTTCCCGCGTTTCAGTTGTCAATTTGACGACGTGAGCACAGCAAAGGCCATAAGACCATTCTGCCTGCTTCGGCCTTTAATCATGCCCGTTCATCTCTGCAAAGCTGGAGCACTCGGTAATTGCTTGCGAGAGCTATTATGTACCTTGATGTCTGGTCGAGCGCGATGATATAGAACCTGTGTGGGCTCTGTGTCTTAAACAAGGCATTGGGATGGCCGTTACATAGGTGGTTAGAGTGACTAACTGAATTATAATACCTTTGTAAGTGATCACAGTGCCATGTTGTACCAAGTCTTTCCACAGTACTACAAATTGCAGTCGACGCAGTAAGTACTCGGATGGTGAAATCAAATGCGTCTTGTGGTACATATACGAGTAGATCACTGTTTTAGAATTTTTTTATATAAATGTAAAATGATCAGATGTAGTGTACCTACATGTTACTGTTTTTTCCACTAATGTTTTTTTGCTACAAACAAAAGTATTGTCTATTGATTTTGATTGAGATAGTGTAGAAACGGTTTTGTCTTGTATGAATTAACTTCGCGCAAGCCTTATTTGGCCGACCGAGTGGCTGATGGTTGGATGCCCTAGATACCACTGGAGGGACGCGTTGGATGCGGACCTACGCGAACTCCAGACTCTGAACTGGGCTGAAATCGCTCAGGAGGAGAGGTGCTCTCTCGTTTCAGAAACCAAGATACACTTAAGCTCACTGAGTCATCGGAGTTAGTTATTCGCAGCCTTATATTTGTAATACAAAGACATCTTTTGGCAAATTTCAATTAACATACATTACTAGGAACTGGGCCAATTACAAGAGTGCAGCTTGTTTTTGCCGTCATCCAAGGATAAACTAGCCTCATTACAAGATTGTCCGGGATTTAGTTAGTTCTTTAATTCTACAGCTACAAAGTTATGGAGATCGCAGCGCAGTAGTTTGTCGAATTTCTGTTCTTCTTTAATTTATTCCTTGAAGAGAGCCCGATGAATTGTTACTGCGACGTGTCTATATATTCAGATCGGTCTTAAAAGTGATCAGTCAGACCGTTTCCACTTTTCATCAGAACCAGTAATATCAAATCAAGCATCCCTTCGTTATCAGATGAACCGAGTCTCCCAAGAGTGGTGAGATCCCGTTTTATTAGAGTTTCTTTTTAATTTCTACGGACCAATTAGAGACTCTCAATTGGATATTCGAATGCGAATCGACATTTTCGAATCTTCATCGATGCCCGCGGGAAATCGGCCGATATCACTGGTTATGTTCAGTTACTAGCTGTTCCCCGCGGTTTACCCGCGTGAACTACGCGGAGAAAAAAGACCTTCCGAAATACAGAAGGAATTTCCTTCCCTTTTGATACAGAAGGAAAACTAAGGTAAAATAAGGAAGGAAAGGGTTACATTTTGGATGCAATCGGTCTTTGAAGGTCGATCTCAGAAGGGAAATCAAGATTTTTGCTCAGGGTACAGTTTATCGCGATAAAAGTAGTTTTCACACCCATCTTTAAGTATCCTATGACCTTCCCAAGGGTTCAAATTTTTAAAATAAATGTGGCCTAAGTTACTCATTATAACATTTACTATCTGCAAGTGAAAGTCCCGTCAAAATGGGTCAGTCCAGCCGTTTCAGAGATTAGCCGGATCAAACAAACAGACAGAAAAAAGTTTCATAAATTAATTTTTTGATGTAAATGCCGTATACTTTTATGAGCATTAGTAAAAAGCTGTTAATTTGAAATTACAAACAGACACTTTTATTTATTTGTATAGATGTCTGGTTATTTCGTGTGCACGCTCGGTGAACACTCGTCGGGCGTTAACGAACTCTGTGAATAATTGAGGAAAAATATTTGCACATTTCGGTTTGTAAATGTGGTGACGGGGCGTGGTTTTTTTGTTGAGCGGTAATGTTATTGCTGGCAATAATAGTTTTCTGTATTACGCATGTTTTTAACTCTAATTTCTATAACAGACTTTAGAAATTATTTTGTTCCACAAGCACAAATATCTTGAGATAAGTTTATTAAGAACCTACTTATGAGACCTGCAATAACGAAAATGCTTAATAATGCAAATAAATAAATTGTCTATTGTAAAACAAAACGAATACTTACCAAATAAATATGAGGTTTTAAAACAAAAAAAACTCCCAATGGTATCAGAACTTTTCACCACCTCTCAATTTTTTTTAGATACATTAACTTATCTACTTAAGTACCTTTAATTTTCATAACGATTTGCCAGCTTTGGCTTAAATTAACCCACATTTAAGATAAAACAACTTAAAACTTTCATGAAAATCACTAATTATTTAATTCGTTATTATAATACCGTTCCAGATATAACTAAAGGGCTTTTTTTTACTATTTGCGTTTGACCACAAGTCGCCTGATGTTAAGTGACGATGCGGTCGAAGATGGCGTCACGCTACACCTGGACTGGGAACTGGCTCTCAAGTGAGGCTGCCGGAACACACCGACAGGTGCTTGGCGACAGATTCTTAACAATAGGGTGGTAGCTAGCCAGGCGAGTACTAGAAAATACCCTACCACCAAGCTATGGTTTCATCACGATGTTTTCCTTCACCGAAAGCTCAAACTCATTGCAGGATTCGAACCCACGTCCTACGGATCGCAAGCCGACGTTACTACCACTGAGCCATCATCGCTATAAATATATAGCTTTTAGCTGGGCTATAGCTTTTCTCTTACTTGAAAAGGGAACACCTTCGTGCAAAAGATTCAGCAGGGCACGTCCGCATTGGGAGCTCGTTGACAAAGGACAGATTAGTACGACAGAACGCGGTGTGACGCGCGTTTAATATTCAATAGCTACGGATAGCTACGATATGCTTCGAAACGCTACGAGTGCTACGAGTGCTACGAATGGTCGCCACGACCCGCCACAAATTGGGCATTCTCTATTTTCGTTAGGGTTTTAGTACAGTCAACGACAAAAGTGGCTGAACAATCGCACTTTTTTCTGTTATCCTCATCATCTTAGACACCAATTTTTGACCTCATCAGCACCTAAAATCAGGTGTGTTATGTTGTGGTCAAAATGATGTAAAATGTAAAAAAAAACAATAATAATTACTGATATGAGACACATTTGGAAAATCGAGAATGAGCAGTTTTGTCACTAAGAAACCATTCACTAGTTTTTTAGTGCCCGCTAGCAGTCTCTTATGAGAGCCAGTTCCCAGTCCAGGTGTAGCGTGTCGCCATCTCCGACCACATCGTCACTTAACATCAGGTGACATGTGGTCAATAGCTACCCTAAAAAAAATTACAAGTACTAGCCCGGCGGTTTCACCCGCGTCTGCTCGTTATCCCGTAGAACCTTTGTCCGGGATAAAAAATAGCCTATGTTTTAATCCAGGGTGTAAGCTATCCTTATTCCAAATTTCATCCAGATCCGTTTTGTAGTGTTTGCGTGAAAGAGTAATGTACATCCATACATCCATACTTACAACCTTTCACGTTTATAATATTAGTAGGATATTTTTGTTTGTCTTGTAATTCAGAATTGATGGCTCTATTATTATCATTATTACGTGTGTTTTTTTTTTGTTTTGTTTTGTTATGGCGTCACACGATTAGTGTATTTGCCAGTGTCAAGTATAACATATTTCAAACTCAGAGAGTTGAATCAAGTTAAATGATGATGATGATGATGATGAGATGAAGGGATGAGGATAGTGTTTAAGTAAAGTAGTGGTGCTTTACTTAAACTTTACACGGACTTTTTTGGAGCAACTCGAAAAGTCACTTTCACAACTTTATTTCAATTTCCCACACTCGTACACATTAACGAACACATAATGGTTAATAGTCCACCAATATTACACATTATCACTCGAAGAAACACAAGTTTTGGAAATAAAAACAAAATTTTCACGTTGACAATTCGATTGCCGCCAAAAAAGTCCTACGTGTGTTTAACTCACGGGATACAGGAAATAACGACATCGGAGGACATTCAGGGTGTGCCCAAACAAACAAAAAACAACACCATTTTAAGTCCACCTCGAGCAGTAAATTGATACTGAATGGACTGTGACTATTAACACAGAAAGGGATGACCGTGGAGAAAAGAGGCTGAGAATGTTTGACGACGCGGTAGCCGAGTTGGTAGTGTCCCTGCCTGCGAAGCTAGCGGTCCCGGGTTCGAATCCCGGTAAGGGCAAATTTATGTGTGATGAGCACGAATATTTGTACCTGACTCTTGGATATTTCTATCTATATAAGTATTTATTTCTCTATATAAGTATGTATATCGTTGTCTAGTACCCATAACACAAGTTTCGAGCTTAATTTGGGGCTAGGTCAATTTGTGTGCAATAAGAAAAAAAAATGTACTTGAGTTAAACTATAAACGAGGATTCATTTTTTTTATGTAATTGATTGCAAACAGGCAGACGGCCCGCCTGATGGAAAGCGGTCACCGCCGCCTATGGACATTTGCAACACCAGGGGAGTTGCCGATGCGTTGCCTACTCTTAAGGACTCTTTCACACCCATCTTGAAGGAATTTGAGTCGGGGAATGTGGGGCATTCCCATCCTGTTCAGAGGACAAGGGGAAAACGCTTGGAACGAAACACCGTGTGCGTACGTGTATAAATAAAACATTTTATCTGATAAATCTAAACATATATAACTCTGACTGACTGACTGACATATTGATCTATCAACGCACAGCCCAAACCACTGGACGGATCGGGCTGAAATTTGGCATGCAGGTAGATGTTATGACGTAGGCATCCGCTAAGAAAGGATTTTGATTAATTCTACCCGCAAGGGGATAAAATAAGGGATGAAAGTTTGTATGACACTTTGTCAATTTTAAACCGATCGGGCTGAGACTGTGCATGCATAAAGCTGTAGCCCACGCGTGTGAAACCGCGGAGAACAGCTAGTAAATAATAAATTATTTAAAAAAAAATCTATTTATTCTCGCTACATAGAGTGACTTATTTTAGGTTCCAGTTACTTACATAAATAATTATCCTATCCTACTAGTATTATAAATGCGAAAGTTTGTGCGTGTGAAAGTTTGTTACCATGTATCACCGTAACTACTAATTAACCGATTTTGATGAAATTTGGAATGGAAATAGCTTCTACCCTGGATTAACAGATAGGTTTTTTATCCCGGAAAAGGGTTCCAGCGTGATAACGGGAAGATGCGGGTGAAACCGGGGGGCGCAGCTAATGTGTCATACTTATGTCAATAGTATGCAGCCAAATTTTGCTTGCAATTTATCAGCTTGTGCAGCTTCGACTGACCGTGTCACACACACCACGTTAGACTATGCAGAGACTGACGTGTGATTAGCCCTCTTTTCATTTTGAGTTTGGACGCTTCTGAGCGAAGGAGCCGACGCGACGTCTACTTCTAGGTACATACATCAATGACTGTGACAAACTTGAGCCAATATAAAATGATTCGCAAACAACAATTTTTCCATTGAATAAAACACGCAATGTATTCGAGAATATAACATTTCCTCGCTATTATCGTCTCAAACGTGGCAGCGGTACAAATATAGAGCAATAACTAACGTACACTGGAACTAAAGCCGGTAATGGGTATGTTTTGTGCGGATCGCCATCTTTTCTTTCACAAGTTTCCCGCGCTTTCAACTAGTGCTGAGCGCGGCAAGTTTATGACGACTGCTCTGACTGCCGAGGCCGAGGTTGAATGGGGAATGCAGCTTGTACTTTATCAAAAGATGCTGTTTTGTTTTGAATAATGTTTTCATCTTTCTCTGTATGAATTTCGTCCTTTTTTTTCATTAAAACGCAAAAATTTTCATTAAATAATCATTTTTTATTGTTTATGTATAAATAGATTTTGGTTCTAAAACAAATTATATATTCTAAAAAAATGTTTTTAACAAATGTACTTGTGTCAATGTAATAAAAAAAATGACAAAAAGTGCCATTATTGAGTTTTAAATACCTACATTATGTATCATTAAAATACTTTACTGGTACTGATTGCTGAAATATATTATTATTGAAAAAAAATCACTTTATCTTTTTGTTCAACATAAAAGCAAACAATTTCAGTTGATTGATTTCGGTCTATTCACATGACTAATTATGCTATTATCAATTTCTTTCAGAGGCCCAACCAGAGAATAATACCTCACCAAATAGAACTCAAGAAAATGCCTCTTAGGTCATCGGATCTTTTACGCGGCTTTCTCATCTCTAGTCCAATCCGCCATGTTACCGGAACCGGACGGCGTCACTCCCTCCGGCGCCTCGCCCGGAAACGGCGGGCGGGCGCGTTCGCAAACTCTCACTCCATACTCAATCTAGCGTGGCAAGTGCGAGGACTCATTCAGCCACGGTCGAGTTGCAGCGCGGGAAAAAATCAAACTGTTGTCTGCCAAACTGCCAAGTCTGGCAGCACGCCCGATCTTTGTAGGTTCTTCCTAACTTATGGCCGGGTAGAGTGGCTTTTTGGGTAGACTAGTAATTAAGCGTGGTGAGTTATCGGGTGCAATAAAAATCTTTTATTTGTACTGAGTAAGGAATTTGTTACGTGAATTGCCCTCCAAATAATTTATATTCGGGACTTTTAAAGATTTATTGTTTAGTTTCAGAGCACAGCTGTTGAGCCACAGCAAATTGTATGGAATTTAACTAACCATCATTATTTTATACTTACGAGCGAGCGATTTTGTTAAAAAAATAATTTAAATAAAAATTCACTCTAGCAAAACGTTTGGAATAGATATTTCGACTGTTTTTTTAGCATATACATTCACATATTATAATTATTGTTTATGTAATAGTTTTATTTGCAAAATATATTTTAATTGTTATGTAAAGAAGGTCTTTCTTACAGACCTATTTATTTTGCAGCGCAGCGACTTTTTAAATAAAAGGGGCATTCAAACAGCTAAATTTTAAAATGAAATTAAAGAAACCACGTGATTTGCTCATGCTCAGTTTAGGTACTCTATTTAAAATACTACTTACGATTGGTTACCAATGCCACGTTTTTTTAGGGAAAAACTAATATCGATGATACCTACATCTACCTAAGCATTACTCGTAGTAATGGAGACCAACCTAATATGTTTGTTTTTGCTTTCTCAAGGGGACATCGTCGAACAGCCTTGGGAATTCCAGTTTATCGCTCTTTTTCCGACTTATTTACATTTGAAACGTATCCAAAAACTCCGGGAGAAGAGTTTTCCCATCCAATATAGGTATGGTAATATTCGTCGATCTGTCATATAGTAGAGAAAAGGCGGGAAACGAATCAGTCTTTTTTGTGAAGTCTTGTGCGTATCGCAAAGAGTTGTTTTTCTTTTTTTAGATCCGGCCTCAGGTCATGTCAAGACGTCTTCCACGGGTGAAGTATACATTTTATTGCTGTTTTGTGTTTTATTTTTACTCAGTTTGTTAGGCTTTTTTATTTCTTTCACCTAGTTATCTGTGTTGTTTTACTCAATGTACTAAGTACTAGGTAAATAGTTTTTTTTATTAAGAGATTGAGTTGACTGAAAGTGCTTGAGTCGTTGATAGATTAATTTTTGATGTACATTGTACATTTATGTACATTAGGGTGGGTCATTGTTTTTTATTTTTAAATGTAATAGTGATAAAAGTGTGGTAAAGATTTTGATATAGCGATGATGGCTCAGTGGTAGTGACGTCGGCTTGCGATCCGTAGGACGTGGGTTCGAATCCTACAATGAGCTTGAGCTTTCGGTGAAGGAAAACATCGTGATGAAACCATAGCTTGGTGGTAGGGTATTTTCTAGTACTCGCCTGGCTAGCTACCACCCTCTTGTTAAGAATCTGTCGCCAAGCACCTATCGGTGTGTTCCGGCAGCCTCACTTGAGAGCCAGTTCCCAGTCCAGGTGTAACGTGGCGCCATCTTAGACCACATCGTCACTTAACATCAGGTGACTTGTGGTCAAACGCTAACCTGTAAAAAGTAAAAAAAAAAAAAAAAAAAAAAAAAAAAAAAAAAAAAAAAAACTGCCTCCGGATCACTTGAAGTTCCAAATTTTTCGTTTTTGAGAACCAATTATCAAGAACCAATATAAATAAATGTAAATGTAATGTGTAAATAAATGTGCTATTATTAGCTACTCAACTGTATGAACTAGGTTGTACTTTGTAATCTTTGAAGTAAAAAACTGTTCATAAAGTGAACTAGGTAAACCTCCTTAAACACGACCTATTCTATACTAGTCGATAAACATAAAAATTTTAAGTAATTTTATGGCTCGATGGAATAGGGATGTTAACCATTTTTCGGAATTGCTTTTATTTTAAAGATTGACTCTTGTTTACCATAAAAAATATTTTATTTAATATTATTAAACTAACACTAACACTAAAACACACACACACACTAACACTAACTTAATTATTTTCGATGAGAAAATATACAAAATTAGAGTAATTATGAATTTTTCCGCCAAAACACTAACAACTGTCACGTGACTGACATGACGTCACTGACCGAAAAACACGATGGTCGCGATTCGTAACCATACCACCGCGCCGACCCCCGACGCCGACCCGCGGCTACCGACGCGCGGGCAACCATCGAAGCACAAATCGCCTGAGTGGTTAGTGACGTAAGAAGCTCTTTTTGGTGTTTGCAGTCACGTGACAATAGATTATAAATAATATAGCTTTTAAAATCATTTTTATTTAAATTATTAAGTTATATTTATATACAAAAATATGTTTTTCGATATCCTAATAATACAAACTAACATAAAAGTAAGATAAAACATTATTTTGTATTAGTGTTAACATCCCTATTGACGTCAGCGTGCGACCCGTACCTACATAAGTTTCGACACAGTTTTCGATGAAGGAAAACATCGTGATGAAACCATAGCTTGATGTTAGGGCATTTTCTAGAGCTCGTCTGGCTAGCTACCAACAGCAGCCAATGGTACCTTGTAAGATACCATTAGGTACTGTACAGTCAGCGACAAAAGTTTCTGGTCATTCTCGATTTTTCAAATGTGTTTTAGATCAGTAATGTTTGGGATTTTCTTACAACTAGCAAGGTAGTGTTTGACTGAAACACAACACACTTGATGTTAAGTGATGATGCGGTCAGAGACTGGTGTTTAAGATGTTATAGGTGATTGGAAAATCTGTTATTGTTTAGCGAATTTTGTCGCTGACTGTACCATAGGTTTAAATATTACAGTTTTATTTATTGTTATTATTATCGAACTGGCCTTTTGAATTAAATTCTGTAGATACATATGCCTCACAAAGTTCTAATGTAAAATAACCAACGCACCGTTGAGCACTTGATAGTGTTAACAAAATATCCGCCGTAAGCATTAACAAACTTTATTTCCACGTCGTTTTAGTTTATTTAAACCGAAATTAAATTCAGGTCTGGCAGTAACCTATGCTGCCGTTTGACCAAAACAATTTAGCTTTAATTAAATCTAGGAGCAATCTGTGTGTTCAGGCGGACTAGATGCTTGTTTCTATTCATTGCATTTTATGGTGCACGCGATATTACTCCGCAAGATATGTTGTACGATTTATTTAAACCAAAGCAAGAATAACCGGCCAAGTGCGATTTGGGCTGGCGGGCCGAGGATTCCGTACAATCTTGTTTTTTGTATTAAACAACATAGTTATTTTCGCTTTTCATTTTACGTGTGCTGTAACACCTTGTTTCATGCCAAATTTCATGATTGTAAGTCAACGGGAAGTACCCTTTACTTACATTTTGATTCCCTTGTGTAATCATCGCAAAATATGCGACATATAAACGGTCATTCATATCTTTTGATCGCGTTGACTTACAAGTTTAATTTTTTAGAGCCGAGTAGGATTTGATATATATATATTTCAACTTGATACCTCAACGCGTATTTGAGAAAAGGGTCTTGACAGACATACAGACGGACAAAAAAAAAATTCAATATTATTTATTCAATAGGATACATTGTGATCACTTTAAAACGTCAACTTAAAACTAGCTACGCCTGTTCCAACCTCCTTACGCCGGCAAAAGAACAGGCAAGAAACGCCCGGCAGGTAATTTTTTTGGCGCGATCACATTGACAATTTTATTCTTATTACTAATTGATTGAATTGGAGCAAGTTCACTAAAACAAAGTTATCAGCTCATCATACATTGACACCGGAAGAGTTGGGCTCGATGTCTAAGCCAAAATAAAATAAATGAATAAGAATAAGCAGGCATAACATATCTGTTATATAAAAGAAAGTCGTGTTAGGACCAGGAAACGGACATAGAATACTTTTTATCCCGGAAAAGGTTCCAACGGGATAACCGGAAGACGCGGGTGAAACCGCGGGGCTCAGCTAGTTATTATATAAAAGAAAGTCGTGTTAGTTACACTACTTACCTATAACTCAAGAACGGCTGAACCGATTTAGCTGAAAATTGGTGGGGAGGTAGTTTAAGACCAGGAGAAAGACATAGGATACTTTTTATCCCGGAAAAGGTTCCAACGGGATTACCGGAAGACGCGGGTGAAACCGCGGGGCTCAGCTAGTTATTATATAAAAGAAAGTCGTGTTAGTTACACTACTTACCTATAACTCAAGAACGGCTGAACCGATTTAGCTGAAAATTGGTGGGGAGGTAGTTTAAGACCAGGAGAAAGACATAGGATACTTTTTATCCCGGAAAAGGTTCCAACGGGATTACCGGAAGACGCGGGTGAAACCGCGGGGCTCAGCTAGTTATTATATAAAAGAAAGTCGTGTTAGTTACACTACTTACCTATAACTCAAGAACGGCTGAACCGATTTAGCTGAAAATTGGTGGGGAGGTAGTTTAAGACCAGGAGAAAGACATAGGATACTTTTTATCCCGGAAAAGGTTCCAACGGGATTACCGGAAGACGCGGGTGAAACCGCGGGGCTCAGCTAGTTATTATATAAAAGAAAGTCGTGTTAGTTACACTACTTACCTATAACTCAAGAACGGCTGAACCGATTTAGCTGAAAATTGGTGGGGAGGTAGTTTAAGACCAGGAGAAAGACATAGGATACTTTTTATCCCGGAAAAGGTTCCAACGGGATTACCGGAAGACGCGGGTGAAACCGCGGGGCTCAGCTAGTTATTATATAAAAGAAAGTCGTGTTAGTTACACTACTTACCTATAACTCAAGAACGGCTGAACCGATTTAGCTGAAAATTGGTGGGGAGGTATTAAGACCAGGAGAAAGACATAGGATACTTTTTATCCCGGAAAAGGTTCCAACGGGATAACGGGAAGACGCGGGTGAAACCGCGGGGCTCAGCTAGTTATTATATAAATATTTGTGCAACTGGAAAGTTGAAAGTAGATAAACTTTAGCTAAGTGACCAACCAACAGGGATGTTAACCATTTTTCGGAATTGCTTTTATTAAAAAGTTTGACTCTTGTTTACCATAAAAAAATATTTTATTTAAATTTATTAGTATTTTCGATGAGAAAATATACAAAATTAGAGTAATTATGAATTTTTCCGCCAAAACACTAACAACTGTCACGTGACTGACATGACGTCACTGACCGAAAAACACGATGGTCGCGATTCGTAATGACGTAAGAAGCTCTTTTTGGTGTTTGCAGTCACGTGACAAAAGATTATAAATATGTAGGTATAGCATTTAAAATCATTTTTATTTAAATCATTAAGTTATATTTAAACACAAAAATATGTTTTTCGATATCCTAATAATACAAACTAACATAAAAGTAAGATTAAACATTATTTTGTAATTAGTGTTAACATCCCTATTGTAACCTATGTTCCAGCAAATGAATAAGCATTCATTCATTCAGCTTTGATCCGAAACAATATCGCAAGCGTGTGGTACAATGCCGTGTGGGGCCTTCAGTTTTAGTTTAGTTTTCAGCAGCTTTTCACAAAGAAATTCCGCTTGTGCAACTGTAATAACACAAACAGTAGGATTAGCGTTTGTTTTGGCGCTGTTCAGAGCAGGTGTTAGAATAATGCGCCGTGCTTTGTTGTTATAAGTACCTAGCACAGAGAACAAAACCATTTGTTGGGTCTATAAGATACCAATGTACCTATTTAATCCTTACTTAATAATCCTCCACTTAGGTACTTACAACACATACAAGGTGGGCCAAAAGAAGTCATGCGAGCCAAAAGAAGTCATCCGATGTTGTTTGGCTCACTGTTTTTTTCGAAATGAAAAACATCGATTCTGTTTTTTGATTATGTTTATTTGAACCTTTATAATTTTATTGGTCAAGTCGAGAAGATTAGGTATATCGGCCAGAATCTAAGTTTTTCCTTTAGAAAAGAAATGAGAGCCAAACAACATCGGATGATTTCTTTTGGCCCACCTTGTACCTACACAGGTAAATGCAAATGTTTTTTGGTTTGCTTTTCTTTTACTCAGCAACGGAATTCTTTTACCGGTGTAAGGAGGTTGGTTAGCGTATTGTTTTAAGCTTTAAGTTTGATCACATGTTTTATCTTATTATGGGCTGGTTTTTGCTAGCTGCCCACTTGCCTCCGCCAACCTGAACTGGAACCGCGCAGAGGTTTATAGCCCAAGTTCTCTCTGAGAGGCCTGTGTCCCAGCAGTGGGAACGTGAGCCTGTGATAGGTGATCGCGCCAAAAAAAAAACCTGCCGGGCGTCTCTTGCCTGTTCTTTCGCCGGTGTAAAGAGGTTGGAACAGGCGTAGCTAGTTTAAGTTGACGTTTTAAAGTGATCACAATGTATCCTATTGAATAAAACAAATTTTGACTCTGATGGACGACTCGCAATGAGAGACGTTGGTAACAATGCTTAGCCTTAGGTGTACCTATATCTGGATGTAGGTAGGTACATCACGGATATTTCCCCTCTTCGCGCGAATTTATTACCTACAAGCAGCTGGCGGCTTTTTCTTCAAAGCGCTCATGTTATAAAACGCTTAACTACATACTGCTGACGCAGCGCAAAGTATAAGTTACTTTACTAACTTCATTCTTAACTCACTTTCCAAGTTCTAATTCTGACCACAACGCCGCGTTCGCCGTATTCCACAACGTCAGGTATTCTTAACAACTCGACAACTTTGACCCGCAAGGGGCGAGGAATACTTGAAGTTGGGCGACTCACCCCATTCCATAGGGGCTTTATCTAACTTGCGAAGGTAAAAGATAGGAGGTGAAATTTTTGTGCCGTTTACGGGATTTCTGGCATTTTGGTAGATGGCCGCTTTTGGAACTTTGATTTAGGAACCCTAAATGAGTACCCAATTAGAAAGTTGCAAACACTTTCTGCGCACCTATCTGATATCCTAGCTATATAGTTTCAGAAAAATAAAATAAATAACAAAGCGGTCGAGTTTTTGCCAGACTAACACACGGCAGTTGCATGATTTTTAGTATGGAATAGACACAGAAGGGAAAAGAGGTGATAACAATATTTCGAGGTAAGAATCCATTGATGTAACGAGCCATCGAGATTATAAGCCTTCGAAGCATTGATCTTTCAAGGCAATGATCCACCGGTGATGGGCTATAGAAGTAGAGACATCGAGGTCGGGTCATCCGAAGAACCAAAACTAGGTACACTCATAGCTAGGTAATAAGGTAGAAGATGGCGCCACGCTAAACCTGGACTAGGAACTGGTTCTCAAGTAAGGCTGCCGGAACACACCGATAGTGCTTGGTGGCAGATTCTTAACTTGAGGATAGCTAGCCAGGTTCAAAAATGCTTACTAAACTACTTATATAATGGTTTCATCACGATGTTAGATAGCATTTAGAATCGAACAAAAGTTTCCAGACACAATGATCAAAGTTGTGAGACTCCCAATTTCCGAATAGGGAAATGGGGTCAGTCTCCATAATACTACGAGATTTATAACTTTAAAAGGCCGACCAGACTGTAAGTAATCATGCTCTAATTAACTGAAAACTAACGAGACACTAACAAAGATCGAGGCCGACAGACTAAACCGCCGTGCGAGGCGCGTTTATCAAACAATAGGTAGCGTTTAGAAACGTCGACAATGCCGCCCGTCTTCATTGTCCCGAGCAAGTGATGTCACAGTTGAGAACATGCAGTACGTCAACTAGTGATTCTCGATAAATAAAAATATATAGTTTAAAAAACTAAAAAAAACACTTTAAAAACGCACTCAAAAATATAAAATAATTAAATTGACCTGTATTAGTTACGATATAATAGTTAATTCAAAAAGTGTGGAGCGCTTCTTTTACTGGGTAAATAAAAGTACATACAACCAAAAAGCGCTAGTTTTTTAAACTATATATTTTTATTTTTTTACTTTTTAGTCTTTTGTTACCAAGTCCAATCTATCGGACTCATCAAAAGGAATCATATGAGCCCAAACTCGAGGGGTTTACTAGTAGCCACTGCAGAGATCCCCTACCCACCTTCTGGCTGCATCATCAGACCCTCGTCACCAAGTTCAATCTATTGGACTCATCAAGACGAATCATATGAGCCCAAACACGAGGGGTTTAATAGTAGCCACTGCAGAGATCCTCTACCCACCTTCCGGTTGCATCATCAGACCCTCGTCACCAAGTCCAATCCATTGTACTCATCAAGACGATTCATATGAGCCCAAACACGAGGGGTTTACTAGTAGCCAGCGAAGAGATGCCCTACCCACCTTCCGGCTGCATCATCAGATCAGGTCGATGATACCAAATTATTGCATTGTCACCGAGATTACATACACATACAAAGTTTCAAGTCGATACGACAATTAGAAGTAGGTGAAAATTGACTTCTAAGATTTGATTACATTGTTAGTTAGTTAGTTAGTTAGTTACAAGTCAAGCTAATAAAAGTGTTTTAAAAATACTCTAGTAACAACGACGACGACGTCTCTAGTGACGTAAAAAGTAACACCTTGATGTCGCCTATGAAAACGCGTCCCTAGTCCCTAATTTTTAAATTTTTGCAATGTACCTGGAAGTATGTTTGTTCGTTTGACCTTCATTAACGCAGCAATGGAGGAACGGATCCACGTGATATTTTTCATAGAGATAATTTATAGCCCGAAAAGTGACATAAGCTATTTTTTATCCCGGAAAATGCACAGTTTCTGTGGAAATCTTCACGCAATTGAAACCGCTAGAAACTTTAATAGATTCTAGGACGTGCTTTACGCGGCATTGCATTAAGCCAGCCACTTTGGTCCAACGTGATAAGCCTCAAGAGCACTTCAGTAAGTCGGTGATCTACCTAGAAGTTGTGGTCGCTAAATCTTCGATTTCCTTGGAAAGCGGTGCCGGTGCATGACATAACGGCCATAAGACCGTAGGTATATATAACAAGAATTATGACGGACATAGCTACTCAGCCAGGTGAACTTGTAAAGACCCAGAGGCACACAGCAGGTCAGTCGTTCCTCTTAAAAAAAAGAACGTAGAGAGCTTTTATGTAAAATCGTAGCTTTGTCTACTGGCAGATACCTACGCCACTGTGGTGTTTTGAAAACGCGCGCGATCTAGGTCGCGCGATATTGTGCGGCTGAAAATTATAATTGCTACGGTATTCAAAGAAATACATACATGAGGGCGAGAATATATACTGCGATCTATATTCTAGTTTTAGTTATCGCACTGCTATTTATTTTAGTTTCCCTTAAAAAATATTATTACGCTCAGGCGTTACTTTGTGGAAATCCATTAAAACGAACCTAACATCACCATTATCAGCCTATATCAGTCCTCTGCTGGACATAGGGCTGTTAAACATACAATTGCTTTTCATTTTAGGTGGTCACCAATACCTACATAAATTCAGCGTCAAAAGAAGCTGACATACCCCTCCTAATAACGATGAGCGATAAGTATACAAATAACTTTTCAATCGAAATAAATTCCTTCGATTTGTCAGTACATGCATCATCATCATCAGCCGAAAGAAGTCCAAGTCCACTGCTGAACATAGTAGGGGGAGGCCCCTTTGAACGCCACCATGAACAGCTATTAGCCATTAGCATCCGTTGGCTCCCTGCGACTCTTAAAATGTCGTCGGTCCACCTAGTGGGGGGCCTACCTACAGAACGTCTGGTTCGTGATCGCCACTCGAGAACCTTTATCCCTGTAATTTCTCTTCTTTTTACACTTTCTTATAACTAGGTAGGTAGGTAATTTAATTGGTATTTTGGTATCATTCAATAAAAACAGCAAACAACAGATCAACAACGTAGTATAATAAAAATTCACAATAGAACTATATTAAAAATATTTACTTGTAAATTCGTAACGCATTCCTAATTTAATGAAATAAGACTTGCACGCTGCTCCGCCCGCGCCGCACAGTCATTGCATCTTCAACGTAATCAAGGATATTTCAACACTCCAATGAAAAAAAGCACAATGAGGTACACCTCATTTCTTAAATTGAAAACTATGTTATAGAACCCCGAAAATCATATCAAAATCCATCCAGTAGTTTTCCAGAATAGGTACGTAATTAACAAACAAAATCTAGCTACAGATTTGAGTTCAGTGGCCTATTAGTCGCACACAGTCAGTTTTTCAAAAACATCTGTTTATTACTTAAATCTAGCTTTACAATAGTTAACTATAAATCTATAGATTCTGATACAAATATTGAATACAACCTCCTACTTTGAGTCATATTATTTTCATACTAAATAAAACAAGAGTAAGGGCGATATCCCCGAAACGACTTGATTCCACTCACACACACCAATGCACCTACACATTTATATACAAGTAACCGATAGCAAAAGTGGAAGGGACCTTCTCTCGCGTTACTTTTTTAAATTTATCAATCTTGAAATACCGGTCTGACGTTTCTCAGCAAAATCCAAAGATGAACAAAATTGCGACTCTCCTCATTTTTTGTGCAATTTCGTGCACCGAGAACAAAATAGAATGCGTGTGTAGAATCAGGTCGAATCATCGAAGTACACTTACTGTATATAATTATATTGCGCTACAACACCTAATCTACTTTGGACTTTACAGAAATTGCAAGTGTTTAATAATCTATACTAATATAATAAAGCTGCAGAGTTTGTTTGTTTGTTTGTTTGTTTGTTTGTTTGTTTGTTTGTTTGTTTGTTTGAACGCGCTAATCTCAGTAACTACTGGTCCGATTTGAAAAATTCTTTCAGTGTTGGATAGCCCATTTATCGAGGAAGGCTATAGGCTATATTTTATTTCCAAAAAAATTAGGGATCCGTAAGAAAATTGCTATTTTGCAACCCAAGGTGTGAAATCGAAAATCTATTTTTGCGTGCGCTGCAAAAACTATTGACACTAGACCAAAACAATATACTACGGGTTTGTAGGTCCCATTAAGATCTACAAAAAAGTCCGCGAGAGCATATGTCTAACTATTATAGTTATGCCACAATAAGTGATCTTTTGTTTTAAAATTTTAATTTTTAATGCCACCACTAGAAAAGGCTCCTTATTTGTATCTTGGTATTAATCCTTATCAAAATAAATTACTTCTTATTCAAAACTGATTCAATGCCTTTATATAACTTTTTGAATCATTCAATTCGGACATTCCATTCGAAAGATATCACGAGTTTAAAAATGTAAGTAGTAGTAGAAAAATAAAACCGTCGCACCGCAGCGCAGCGGGAAACGCGGTGTGGTGAGGGGCACCGGAAGAATCTATGAAATAGGTAAAGTGCGGTCGCGGATCAGGAAGACCTTTACCTGCGCGGTTCAAACGTGCGGTCCAAGAAAAATTAACTTAGATAATGGGTACCTACAGCAGATAACGCGGTGAGGGGGCACCGAAGTGCGGGAATAATTTTGGAGTATACGGAATACGCTTTCGCGCCTAAACTACTGAACCGATTTGAATGAAATTTGGTATAGAGATAATTTGAGCCCCGGGGAAGGACATAGGATACTTTTTATCGCGATAAACTGTAGCCCACGCGGGTGAAACCGCAGGGAACAGCTAGTTCTATAATAATTACTTTATGTACACGATATTTGCCTAAACGACATAATCATATAATATATACAGCACAGTGATATAAAATAAGTGTAAAATGACTATTAACAAAATTACGTGTAGGGGCGCACAAATAAAGGTTTTTTTTAAAGTCATCCCCTAAGGGGGTCAAATAGGAAATTAAAGTTTGTACATAATATAAAGAAATGTCACGCGGGCGAAGCCGCGGGTCAAATCGCTAGTTCATTGATATAATCATTTTAGAACTGTCATGGTCACTGACATTAAAAACGTCAAGTGATACTATTTAGGTTTGTAACAATATTTATCATAAATAGACCATTATGCTTACTCATTAAAATTCCGTCAATTATAACATCTTTACGTTACTATACCTACCTATATATAAATAATATATTATTCAACAAATCACCATAGTATATAAAAATAGTATTTTAACAGTAAAATAATAAGGTAAAATTTAGAATAAAGATAGCTGTCGCTAGTGACTGGACCTACTCGAACTCCAGACTCTAAACAGGGCTGAAATCACTCAGGATAAAGGAGTGGCGCTCTCTCGTTTCGGAAGCCAAGACACTCTTTTGGTCGCTGAGCCATCGGAGCTAGTTATAGGTGTCGCTGTGCGACACTAGGACCCCGCCACTAATAAAATGTGTCCATAGACAACTGGCCTAAATAGACCTACTCTTTACGAGTTTTTGTCAGTGTCCTAGCAACCAATCTGTAACTTATACAAGCTGTACGTAGCGGGGTCACAAATATCATCTCATCATCATCATTAACATTACAATAAAGGTAACAAGCTTGCAACATAACATGACAAAGTTTTGTACATAACCACACAGTCCTTCCATGTCTATGGTAACTTTTTGTTTCTTTTTTTCTTGGCTTACAACTTTTCTGTCATTATATGATTTTATATTAGCACCTTGCAGTTTACTATGCCTTTCTCTGTATTGATTTCTGCTTTTTGAGATTGTTTTGGCAATATAAATAGTTCATGGTCCACACATTAGTAGACGCTTCCCAGATTTTTTCAAATATATTATACTATCAAATATACATTGAGCTAGATTTACATTTAAGCTGTGAATACATTATTGAACGCGCACTTTTTAAAACTATCATAGTTTAAAAATTAGAATTTGGTTTTGAAACGGAGTTTGGAAACACACCGTATCCGCTCGCGAATTGGCGCTTTTCTGTTGTAACACAAGCGACACACACAGCTTTAAAGTCGCGACCTCCAGTCGCGTCCAATAATGTGTCCCCAGCTTTACTTAGCTTTCTGCAAAATAGCTGCGTCCATTTTGTTTCTACATTTTCTGTTGTTTTCATTTTATATATTATTATCTACCATCTAAAGTCACTTTCGCACAACATGTTACAGTTCTATCCAATTCCAACTATTTAGCCTCAGTTTTTTTCTCTGCCGGCTTCTCGATATACTGGTAGTTGATGAATCTGACCCCCTGCGTGATCTGGGCGACTTCGTTCGTGAAGTGGCAAGCGAAGAGGAGCATGTTCCTCGGTTGGACCATCCACGCGAAACGCATGAACATCATTGAGTACAGGGTCAGGGCTGGAACGAAAAAAATTGTGATTAATATCTTTTGTCTTGCAGGATAGCGTTTGTCTATGTCACATGATGTGACGATGTGGACTGGGAACTGGCTCTCAAGTAATACACACTGATAGCGGTGCTAGGCGACACATTCTTAACTTGGGGAAGCTAGCAGGCGGGCAAGGGGTTTTGTGATAATGTTTTCCTTCAAGCTCATTAAACGATTTTAAAATTATGACCTCTAATAACACTGAGTTATCACTTGTTTACTTAGTATACTTACTACAGTTGGTTGCCCATTATTTTGTGTTAATTTACCATATTTTCCTAGTTTCAGAGTTAAATAAACCGTCAATTATATTATATCCCACCATGCGTGAAATGAAACGTGATATTGCGCTCTATAGTAAAGATGGGCGTTTAAACGAATAGCGGTTTAAAAAAGCTATTTAAAATAAGCGCATAAGCAGGCTTATGAAAATAAGCGGACTACGTTTAAACGTTGACGGTTTTTTTCCAAAGTCCAAACAAATGCAAACCTTATTTCGATAGGTATACATTTCAAAATAAAATCTGATTGTTATAAGCGTAAGACTCAAAATAAAGATTTTTAATTGTATTGGATTCACATTATTTCAACCTTATTTCTATGCAGTGAAGGCGCAATATTAATTGGATTAGATGTCATATTACACGGCTAAATTACGTTCTGCTTATTTACGTAATATTTGTGGGGGACTGGCAACGCCTTGTGTTTGGTTGGTTAGTGTTTTACAACGAAACCGAAATGTTCCTCCGTCTTCCATTTAATTATCTCTAGTTCACTTTTTGTTGTTGACAAATTAAGTTCAGCGAGGGCTAATTTTGTTTATTTACATTACGCGCGCGAATGAGCTTCGAGATTTATGTGTTATGTAACAAAAAAAACACAAAAAAATAACAAAAAAGGCATTATTCATGTATATATAAAACAAGAATGTAAATATACCGTAGTAAAAACAAGTGTAAATAATACATGATGTAAATAAAATCAATGAACTTCTAAGTACGCCTGAAATGAAACCCAGTGATTAAATGGATTGATAATTCTTTTCAGACAGTCGCCTGATAAGTACTAAGGGAAGTTCATTATTTATTAATTCATAAATGTTGTATTGTACTTTTTAGTATAAAGTATTTATTTATTAAGATACAAGATAAAAAAAATTAAAAATAATATACAAAAAACTATTCTAACAACATATTAATAACAAATTTATTGAAAGCTACAACACTAGCAAAGCCACGAATCATTAAACGCTTTTTTCAACTCTCGGCGTTTGTCACTAGTCGCTATTATATAAACATGTCTCCATTGTCTCCGTTTAATTCAATTCAACAAAAAGCGAATAAGCGTTCGACGCAGCTTAATAATATAAGCGGAACGCTTTAAACGCGTTGTCCGTTTATCACATCTTTACTCTATAGTAAGGCAATAATACGTTTCGTTTCATGTATTATTTCTGTGCGATAGAAGGTATAAACTGTATAAAGCTCAAAAAATAGAAACCGGGGCGGGCGTGGGCCGAGGCCGAAAATCCTGTGAGATGAAACAGCGGAAACAAGGTAGTTGGTAAATAAAACTCAAAAACTTCATATAAATCCGCAATTAAAAGCTTGACAAGCATTGCCTTTATTTAGAAACATTTAATGCTATCTAAATTCCGTAGACAAATATGACAGGATTATGATAAAATAGCTGTACAGCATATTTTAGTACTGACAAACTGTACCGTAGCGTAGCAAACAGATAAGACAACAGGTACTTGAGATATATATAGTGCCTAATATAAAATGATTATGGCCCATATAAAACTGAAGTGCTAGGTATTATATGTATTCAAAGGTGATTTAGAACAGATTTATGGCCATAAAATAGTTGTTAGGTAACGTTTTAAATATTTTCAGTCCAGGTGACACTACCTTTGACCACTTCGGATAAAATTAGGTGACTACTGGTCAAACGCTTCCTATTTGTTAATTAATTACGTGGGGAAAGATGATTTGTTGGAAAAAAAAAGATGATATGGTGAGGAAAAGATGATGTGGTAAAGAAGCCCTTTCGTGAGGATTGGCCTATAATTTGTAATTAATTTTATTGTATTGTTAATGAATTTCACTTCATTATCAAAGCATTACTTCTGATGTCTTCTTTTTCTTCTTCTTCTATTTAGATTTAGACAAAAATTTATGTTTTTAGGTCTACATTCAGTCGTTAAGAGTCCACAGCCCGAATGTGCATTAGTGGAACTGTGGCATGTACAAGTTATAAACAGCTAGGGTTGGATAGTAAATAGCTTAACAATCTCACTATCTGTCATCGGTCAGACCATGAAGGTCAAAATATAGATATAACTCCTCTCATAATTCTTAACACAGCATGAACCATGTTTATTCTCATCTAGAATAATAAAATAGGATCATACCTGTACTTTATTACATGCAAATGTACTTAATATCCACTATTGTAAATTTTTTATAGGTATATCTTTTTGATAACCTTTCTAAGTACAAGAAACCAATGTTATCAATGTTGTATCATCAATCAATCAATCAAAGGCATTTTTATTGACACATTATCTGCCTACTACATTCCCACTGCTGGGACTCTAGCCTTCTCTCTGAGAGAGAGTATGTTCCGTAATCTACCACGCTAGCCTAGTGCAATTTGGCGGATGAATGTTGTAGTTCTTGGACAGAGGATTTGAACTCGGTGTCGGCGTCTTGTAAGGCGCACACATTACCACTCGGCCATCATCGCTCGCAAAGTCGTCTACCTTGTATTTATCTTTCAGTCTTAGCTTCTTGCAAATCTGGGACGGGCCTGACTTTGTTATAAAGCAAAAGTAGATAAATTATATTTACCTAATGTCATTTTTCCACTAATGAAGCTAGGATCCTTTTTTATATCAGCTATAGCAGCTAAAGGTATTCCCCAATTAGCTACTGGTCCCCAGAAATGGGCACTGGAATAGAAAAACAGTTTAGGTATTAGATAATGATGAATGTACAGATTAGTGAGTAAACATTTAAAAGTTGTACAAAATACACTTCATTTAAATACGTAACTAGAAGACAATGACATTCTATTTACCTTCTCTGCTATGAAATATTGATATTATTATTATCATTCATAAAGTGAAAATTACTTACTTGTTGTTTATAATATTTAAAAAGCTGAATATTACATTCAAGAAGCTTTAAATGCTAAGTATTGAAATGAGAGTGGTTATCTTACCTCATTAGATATTCCCTAAATTCTTTGCTTTTTAGCTGGTTCAACATTTTTCTTACAAAAGTCATTTTTTCTGAAATAAAAAATATTACATGAAATATCTTATCTAAATATCTTCGAAGCTACATTTGAGCTAATAATATGAACCTCACATTATGAAGTTTTTTATGTAAAATTCTAAAGTGAAAATTGTTTTTTTTTTTTTTAACCTATACTGTCCCACTGCTGGGCAAAGGTCTCCCCCACTTCCTTCCAGACATCTCTATCCCCCGTAAAATTGTTATTTATGTTTAAATATTATTAGGCCCCGAATTCTGTAGTATTATTTTACTACTGTTCCCGGATTATTAAATACGGAAACTGTAGTAAAATGATCCGAGTTAAAATGGATCATACGCCTTTGAATATTATTATTTAAATTATTACGTGTGCTCAACAACTACACTCAACTTCTGAGATAGATGTCAAGGTTATACAATTTTCTGTAACGTGCATAATTTTAAAGTATCAAACATTTATAGATTTCTAAATAGTATGGAATACTAATTACATACCTGTCTTACTTTACAGGGATTTTATTAAAATTTAAGTATTTATTTCAGTATTTTTAATACGTCCGTCCTTGACAGTCGGTCGACCCAGTCACAGACTCACACACAGACAACAGACAGACAGGACAGACTGACAGACGTGACAGACGACAGACGACAGTAGTACTGAACTGGCAGTGACAGTAAATTGACATAACTAAATATTTTGGTGGTAAGTAAATACATTAAAAAAAATCCAGAACGAAGAAAGAAATGACGTAGTCCATAAAAACCCCTTTCCATCCTACCCTCTTTTTATATAAGAACCCAACCCATCTCATCCAAAAACAAAAACTCAAAACTCTCTTGTATACTTTTGGAGGAAGGAGGTTACTGGCGTTACTGCAATGATTTACCTACTGCGCCCTTCTGTCGTCCAATATCAAAATCAAAAAATGACACATAGCTTGTAAACAAAAACAGGTAAAATAATAAATTAAATAACTATGTACTTTAGTAGTACAATTGTTTTTCCGAAATTCGATACAAATCCTTAATTTTTCTTAATTTCAAGATCACAAACGTGGGAGCAAAATGATTAATAAAAATAGCTGAAATGGGATTGTTGCGTGTACTAGTCATCATGTACATGTTATTGTACATTACTGTTTATTTCGGTTTAGTCGGAGCTCTTATTTATGCGAGGAACAAGTATATCACCGACTATGAAGAATGAAGGTACTATGTCTAAGTAGAAGTACCTACGCCTGTCGCCTACCAAAAAAAATATCTCTGCATTTTCATTCTTTAAGAAACATTTAAATTATACCTTGTTTCAGTTTACCTGAAGAAATCTACACTCCACAGGACTGAATAAAACACAGCATTAAATAATAAATTTTAATAAAAATTGTAAAAGGCACAAAAATAAAGATAATTGTAATGGACGGTTTTCATACAGTCAGATTTTTAACAATCAAAATTGAATGCTAGGAAACAATATTTCATAGTTTCACCATTTCCGAGAAAGACAGCTGTTAGGTACAGTCAGCGATAAAAGTAGCTGATCATACTCGATTTTCCAAATGCGTTTTAGATCAGCAATGATTAGCTATTCTTACGTCTCACAAGGTAGAGTTTTGACCACAACTTAACACATGTTTTTAAGCGTTCGCGTAAACGCGTTTTTAAAACACTTTTATTAGTTTATGAAGAAAAACTGATACAACTCGCCGCTAGGGATACATCACTACATTTCTTCATACAAAAAACGCGTTTACGCGTAACTTGACACAAAACTCACACTAGGCCCACAGATGTGCAATCTCTAAAATAAACAAAAAATTGACAGGCCCAAAAAATAACGCTGTCTTTTTCTTACATTCGTGGTGAAACTAAAATGTATAATGTATTACACAGTACATTGTTGTGCTATTTCATAAAGTTATATTTATTTAGTACAGATATAAAATGTTTACAAAATTATGAAAGAATCATAAATATATATATAACAGTAGTATTCACATATACTGAAAATAACACACGATACATAACATAAATGTATGTATTTATTATCTTAAAATAAAAACCCTTAAAAAAACTGTGAATTGAATGTAAGACTTCTGAATAATATAGTTTTCTTTTCAGAAATACAACGATAACCTCACTGTTCAGTTGTTTGTTACCTCATCGTCCCACAAATACTGAACGGTTGGATACGGTTTTCAGCCTTCCATAGCGTAAATGCAAACATTAAAACTTAACTGTCTAACCACGCTGCGACAGTGACAGCAGGGCAAAAACAAGCTTAATAACGTCAAAAGGACGGAATGATAATATTAAGAGTAGAGAATAGTCCCGGTTCAAGTGGGCAAATCCATTGACAAGTAATTAATGATATGCTAATTATTTAAAATGTACACCGGGATGAGATTCATTAACTAAATTCAGTCTGTTACGTTACAAAGATAGTAAATAAGGAAAATAGCGTTGAAATAGGAAAACTAAAATTCTTTAGAATCACTTCTTAGCTATCACACTATGTATAATATTACAAAAATGTGAAAGTTTGAGAGTAGAAATCGAAGAACTGATGGCCGAGCCGAATGTCATCGGCGAGATGAAAGCGCACAAACTTCGCTGGCTCGGCCACCTTGAAAGAATGGGGGAGGATCGTGCGGTCAAACGAGCATACAGTGGACGGCCGAGTGGCCGTCGCCCTGTCGGCCGTCCCAGATATCGCTGGAAAGACGAAGTCACGAAGGATTTGCGCGAGCTCCAGGTGGAGGACTGGCAGGAGGTGGCGCAGGACAGACCGAAGTGGCGTCTTTTGTTATCGGAGGCCAAGACTCACTTTGGGTCGTTGCGCCATCTCAATTAGTTAGTTAGAAAGTTTGAGAGTGACTGAGTGAATGAATGAGTGAGTGAAAGAGTGTATATTTCTTACTTCTTCATTCTGAAACGGCCCAACTGGTTTGAGAGAAATCAAGATAGCTTTATACACTGGAATAGCACGTAGGCTACTTTTTGTACCGGAAAAAGTTTCCTGCGGGAAAATTGTAAAACCGCAAGTGTAACCGCGGGACGCAGCTAGTTCGACATGGAGTCAAGACGGATTTAAATTCGGTTTTTGTGGTTTTAACTTTAAAAAAACCGAGGAATGATTGATTGAACTGTGTGTTGGGTTAGTCAAGAAAATGTTAATACATAAGACTTAATATAAAAATGTATATAAAGTAAAGCTTATTTTTATAACCTAAGTGGTAATAAAAACACAAATTACCAAAGATTCTTACCAAAATAATAGAAGGCCATTAGAGCTTTAATTACAACTATTCAGTTTTGGATACACAACTAACATAAATATGTGTATTTCATGTCTCTATCTCTAATCTCTAATTTGTAAAGAATTAACGCTCGAAATTAATAATCGATCCTGATCCGTTATCCGCGGTTTTGGATCGATATGTCATGTCATAATATGTCATTTTAGTACTAGGGCTTGACACTACCACTAAAAGGACAAATTATGACATGACATATCGATCCAAAACAGCGGATAACTGATCAGGATCGATTATTAATTTCGGGCCTAAGTGATATGTACCTATAATAATATGTAATGATTTTAAATGATGAATTAGGCAGCTGTTGATAACTAAACTATGTTTTATATTGTTTTCTATACACTGGTAGATTGATTGAGATTCAAAGTTTGAGATTTATTATACTTTACAAATGTGTTTGTGTTGACATAAAAATGTTTTGCGCACAGATTAATGCAAAAACGTGTATACATGTAAAAATGATATTTAGGTACTAATATAATTCGTGCTAAAAGACTCTAGTCCAAAAAGGATCGAGTGAACACTCGAAAAAAGGGGCCATTTATAAATAACGTCACACTTTAAGGAGAGAGGGATTAAACAAAGTGTGACATCGTGTGACAGAGGATGGGGGGACGAGTCATAAGCTTCGTGACGTCACATGTCGGAAAAATGTGACCAACTGTATCAAAACGTAGGGGGCGCTCCGAAAATAATTTGTGTGACGTAACTTATGTACAGTCAGCGACAAAAGTAGCTGATCGTTGTCGTTTTTCCAAATGTGTTTCATATCAGTAATTATTATTGTTTTTTTTTTACATTTTACATGGTATCATTTTGACCACAACATAACACTCCTGATTTTAGGTGATGATGAGGTCAAAAATTGGTGTCTAAGATGATGAGGATAATAGAAAAAAGTGTGATTGTTCAGCGACTTTTGTCGTTGACTGTACCTAGCCCCAAAATATAAATTTCATTCACAAAAGTCGTAGAAGTACTAACTACAAGGTATGTTGTATAAATGCTAAATATTATAAAAACTCTATAAAATAAATTTTAATTAGCTGCTCATAAGTCGTCTTAAAAGTCTATAAAATGTCATTGTTCCGCTAAATAAAATTAGCATTTATCGCATTAGCTCAAAAAACTACATTGCACATAAACGGCTAAAGCATTAACTTTGGACGGATGATAATAAATATACAACGAGAAATGGCGCTTTGTTGTGTATCGGCCCTAATTATTCACATAATACATAAATCTGTAAACGATTAAGGACTGTAACAATGTTACTTTTTGTTCCATCTTGCAGGGTAGCGTTTGACCACAAGTCTCATAATGTTACGCGACGAAAGTGGCGTCACGCTACACTTGGATAAGGAACTGGCTCTCAAGTGAGGTTACCAGAATACACCGATAAGTGCTTGGCGACATATTACTTTCTTTTCTTTACACACGCTCGTGGGGTTAAATTTAAAAAAAACGCGTTAAATCCTGCTTCCATTGGTTTCCATTCTGTTGCGCTTTCTCTAAAAACTAAACTAAGCTTGACAGTTCTACAAGTATCGCTACCCTTTTCTACCACGCAAGAAAAGGACAGACCTGTCAATTTTTGTTTAGTTTTCGAAAATGTCGGATTT
Source organism: Opisthograptis luteolata (assembly GCA_931315375.2). Classification (NCBI taxonomy): domain Eukaryota; kingdom Metazoa; phylum Arthropoda; class Insecta; order Lepidoptera; family Geometridae; genus Opisthograptis; species Opisthograptis luteolata. The sequence continues at coordinate 1,293,513 of OV928042.1, read as the reverse complement.
ACGACATCAATGTTTCCAAAACGTTTACCTCAGCTTATACAGCAGCCACAGAATAGCTAGGACAGTAACCAAACTGCTTTGTATGCCCGCTGCGCCGGCCAGTCTGCACTTAAACATGTCGATGCGTGTCTCCTTGTCTGCTATGATGTTCTGGAACTCTGCCTCGACGATCTGCCCGTCGTAGTACGTGATTGGATCTTCGAACGGGTACTCGTAGCCTTGGAGACATTCGCACTTGTACCCGCCTGCTTCGAAGCCTCGCCCGAGGATTGGGACGCACTGAAATGTTTACAACGATGAGTCTTGTATGACCTGTATTGAACAGCGGGTAGAGAAAATGATTTTAAACTGTAAATGCATCAATAGGGTATTACACCCATTTTGAAAAAGTGTCTCAATTAGATTTTATAATACTAGTGAACCACTAAAAAAATTCACAAAAATTTTATTCAATCGTTATGTGCCATAAAAAAAAATTCCCATTTTCGAATTTCGTGCGTAATTTGACGAAAACGCTAGTCGCAGTAGATGCCATATTGCTCTGTGGCCATGACGTCAGTCGGCTATGTAAACAAATGCAGTGACGTTTTGTACATTAATGTTAGTTGTTTACATTTACATAGCCGTATGACGTAATAACATGGCGACTGCTATTCAAATGGTGTCAATGGTGTTTTCAAACAGATTAAAACAGCTGAAACTTTTGAATTCAATTTTAAAATTTAATTTTCTATTTTATGAACCTAACTAAAACTATCGATTTCCGACTGCTTTTTGCCTAAGCTATCTCAATAATATGTTTTTAGAATTTTTCACAAATAGAGTAAAATACCCTATTGTTACTGGGTAAGTAGCTTTTGACCAAGAGTAATCTGAAGTTAATCGAAGATATGACACCATATCATGTAGCGCTACCGCTACGCTGCCCCTGTGTTGGGAACTGGCTCTCAAGTGAGGCTACTGGAACACACCGATAGGTGCTTGGTGGCAGATTCTAGCCAACCAAGCGCTAAAAAACGCCCTACAATCAAGCTATGTCTCATCACGATGTTTTTCCTTCATCAAAAGCCAAAAACACATTGCGCAATTCGAGATTCAAGACTAAAGATATCACAGTGTCTCTGAGATTTTTAGCTACCGGTGACCCCTTAATCAATCAATTAGCAATAAGAATAAAATTCTCAATATGATCGCGCCAAAAAAATTACCTACCGTGCGTTTCTTGCCTGTTCTTTTGCCGGCGTAAGGAGGTTGGAACAGGCGTAGCTAGTTTTAAGTTTGACGTTTTATAGTGATCACAATGTATCCTATTGAATAAAGTACTATTGACTATAATCTCTAAGCCCTTACTCCTCTTTGAATTCTATAAGGGCTGACAAAATGTTCAAATTTACCGAAATTTGCTCTGACGTTTAACTTACGGACGTTTATAAAACCGGCGCTAAAGCAATTATTAGAGAAAAAAAAGAATATTCTCAGGTATAAAATTTTATTAAAAACATTATAAAACACATATATGTGAAAAAGATGATGTACAAAAAATGATATCAAAAGTAAACAATGCTTGTTAAAAAGTAACAATTTCAATTCGAAATTCTAATCAACACAGTCCCATGTTTAACTCGTATAAACCACACTGACGTTTAATTGTTTGACTAGATTGTGAACTTGACGTTTCAACGGTCGGTGAAGCTGAATTCATTTGTTCCAATTTCTTGTAGTAAATCAAGTCTTGGATTTGCTTTTTTGCCTGTAGAATGTTTATTTTTCCAACAATCCCTCTAAGCTCTGATGCTACATATTCGCCAAAGACATCGAACTCGTCTTTGACGCTGCATTTCAACGTGGCATCAGATAGTTCTCCAGCCGATCGATCAGGCTTCGATCTGTTCGCGGAACGATCGGTTTGGGAGGTCCCTGACGAACTAGATTGTCCCTGTTCCGATTTTGATTCGGAAGAATTTACCCCTTCGTCGGTATTTTCTTCCTGTAATAACAACAAATCACCTATCAACTAAAACTGAAAAATCTCTCACGATTTTATCGGCAATTTTTGATAGAAAGTTTAACAATTTTATTGTTTTTACTTTTATTATATTTTGTAGTTAATGTTAAACCTTGACGCAAAAACGACGGGGTTTATAAGTTTGAAGTTTCTGTGTCTGTCTGTCGCATCGTAGCTCCCGGACGGGTGAACCGATTTTGACTTTGTTTGAAAGGTTAATCAATCAGTCGGGCGGGAGTCGGGAGTATTCTGAGCTATGTGGTCGGGGATTTTTACTATTATTTCTATTTTATACAATTTCAGAGACAATGTTTACATGTTTTTAATTATTTGTTATAATACCATATGATATGAATACATAAATGTTACTCCTTTATAGCTGCTAACCTGTAGCTTTTCAGAAGGCCTTTGTAGTCTTTGTTCACATTCCTTAGACATGCATGGGTTTTTTTTAATTTATCTTTGAGCCAAAACTGTTATTGTTCAAAAGTCATGACCATAAACAGCTTTTGAATACTCACGGATGTTTTTTTTTGGAATCGTTCAAGCATAGATAAAGAAAAAAATGCGTGGATGGATTGTATGAGGACCGTAATGAATGAAAGAGTGGTGAATGAAGAAATTAAGCGGCTGACAGGGGAGAGTGGAAAAAAATACAAACTGAGCCGACAGAGGACGAGAAACATATCAATCATAGATAAAGTAAAACCGTGCACAAATTCCAATCAAATAACACAACTTGTTTAACTGCCGCACTCAGAAATTAACGCTAATTAGCATTAAATTCTGTCAAAGATCGTCCTTGTGCAAACATTACTGTTTCCAGATTGAAGGGCAATTTTTCAAGTGAAATAATTACGCGGCACAAAAAGACTTAACCGTGCAGAATTTACGAGTTCAAAAATGTTTGAGCGGCATCGAAATGTAATACGCAAGCATGACGTGTAAAAAATAATTTGCATTAATTGCAATTGCATAAAAAAGCCGACGTCACCAGCATCTTATCATCGCTTCAAACTCCCTTTTACAATTAACGTCTTACTTGTTATGCTAAGTATAAGGTAATACTTACATAGGAGGAGCTTCTGTCGCATTTGTCCGTGCTCTTGAAAGCATTTGGCACGTAGTACTTATCGGGACACTGGTTGATGTCGAGGGATGTTAGAGACATCGTCACTGCTACCACACCCCTGAAAATAATGTTCTAAATCAGAATTTATTATACTAATATACCCTAAGTGCAAGGCCCCACTACGGATAATCGCGCCCTGTTACATTTAAATTAGATCTTTTTAAAAAGACAGATTTTCCTCACTGAGGCGACTCAACAGAACTTAAATGTCAAAATAGTCAGCTGTTTTAGGGCTGTGTCAGGTACATTTTGTGAAAGAAACTTTGCAGAGCATTTCAAGTATAAAAAAAAACTTATTTTTTCTTGTAATTTAAAGTTTGTTCGCCTAAACGTGTAGAATACCCTCACTTCGGCCTAATAGGGATACTAGTTCCTAGCGGTTTCACCCGAGTGGGCTACAGCTTATCGCGATAAAAAGTAGCCTATGTCCTTCCTCAGGCTCTAGACTATCTCTGTTCCAAATTTCGTTTTAATCGGTCCAGTAGTTTAGACGTGACAGCGAGAGATACAGACAGACAGAGTTACTTTCGCATTTATTATTATTCATCATCATCATCATCATTGTCATCAGCCTGTACCAGTCCACTGCTGGACATAGCCCTCTTCCAAGGTACGCCACTGAGCCCGGTCTTCGGCTCTTCTCATCCAACTACTGCCAGCCACTCGGCGCAAGTCGTCGCTCCACCTTGTCGCAGGGCGTCCTACACTACGTCTGCCAAGTCGCGGTCTCCACTCAAGAACACGTTATTTTATCAGTAGGGATTAAGTGACAAGTTGTATAATTATGTGATTGTGTGGGCGTTGTTTACGTAACTTACTTTTTTTTTACTTTTTACAGGGTAGCGTTTGACCACAAGTCACCTGATGCTAAGTGTCAATGTGGTCGAAGATGGCGCCACGCTACACCTGGACTGGGAACTGGCTTTCAAGTGAGGCTGCCGGAACACACTGATAGGCGCTTGGCGACAGATTCTTAACAAGAGGGTAGTAGCTAGCCAGGCGAGCATTAGAAAATACTCTACCACCAAGCTATGGTTTCATCACGATGTTTTCCTTCACCGAAAACTCAAGCTCATTGTAGGATTCGAACCCACGTCCTACGGATCGCAAGCCGACGTCACTACCACTGAGCCATCATCGCTTTAAAATGTTTATTTTCTATAATATGTTTATTCTATTGTTTACGTAACTTACTTGAATTCGAGCTTGACTTTAACACTGTCCCACCCGAAGAACGGTGCTGCGTAAGTGATCACCCACTGCTTCAGGTGTCCGTCGCAGTCGTAGTACGGCCTCGTCCAGTGGCCGTGCTGCAGGTTAGCCGCCCTGTAGTACGTAGGGAACCGTTCGTACTTCTTCAAGTACTTCCCCATTTCGTCGTCGCGGATCTTCATTTTGAGGAAGAACTGCTCGAGGCTGTCGAAGTTGGTTGACCAGCGCTGCTTGAGGAATTGGAACCAGGGCTTGTTTGTGTACACCTCCTCTGTGGATGCAAGAATCGTTGAATTGTAGACAAGCTGTTTAGTTTATCGCGATAAAAAGGATCCAATGCTATCCTCAAGGTATAATTGTTTTTTTTAATGTATTAATGAGCCTGCGTTTGACCACATTTCACCTGATGGTAAGTGACGATGCAGTCGAGGGTGGACCACGCTGGCCATGACGTGCCTATTCACTCTTGATTTAAAGAGGAAAAAAAGTAAAGTATGTAAGTAGTAGTAATTCTAAAATAAAAATAGCCTAAGTACTCCTTTTAGCTATATGCAAGTGAAAGTCCCGTCAAAATCGGTCCAGCCGTTACAGAGATTAGCCGGAACAAACAGACAGACACGAAAATTATAAAAATTGATTTTTGGATGTAATTACTATAGACCTATTAATGCATTTAGTCAAAAGCTGTTAATTTGAAATTACAAACAGACGCTTCAATTTTATTTATTTGTATAGATTTTTGTTTTACAATCGTCTGTCTTATTGTAAGTTGTTCTTACCTGTCTTGTTCAACCGCGCTAAATCTTCGAGTTTGAATTTCCTGGTGTTCAATTCCTTTTTGTACGCGAATGGCGCGAAGAACGTTCTGTTCGTGAACTTGTTGCGGTCCCAGAACGTGCCTGTAACAAATGAATGAACGTTATAGGAAGTAAAAAATAGTAGGTTTAGGATAGGATTAGTAGAGTAGGGTTAGTAGCATAACAATAGCAGGATAAGATTATTAAGATAAGCTTAGTCGGATGGGATTATTAGGATAGGATTAGTGGAATAGGATTTCTAGAATAGGATTAGTGGAATAGACGTTTTAGAACAGGATCAGTAGAATAGTAGGATAAGGTTATTAAGATAAGCTTAGTCGGATGGGATTATTAGGATAGGATTAGTGTAATAGGATTTTTAGAATAGGATTAGTGGAATAGGATTTTTAGAATAGGATTAATGGAATAGACGTTTTAGAACAGGATCAGTAGAATAGTAGGATAAGGTTATTAAGATAGGCTTATTAGGGTGGGATTATTAGGATAGGATTAGTGGAAGAAGATTTTAACAACATTCTATTTGTTTGTTATAAATAAATTATAAGATTATTAGGATAGGATTAGTAAGACAAGAAGTTACGTGTCATTCAGTATTGGTAAGTTTAATGAGCGCTCACCAGCGGACCATATCTTGGAGTCGCCGAGCACGACGGCGAGAGTCTCTCCGAACACCTGGTCCTCCGTCAGGGGCTTGTCCGCCACACGGTTACCGCTGAACACCTCCCGGGGGTCGGATACCTGACAAGCATTCATTATAGCAAATAAAAAATTTAAGAGAGAATGAAATAAATATAAAAACGGCAAAGTGCGAGTTGGTCTCACCGAGTGTTCCGTACAAACTTGTTTATATGTCTTATTAAACAAAATATTTACAGTTTTTAGACTTTTTTCTATTCACAGGTTTCAGGTCAGGTTCAGGATTCTTCTGTGAAATCGCAAAATGAGACAAAAACGGTCACGATCACGTTTACTTACAAGATCCACAGCTGAAAGAGATCGTAGAACCGAGTAGGTACTTGAATTTTCAACTAGATAGCTCAACGCGTTATTGAGCAAAATGGTCTCGACATACAGACGGGACAACAAAGTGATCCAGGAAGAGTTCCGTTTTTCATTTAGAGGTACGGAAGCCTAAAAATAGACATACCTGTAGGAAAGCGCTGATGAAGTTAGCGAGTCGCAGTGCCATCTTAGCCTGGTTCTCTAGCTGCTCCTCCGCACCGTACGCGATGTCACCGTTTAGGAACAGGTCTGTTGGGTTGTACCTGGGGAAATAATAATAATAAATATATAGTCAGCCAATGGACGGCCGAGTGGCCGTCGCCCTGTCGGCCGTCCCAGATATCGCTGGAAAGACGAAGTCACGAAGGATTTGCGCGAGCTCCAGGTGGAGGACTGGCAGGAGGTAGCGCAGGACAGACCGAAGTGGCGTCTTTTGTTATCGGAGGCCAAGACTCACTTTGGGTCGTTGCGCCGTCTCAGTTAGTTAGTTAGTCAGCCAATTACGTCTACTGTATACTGTGGACGACCGAGTGGCCGTCGCCTGGTCGGCCGTCCCAGGTATCGCTGGAGAGACGAAGTCGCGAAGGGCTTGCGCTCACTCCAGGTGGAGGACTGGCAGGAGGTGGCGCAGGACAGAGTGAAGTGGTGTCTTTTGTTATCGGAGGACAAGACTCACTTTCGGTCGTTGCGCCATCTCAGTTCTATTACATCACCATTGCTGGGACACCGCCCTTTTCTCAGAGAGTATTGCACAAAATGTACCACGGCGGCCCAGTGCGGGATGGTAGATGTCGCAATGCTTTTAGACCTGTCAAACTTAGTTTAGTTTTATAAAATGCGCTAAAAATTCAACACCATTAACATTATCTCTCTAAATCGATTTTAAAAACATTGAATCGATTTTTTTTTGATTGTTTTTTTGAGGTTGCATAAAACAGGTGATTTTTTATAGCCAATTTTTCCTTAAGCATTCACAGTCGCCTGGGAAATTTCATTCGATACATTGGGCTTCAAGTTCAAACCCTGCTGTAAGAGTTCCGTTTTTTTCACGGAACGTGCAGAAACCAAAGATGGATTGTGTAAGGATCGATTTGAATCAAGCGGTGACAGCTGATTGGGGAGAGTGGGAGAAGAGTACATGCTGCGCCGAGACCAAATAGACGGGACCAGGGCAAGAAGAAGCACAGAAACTAAACATGAACAGTAGAGCATCTCACTTGGAACAGTTATGCGGCTGCACGCCCCGGATGAAGTTGAGTGCCTCGTACACGTTGAGCCGCTCCGTGTGAAGCGCTTCCGGGCCGCTCGTCGAGTTCGTGTACTCGTAGTACTTGTCGGTGTACAGGGCGCGCAGGAACGGGTGCGCCTTCTCCCACTGCACGGGGAGACGCTGCACCCCTGGGGGGGACGGGTAGGGTAACTAACGGTCAGTTTCAATAACCGATCTATCCACGGTTTGTGCTACTAGAGATAGAAATAAAAACATTACATCTATGAGACTTATGTCAAATTTCCAACCCTATAACAAACCGTGGATAAATTCGGTTATTGAAACCGGCCTTAGATGTATCTTAAAGATAACTAACTACGGTGAATCCGAAACGACAAAGTCAATCATCATCATCATTATCATCATCAGCCGGAAGAAGTCCACTGCTGAACATAGGCCATTTGCATCCATCGGCTCCCCGCGACTCTTACAATGTCGTCGGTCCACCTAGTGGGGGCCTACCCACTAGGTGGACCGACGACATTTGTACATTGTTGTTGTGGGTGGTAGCGTTTTTCGGTCAACATCAAATTCAATACATTTACGAAAATGTTGTATACGAGTATATACGCCAAAAAAAAAGCTTTAAAAAGCGTTCAAAACAGTTTTAATACTAGGAACAAAGATAGAACTGCTGTATTCGCTACTAGGCTCCATAAAGTCAGCAACTCCTTCAAAAGTTAATGTGTAGGGTCTTTCAAAATCCAAATAATGATGTTGGCTCGTCTTGGTATTCGATCTCCTAGTTCTTTTAAAGATTAAGATATTTTATTTGTAAACATGTAAGCTATGTAAAACAACATATTTTGCCAAAGCAGGAAAATGACGACTAAATACAATATAAAAAAATTATCATTACGATACTGCTTGCAAAACATAATAATCGCAATAAATATGTAGTACACAAAAAAAATAGGCTTACAAATACATTTGATAGCAATATCTCGCGTCATGGGTACGAGAGGTTATTATATAGGTCATAGAAGTTATCTGGAAGTTTTTTTATGACGCCTTGTGCCTATGTCATGCAGTATTGAACTTTAGCAATGTCCAATACTTCCCTATAATATGCCCTGATAGGTTTGCAAGTCTTTCCGCAGTGCTCTCATGCGCTGTAAGACTTGCTTCATGCCAAATTTCATTACTCTAGGTCAGCTGGAAGTGAAATGAAATGAAATGAATGAAATGAAATGAATGAAATGAATGAAATGAAATGAATGAAATGAAATGAAATGAATGAAATGAAATGAATGAAATGAAATGAATGAAATGAAATGAATGAAATGAAATGAATGAAATGAAATGAATGAAATGAAATGAATGAAATGAAATGAAATGAATGAAATGAAATGAACAGTCTTATCTTTTGATCGCGTTGACTAACGGCCGTTCCCAATAACCGATCTATCCACGGTTTGCCCTACTAGAGATAGACATTTGACATTACCTCTATGGAGCTTATGTTACAAGTTTGATTTTTCTAGTTTGAGCTATAAGAGACCATAGTGTTTGATATAAATGTCAACTTGATACCTCTACGTATTCTTTAGAATAAGGGTCTTGACAGACAGACAAACAACAATGTGATCCTATGACGGTTCCGTCTTTGTTTTTGAGGTACGGAACCCTAAAAACGTAGTAACTGAGATAATTTACCTACATTAGAATTCGGTTTTGAAACGGGAAATTGACATGAATTTATGTTTTTGTTTATAACTTTAAGTATTCTCGTGATCATGGCGCTTGCAACAATGCCGAAATATCGAGAACTCAAACAAAAACAAATACACGGTCATCATCAGCCTTTCAGGTTCCCACTGCTGGGACTCTGACCTTCGCTCAGAGAGAGAGAGAGTACGGGCCGTAATCTACCACGCTGGCCCAGTGCGGGAGATGTCGCATGCCCTTGAATGTTGCAGTTCTTGGACACGCCAGTTTCCTCACGATGTTTTTCTTCACCATTTTGAGTGTAGGCAAAACCGCACATAATTTCAAAAACTTTATTCTAATGTTATTGACCATGGTAATTTAAAACAGTATAACTTACATCCAATCTTCTTGCAGTCGAAGTTGTTGTAGTACTGGTCGGAGGTGGCCCGTTCAATGATCTCCCCGAGGTAGGGCCTCCGCACGATGCTGGGCAGCCGGTAGCCGGGAGCACAGCGGCACTGGTACCCCCCTCGGCGGTACCCCCACCCGTGGAGGGGCTCGCACTGACACATAAATGAATAGATTTAAGGAGACTGTCAGAATCCAGTAGCCTGAGTTGTAATAACTTGTAAACCATCTAGGGTTGGCTTTAGTTAAATTTTTAACCGATAACCGGCGGGGAAGAAGTTCTCGAGCGGCGACCACGAACCGGAAGACGCTCTGTAGGTAGACCCCCTACTAGATGGACTGACGACATTGTAAGGGTCGGTCAGCCGTTCTTGGGGCGTTGAAAGGGGGAGGCTTATGTTCAGCAGTAGACTTCTTCTGGCTGACGATGATGATGATGAGTAAAATTTTATGCAATTTTTTTCTTTTCTTTTGTATGGGCTAGTGGCCAACTCTGACCCATCAAAGTTATGGCCGTGCTGAGCGTTGCTTAACATGTTTAATAGGTTAGGATAGGACCAACCGGACCAGCTATGCCAAGAGCTCTTTTCATTTATTTTTATGCCCGGTAATTTCACTATCAACATAATTTTTTTAAAGTTGCTTTTATAATCAATCCATGCATGCGATGTGAAGGTGCAGATTGCAGATTAGCTAGTGTAATATTGTAATTGAAATGTGTATATCTACTTGTTAGATCTCATGTACTAACCTCAGTAGTTTCCTTACACCTAGCTGTGGAGGCAAATCTGTTTGGTCGATCATTTCCCTGACTCGGTGGACATTGGTTTATATCTATCCTGTCGTAATCCAGCTCCATTACAACAGCTGCTGTGTACCTGCGTTACATACAATGTACATACCATTTTAATTATGAACTTAACTCATCATCCAGCCCCTAAGAAGTTACAAAAAATGTGACATGCAAGTAGATAAACATCTTGATGAAACCTAAAGGTAGGTAGGGAATTTTCTAGCGCTTGTCGGGCTATCTACTGCCCTCAAGTTAAGTGTTCCGGCAGCCTCGCTTGAGACTTACTTCTTAGTCCACATGTAGTTATAGGGGCCACCTCATCACTTAACATCAGCTGACTTGTGGTCCAACGTTACCCTTTAAGAAGTAAAAACTAAACATGAACATCTAAGAGGAAGCAACCAAGATTATCTCTTATTTATGTGAATGACATAATGATTTGTTTTCTTGGGATCTTGTTATCTTGCAGAATTTGTCTGCTACGGCATTCAGCATGTTTACAAAACAAGGCATTTATCGCACAAGACATGTAGATAAGTTGAAACAAACAAGCTTGGGATTGTAGTTAATCTATCTATCTTTCTTTCTATCTATCTATTCTCCCTATTTCCCCTATTCTAACCATTCTCGGTAAACAGCCAAAACAGTCATGCTCACGAAAGTGACTTTGCTTGCAGCGGCGTCATGTGTCGGGTCGCCCTCTTCCCTCTCATATGGTCGAGGAGAGCGATGGCTGGCACATGCGTCAACTCGTGAACGGGTGCTGCTTGTGGGGTCTGGTCTGCTTTGGTTGTGATCCCGCAACTCGTTAATATTCATGTTCCCATATCCCAATGTGTACAACCAAACAAGAGAAATCTTCTTATTAGTAAAGCTAAATAAAAAATATCGGACTATTAGATGACAAAAAAAAAAGCTTGGGATTTTAGTGAACTTGCTCCAATTCAATCAATTAGTAATAAGAATAAAATTGTCAATGTGATCGCGCCAAAAAAATTACCTGCCGGGCGTTTCTTGCCTGTTCTTTTGCCGGCGTAAGGAGGTTGGAACAGGCGTAGCTAGTTTTAAGTTGACGTTTTAAAGTGATCACAATGTATCCTATTGAATAAACATTATTGAATTTTGGAATTTTGAATTTTGGTTTCAAATTCTTCTGTATTTAAAACATTATCCTCCTCTAGATAGGTATTGTAAAGTCCGCTAAAGCATACAGAACCTAAACTAGTTATAAATAAGGTATAGAGTTAGTACTAAGAGACAACACAATGCAAATTTTGCAAGTTGAAACCTAATGATATTCAACACACATAGTTTTTTTTTTTTTACTTATTACAGAGTAGCGTTTGACCACAAGTCACCTGATGTTAAGTGACGAAGATGGCGCCACGCTACACCTGGACTGGGAACTGGCTCTCAAGTGAGGCTGCCGGAACACACAGATAGGTGCTTGGCGACAGATTCTTAACAAGAGGGTGGTAGCTAGCCAGGCGAGTACTAGAAAATACCCTACCACCAAGCTATGGTTTCATCACGATGTTTTCCTTCACCGAAAGCTCAAGCTCATTGTAGGATTCGAACCCACATCCTACGGATCGCAAGCCGACCTCACTACCACTGAGCCATCATCGCTATAAAAAGTTAACTGTAGGTTAACTCTAGGTTTCAATAACCGATCTATCCACTGTTTGCCCTACTGGAGATGGAAAGTTGACATAAGCTCCATAGAAGTAATGTCAAATTTATGTCAAACCCTGGATAGGACGGTTATTTTAACTGGCCGTAAGTCAATGAGTGTCATATTATACGTCCCATTGTTTTACTCACGTTGGATACTCTATGTGTCGGAACTGCGTATGGCGAGGGAAGATATCAGCAACGGGTGATACTGCAGCGACTAGCCATTTGTTCAGTCTGCCGCAGTCGAAATAGGGCCGGGTCCAGTTTACAGGGCCAGGGACCTGTGTGGTTTAAAGTAATTGCTTAATTTTGTAGGAGTTACCGCAAAGGTGCCTATTACCTATAACAGTCCACATTAGTAGATTTACAACAGAAATTGATAATCGATCCTGATCCGTTATCCACGGTTTTGTATCAATATGTCATGTCATAATATGTTATTTTAGTAGTAATCTGTCAAGCCCTAGTACTGAAATGACATATTGATACAAAACCGTAGATAACGGATCAGGATCAATTATTACTTTTGGGCGTTATACTGTTTTAAACTACCATGGTCAATAACATTAGTGTTAGGATAAAAAAACAAATACATGGTAATTATTCCATTTCAAAACCTAATTTTAATACTCTTACTTGTGTTATGATGGTTATCTAGCTATTGCTATTAAATACATGTTTCACAATACTAATGACTTTTAATTAACTTGAGCACTTAATTTAGTAGGTAAAGTAATAACATTAGCAATAGCAATTCAATCAACTCGTGTTAAACGTGATGTTTGGCCATCACAGTTCAGTTATGACAGTTTAAAATTTAACAAAATCTTGGACAGCAATGCAACTGAGCTTGTTGCCCCGAAATATTGATGTTGAACCTCTTTACAATGATCATTCATCAGAAATGTTAAGCTTTGAGCTAACTACTTAAACATAAAGGAACTTTCTGTCAAAGAAAAATGATCAGACAACAATATACAAACCTCATCATTTCCGGGTGGTCCGTGGAACGTAAAAGTTTCATTTGTATTGTTCGCATATCTAATCTCCACTTGGTATGTAGTTTTTGTGTCATGTCTTTTGGACACTCTGTCAGGCAACCATCTTTTGTACCACTCGTTAATACGATAGAACTCCGATGTATAATCTTTCGACAAGCTATCAGCCTCAAAGGCACCAAGATCTTCCACATGGAAAGTGTTTAACGTTGAAATCTTTTGCAAATGAACAGGGTCATTGAAATCATCCGCACGGTAAGCTCTTGGTGCAAATCTAGGCATTGTCTTATTGAAGAATCCTCTGTAGGAAGATGTATAAGACATATTCGGCGAGAAGTAAATTGAACTAGCGTTAATGTAAGGGTTAGATGAAACATCTGCTACTGAAGATAGGAAGTAATACATCATACCAGGGTCGTAAGTATCATTGATGGCAGGTCGTATAAACCTTGATTGAAGGATGTAGCTCCAGAAAAACGCTCGGTTCATAGCCATGTTGTGCAAATGAAGTAACGCTGTACGATTCGGAAATACCGGGTTAATGTTGATTTCTTTCACATCAGGGTGGTGAGACACAGAGTCTTCTGGAAGGTACAAGTCGTCTTGGTGGCTGATAAAGCAATTATCTTGGTTAATCCTGTCCATTTTACCACGAACTTCGTCGAAAGCATCTCGTATTTGCCATTCGTATTGGCCGGCCACACCCCATAACAAAACACAAAGCGATATCGCTAATAAACTACAGTTGACTAATTCCATTTTGCACTTAAACACATCTGAGTAGGTACACTAAGTAACAAGGATCATATTATTTGAACTAATTAATAGAGTATAGTCGTCTAAAATATTGTAAAAACTTTATATCAAAGAAAGGAAAGGAAGCCAGCCAACGGGCGAATGCGAAACGTACAAGCGGCAATGTGTTTTTGAACTTTTTTTTTGACTTCTTGATGTTGTTTGATTTTTGAAGTTTCTTTTTTTTAACGGAAACTTTGACGTTTTTGCCAACGAAGTTATGAGTTTTCAACCAGGGTTACCACAGAGTTTGATTGACTGTGAGTCTGCATAGTCTGTAATGGTGTGAAGTCTGAAGTGACGTTTAATTTTGACATAACAGATAAGACAGAAAATCAAAAATGTTGAACCAATACTAACCTGACGTTTTTTGGCGGCAATCAAATCGTCAACGTGAAAATTTTATTTTTATTTCCAAAACTTGTGTTTCTTCGAGTGATAATGTGTAATATTGGTGGATTATTAACCATTATGTGTTCGTTAATGTGTACGAGTGTGGGAAATGGAAATAAAGTTGTGAAAGTGACTTTTCGAGTTGCTCCAAAAAAGTCCGTGTAAAGTTTAAGTAAAGCGCCACTACTTTACTTAAACACTATCCTCATCCCATCATCTCATCGTCATCATCATCATTTAAACTTGATTCAACTCTCTGAGTTTGAAATATTTTATACTTGACACTGGCAAATACATTAATCGTGTGACGCCATAACAAAACAAAAAAAAAAAAATACTAACCTCAAAAGTGTAAAAACATAAACAAATCAAATCTATTCTAAAAAATAATTGTGTAATCGATATGGCTGGCTGTTTATTCCGTAAGCTGGTTGTTTATTCCGTTATCTATATGCTTAATTTGGCATTATTTATCTTACATTGAAATTTGAACTTTCAGGTTCTCTGTTCAACACTTCTCTATCAATATACACAAATAATTCGACAAAGGTACGTTACACTACATTTATGACTGAATTATAATTATTAGTTTGTTTATCTTATTGTCTTTTTCCCCCTCAAAAGCCATATTGTTCAGTCTTCCAGTCTAAACTTCTGTCCTCAGAGATCAATTCACACAGCGGCCGTGTATTATGCAGCCCGTAAAGGCACAAGAGCGAAGGCTCGTGCAAAAAAAGTGAAGGTCGAAGTAACTAAGGTTGGCTTCATTCCTCACAATGAAAGAGGGAAAAATAGGTAAGATATGCACAAAATAGCCTAAAAGCTCTAATGATATAAGTATAACCTAACCTTATTTTATCTAATAGATGTACTTTGCAGTATTACTAGCGTGGGGATTCACAAAGAACCCTTCCATTTAATTCCGGGATAACACAGCCTATAGACTGTAAACATTATATTCTCACTGATAGACAGTTTATGGACCGTCTCTATGCCAAATAATAACATCAAATTCATTCCATCCATTGCTGCTTATAAGAACAGTATTCTTTTTAAAAAGACTCAGATTAATACAAGTCTACACATAGAAGCTATGTAAAAGTTTACGATGAATATTATTAAGTCCTCAAATTAAAACTCATTGGTATTTTGAAATAATGTACTGCAACTGCTTAGTTAGCCATCATAACACAAGTGTTTTAATATTGTCCTACCTTCTTACTCCACATTATTTTTAAATAAAAAATACAAGTACACAGCTTATAAATAACAAATGTAAAGAAGAACTACCAAACAATTTCAGAGTATCAAAAACAGTCCTAAACAAGCATGCCGATGACTCTTACAAACCCGAACCCAAAGATAATGTATACCCTCTGAAGTACTACAAATGGGTGGTGTACTCAGCAGAGGATGCCATCAAGGCACATCAGGAGACTCATCACCCGTCCATGTACAACCAGCCGGATGCATATGTGTATGCTCAGATTGAGTTTAATATGACTGCAGCTAAGAAGGTAACCTAATACCCCAAGTCCCCAACCCCCATATACCTTAGATATGGCGAATCCTTTGTTTACAACTGACTAGACCATCATTTGACCAAGTTCTCACCCAATGAGAAGCATCTATGTGGTCGAAGGTGTAGTATGCTCATCTAGTAAATACCTATTCACTCCTTTTACATGCTGATCCCTAAATAGAATTCCCTGTATCTAAGGTATCAGGTTCTACGCGTACCAGGGATACACAACACCCAGACACAGAACAAATACTAGCTCTTTTTTCCAATGCACAAATATTTGTCCTGTAGCGGGAATTGAACCCGCAACCTCACGTTTCGCAGTCAGCTGTTCGCTTATTGCGCCACATCTGTCGTCTCTTGACTCGATGACTTGACCATGGCAGGGAGTTTCACCATGTAGTTCTTAATAATAAGATGATTCAAAACATAGAATTATAATTCTATGATTCAAAATTAGTTAGAGGTCAGATGTGTGTATGTATTAGCTGATCCCTGTGTTTACACTCGCTTGGACTATAGTTTATCTTATGTTCGCCGCCAGGTTCCAAACTATCTCTATACCAAATTTTATCAGGATAGGTTCAACGTTTTACAGGTAACAAACAAAAAGACAGATATTTTTGCATGATGCACCAATGTTCACAGTATAACATTCCACATGCGGCTTTTCAAATTAAGCTCGAAACATAATTAGAGAAATAAATACTTTAGATAGAAATATCCAAGACTCAGGAACAAATATTCATGCTCATCACACATATATTTGCCCAGGTCAGGTCAGGTCAGTAGATGTTCGTTAGTTCACTAGAGTGCAGTCCTCATTATTCCTCCTATTTCACTTGTTACTGCGTCACATCTCTGCCCAAACCTTTGTTTAATGATTTGCAAAGAATATTTACAAAAACTCAAACAAAGAAAAGGTCTACTATTGCTGAACGAAAGAGGCCCTTGCAAAGAGATCTATTGCTGACTTGTTCCAGAATCGTTTCATGGACAGCTTCACCCGCCTCTCTCTGCTGCCGCATCCGTTTCCTCGCGAAGAGGAGCGCACCGTGCTGGCATTCTGCAAGGGACCAGAGATTGCAAAGGAAGTGCTGGAGGCCGGCGCCACTACTGTGGGCGGCGGAGAGCTGATCAAGAAGATTCAGGTGAGGAGTACAGACAGAGAACAAGAGCAGTGGTGGTGGTCCATCTTACGCGCCAAAACGGCTGTACTAATTTTGTTGAAATTTTGTATTTGCATAATGTAGATCTAATGTAGACTTTCCGCTAGAAAATAGGAAAACTAGAGGCTGTTAAAATCATTGCTTACCAGTGAAGCCACAGCTCTAGTATAAGATTTTCTTAGGTAAATGTATACTTGCGCGAGGAAATTACTTTTTTGTTGTTTATTTCTTATTACATTTAACCACAAGTCACCTGATGCTCAGTAACGATGTCGTCGAAGGTGGCGCTAGATGGGTCTCAAGTGGGACTGTCAGAACAAACCATAACTGATCATGCTGTCAAACTTGAGAGCTGATGTTGCAAGATAATGAGTGCAGTGCACAGTCCATACAGTCCTTAGTGACACAGGTGTATCTCTTACCATCAGAGAAAACAAAAAACAAATTATTTTTTATTTATATCTTCAGGAAGGCCAAATAAAAATCTTCGAGTATGACTACGTGATTGCTCACCCCAACATCTTAACGGAACTGGTGCCCATCCGCGGCCTGATGAAGAAGAAGTTTCCCACCATCAACAGTGGTACCCTGGACACCAACCTAAAGGCCCTGGTGAGGAAGTTCGCGGGGGGTATCCAGTACAGAGTGGTGCGGGATGAGAAACAGGACAACTTTGGATCTGTGGAAGTAGCCGTGGGAAGGGTAAGAATACACTGATTGTCCAAATTAAAACAATAAACTTGAATTTCCCTCCTCTGGTGTGTTTTTAGGGTTTTCGTACCTTATAAAGAAAAAATAGAACCCTTATTGGATCTCTTTGTTGTCCGCCTGTCTGTCTGTCAAGGCCCTTTTACTCTAGAACTCGTTGAGGTATCAAGTTGAAATTTATATTAAATACTCGGCTCTAGGATCTTTTTCAGCTGTGAAAAATCGAACTTGTAAGTAAACGCGATCAAAAGATATGTCCCGTTTGTGTCGCATATTTGACGCTTTTGCAGAGGAATCAAAACCTATAGGGTGCTTCCCGTTAACCTATAGTCATGAACTTTGGCGTGAAGCAAGGTCTTACAGGTCTTTTTCCGGTCTTTTTACCTTTTCATGTAAATAAGAAAGTCTGAGAACCCTAAATAACAAACAAGAACAGTTTGCACGGAACCTTCGGTGCGCGATTCCAGCTCGCAGTTGGCCGGTTTCTTTATTCAATACTAGATGACCCGATGAACTTCGTGCCACCTGGCAATTTCGATTTTTAAATCGATTGTACAAAAGTACACTAAATCGATTTCACTTGTTTGTTGTACAGCTGAACATGGATCCAAAGCAAGTTGCGGAAAACATTGAAGCTCTGCTAAAAGATCTGCAAGCTTCTCGTCCCAAAAGAGAAGGACTTTTTATTACTAGGTATGTATTGGAACGCTTTTTGTTCATTTTATAGAGAAGTGTGTGTGTGAGCGATGCTGGCCGAACGGTTAGGCGTGCGACTTACAAGACGCCGACACCGAGTTCGAATCCTCTCGGCCTCGCACATATGACTTAAGTTATGTGCGGGTTTGCCATCGCTCAAAACGGTGAAGGAAAACATCGTGAGGAAACCGGCATGCCCAAGAACTGCAACATTTTCAAGGGCATGCGACATCTACCAACCCGCACTGGGCCAGCGTGGTAGATTATAGTCCATACTCTCTTGTGAGAGAAGGCCAGAGTCCCAGCAGTGGGAACGTGGAAGGCTGAAAATGATGATGATGACGGAGAAGTGTTTGACGAAAGGCGTCACACAGTGTGTAAGTAACTGGCAAACAAAACGATCTAATTACTCTTTTGGACGGTTTTTTTAATTCGGTTGTTCATGGCTCCCTGATTCCAAATCTGAACTTATTTACAAGCAAAACGGCCTAAAAGTGTGCTAAAATTGAGTTTCGATCTGGATACAAATTACAGAACAGTTTTTTGCTCCTCTTGTAAAATTTAGTTTTGTGTAATTAGATAGTTTTGGTCTCCAGCTTCTCATATTATTTACTTAGTATTGATTGAATGCAAAATAGAATAACGGTGCCAATCAGCTATCGGTTTGTTCCAGTGTCTGGTAGCCTCACCTGAGAGCCAGTTCACAATTCAGGTTTCTTGTAGTCAAACGCATCCCTGTAAATTGTAAAAGAGCAGGATTTAAAAGCATGTTTCATTTGTTTCCAGGTGTATTCTAACCAGCCCACCGTCCCCTGAGAAATTGAAGATAGACCCATTTGTGTATGTAGACCGCGAGCTGTCCAAGAAGGTTCAGGAAGATAGTGATGATGAAGACGAAGCCGTCGCTGCGACGGCGTAGTGTAGTTGTTTTTTTCTTTGTAGACAAAGTATAGTGTTTAATGTGTAAAGTGTAAAAATAAAGAATAGAAAAATAGCTTTGTTTCATTTAAAAAATCTTAGTGTGAAGTAGCGCCGGTGTTGCCAGCGTGTGTTGGTATTACGTATATTTTATAGTGGCAGCATCGGTGCGTAATGTGGGCGTAGCTAGAGCAAAATCAGTGGGGCTAGAATTTAACTTGGTTTGGGAAATATGTCATTCTCAATTATATCTAAATTGCAAGGGAATATACTTGTATAACAAATACACATGTGCTGAACCGATTCTTTCCATTTCATAAAAAATCTAGATAATATGAGTAGGTATGTGACCGGACGGACGGCTTTATGTAAAACACCATTATTACCAACCGTCTCAGTAGTTTGCGATAGAAGTAAAGTTAATACTATAATGATTTGCGTCAGTTTTACTGCATTGGGATTCTACAGAAATACAAATACAGCTGATAATAAACTAGCTGTTCCTCGCGGTTTCACCCGCGTGGGCTACAGTTTATCGCGATAAAAAGTATCTTACGTCCTTCCCCAGGGCTCAAACTATCTCTATAACAAATTTCATTTAAATCGGTTCAGTAGTTTAGGCGTGAAAGCGTATATATTCCGTATACACCAAAATTATTCCCGCACTTCGATGCCCCCTCATCGCGTTACCTGCTGTAGGTATCCATTATCCTATTTTAATTCTAGGTTATTTTTTTCTCGGACCACGCGTTTGAATATTGCTGTTAAAGGTCTTCCTGGTCCGCGACCGCACTTTACCAATTTCATAGATTCTCCCTCACCTCGCCGCGTTTCCCGCTGCGCTGGGGTGAGGCGGGTTTATTTTTCTACTACTACTTACATTTTTAAACTCGTGATATCTTTCGAATGGAATGTCCAAATTGAATGATTCAAAAAGTTTTATAAAGGTATTGAAGCAATTTTGAATAAGAAGTAATTTATTTTGATAAGGATTAATACCAAGATACAAATAAAGAGCCTTTTCTAGAATCGGCATTAAAAATTAAATTTTTAAAATAAAATATCACTTATTGCGGCATAACTATAATAGTTAGACATATGCTCTCACGGACTTTTTTGTAGATCCTAATGAGACCTACAAACCCGTCATACATTATTTTGTTCTAGTGTCAATAGTTTTTGCAGCGCACGCTAAAATAGGTTTTCGATTTCACACCTTGGGTTGCAAAATAGCAATTTTCTTACGGATCCCTAATTTTTTGGAAATAAAATATAGCCTATAGCCTTCCTCGATAAATGGGCTATCTAACACTGAAAGAATTTTTCAAATCGGACCAGTAGTTCCTGAGATTAGCGCGTTCAAACAAACAAACAAACAAACAAACTCTGCAGCTTTATAATATTAGTATAGATAAGTATAGATATGTATTTAATAGGTCTGTCAGGGCCAAATTCCCCTACTAATTCTAAACTGGCAACGCCTCTGCTGGGGCGACGCGTCATGTTATTGGCCTAAATGACATTCTCTTGTCAACATTGAAGGTACGTTCTGAACCAAAATTAATCAGGAATTCAGAAAGGAACATTAGGGGCATTAAAAGTATATTTCTTCTTTGATTTTATTAATTAAAACTTATTTATACATTGCTGTCAAGGATTATTTCACTTTTTATTTTTATCAGAAGGTTAGTATCGAAAAGGAAATAACATCGCTCAAAAATATTATTTTTCTTCATCATTCTGAACGCACCTAAGAGGGGCGTAAAACAATCCACCATTTTGTCCCTATGACAATTTAGGTTTTTATTTCATGAAACCCGTAAAAATCATAATAATCCCAGTTCAAAAGTGATATTTCGAATACTGTGCACTGTTTTCAGAGGCTGTGATATTTGTGTCTGCAGTTATTTTTGTTTACGTGGACTTGACGTTTTATAGTTTACCGATTTTGACGTCGATTTCTTAGAGCTCTCTCTTGTTAAATCAAAATGGGTACAAGAGAGGACGAATACGATTACTTGTTCAAAGGTAAGTGGTGCAGAGTTGCTATATCTTCTCTAATCTATTATTACAGAACGCAGAAAGTGTGTAACTATAACAATAATTTTGGTCCCATTGTCTCATCTCTCAATGACGTAGAAAAAACTGACTGATGTTATTTCTCTTGTTTCCTATTTCATTATACCCGGAGTCCTATTTTAGTGCTTTATAAGGCTGTAAATCCACCACTTTCCCCCGAAAGTGCTCGTAAAGTGACAATTTCTAGTTTGTTTTAGTATCAGCTGATTGAGTCATTGATTGATTTTTGCGTAAAGTTTTGAGGTTCGTGAGTCATCTTTCGACGTACCTAATCGCAAATGTGGAATTCTATTTGAGTGAGAATTATTAGCAAATGTACTTATATGTTATTAGTTTGTTTTAATGTGAAAAACAAAAATGTCTAGGTTGATTTCTTTGTTTCAGTGGTTCTCATAGGAGACTCGGGAGTGGGGAAAAGCAGTCTCCTTTCACGTTTCACTAGAAATGAATTCAATTTAGAGTCTAAATCTACCATAGGAGTGGAATTTGCTACAAGAAGTATAGAGGTGGGTGAAACTGTTATTGTTTTTATATTTTGTTCTCAATCAATTTTCTACATTGTTTGCATAAGCAGTGAGCTGTCATGTTACTAATTACTTTAGCTATCACAAAGAAAAGTTCTATTGCCTACTATGATATCATGTTGAAGAATTATGGTGCAAAGAAACATTTAAATAACAATAAGAATATTGTTATTAACACTTATGTACTTAAATCTTTTTATAATCTACCTGAAATCAAAAATTTTTATTTGCTCTTTATTTTCTGTTTTGCATAACATCGTTGTGACAAATATCCTTTCTTACCACTAAGACTTGTCTATAACTTAATTTTCGAAATTTTGTTTTGTACCTCTGGTATTTTGCTGTTATAGATATAGACTAGCTGCGCCCCGCGGCTTCACCCGCGTGGACTATACTTTCGCGATAAAAAGTATCCTAAGTCCCTTTCCAGGGTTTGAACTATCTCCACACTAAATTTTTATCAAAATCTGTTTAGTAATTTTTTTGTGAAAGAGTAACAAACATTCATCCATCCTCAAAAACTTCACATTTGTGATATTTAATGATGCAATTGTAATTTATACAGGTACTTGTAGTAGTTATGAATAATAATATTATAATCAGCATAGTCATTAAAATCGTCTTTAAGTGGTTAGTGTTGATATTACAGATTTTCCATTTAAATAAACCATTCTAACTAAAGTTATTCAAAGTGTAGATGTGTCAACAATTTCTACCTTATTTGAGAAGCAGATAAAAGCAGGATAATACTATACAAATGCTTTGTATAATAATGATGAAAAGATGACAGCTCAGTAATGTTGTCTTGCAACCAGTAGGTCGTAAGTTCAAATCCTGCAAAGAGATGATTAAAAGTTTGGTGGTAGGACGCTTTCTCTAGTTTGTCTAACTAGCTCAAGTTAAAAATCTTCTACCATTCACAAGTGCAGCAACGTCAGATGATTTAAAGAGAATTACCATAATACCCATTCTTTCAGGTTGACGGCAAAACCATAAAAGCGCAGATATGGGACACAGCGGGGCAGGAACGGTATCGCGCTATCACGTCAGCGTACTACCGCGGGGCGGTCGGAGCTCTGCTCGTCTACGACATTGCCAAGCACTTGTCTTACGAGAACGTGGAGCGGTGGCTCAGGGAGCTGCGCGACCACGCCGATCAGAACATACTGATCATGCTTGTGGGCAACAAGAGCGATCTCAGGCATCTTAGGTGAGTCTCTGCACTTATAGCTTAATTAAATTTGTTTTTTAGCCGAAGGATAACGCGAGCCCCGGCCCGGATTTGCCTTCGCTCAAAACGGTGAAGTAAAACATTCTGAGGAACCCAGCATGTGACATCTACCAACCCGCACTGGGCGAGTGTGGTAGATTACCAGACGCTCTCTGAAGGATGGTCAGAGTCCCGGCAGTGGAAACGTAATGGATGATGATCATGATGATTCTTTTAGCAAGACATTGTGGAAGATAGCACACTTTTTTTTTTTATGCAACCGAATGGTGAGACAAGCTAGTGGCTTCCTTGCTTAATGGTACGAGACTTGGCTAATGGTTTAGTCAACAGTTCTGAGCCACCCAGAATAATGAGCTTCAACAGCTGAAAATTAAATCAAGGTTAAACTAATTAGATGTTTAAATCTCTTTATGTCTTGTAATTTCTCTAGAAACATTGACATTTAATCTGAAACACATTGAGGTTTGCACACCTCTGGTTTCGGGTAGCATAACTGGCGAAGGTGTACTTTCACAGGCGCACTCTGCGAGAGTCCTACCACATGTTTTTAAGGCATTTGAGGTGTAGCATAGATATGAGAGGCCCATATAATTATTGTCTAGGGCTATACAACAAGCAAAAATATTTTTATAAAAATATTTAATATTTGTTTCGTTGCAAATTGGTGGAATGCACGGCTAAGAGTTTGATGTAAATGAAGTGGTCTTAAGTACCCACAATGAGATGACTCACCTGCCCCTGTAACTGATATGAGAATGCATTTACAAAATTCCAGATAACACACCGCTGGCCTACTGATATAATTGTGAAAATTGATTTAACCTCGCAATCTGCTGTCCTAGTGGTGCAATGCCATCAGATTGTTTTGTTGTTTGTTAATTGTCATTAATCAGCCTAGTATAATTGTGGCAGCTACCTACACAAGTGTCAAAATAAATCAGCCTTTCAAATTTCATCGCCCACGTCATATTTGCAGTTTACTATGTCAGATTTTTTTGCTTACCCTGAATGGTGGTTAAACTAGGACAGACAGTGGTACAGTCAGCGACAAAAGTAGCTGAGCATACTTTATGTTCCAAAGGCATATGGGATCAGTAATGTTGTTGTTTTTTTCTTACACATTATAATGTAGCGTTTGACTATAACATTACACACCTGATGTCAAGTGATGATTCGGTCGAAGGTTAGTGTTTATGATGGTTAAGAGAATCGAAAAATGTGTAATTGTTCAGTGACTTTAGTCGCTGACTGTACCAATGATGCAAATTAATTTCGGAACTTCAATGCTAGATTCCAGGCCTATCAATTTTATACTACTTCGAGCATCAGGTATTAATTAAAAACGAATTTGAAGTAGTTTTTGTTCATGTGTAGTGGTTCTAGCTATGAGTGGAAACTGAATTTAAATCCAGTGAAGCATGTGTGCAGCCTTTGACCACAGTAACATTGTCACTTAACATCAAATGAATTGTGGTCAAACTAAACCATGTAGAAATTAAAAACAAAGTTCACAACAAATAATCACCTACTTGAGAACTTTAGGGTTGGCCACCAAAGTTTACTCTGCTAGCTTATACAAGCTTACATAGTACTTTGTGATTTCCAGATCCATCCCAACAGAAGAAGCGAAGGCCTTCGCGGAAAAGAACGGACTTAGTTTTATTGAAACATCAGCTCTCGACTCTACTAATGTGGAACCTGCATTCCAGAACATTCTTACTGGTAAGTTTGAAACCTAAAAAACTGAACTGATGACACTTTCATCCCATTGGAAAACTCATATATATTTATTTAATAGGCCTTAAAACGTCAAGCTTAAAAGTAGCTAAGTAAATCTGTTTCAACCTCCTTACGCCGGCAAAAGAACCGGCAAGAAACGCCCGGCTTATAATTTTTTGGGTGCGATCTCATTTTATTTTTATTATTACTAATTAGCCATTGATGACGAGGGTGCGGGTAAGGTTCAAGAGCATCCTAAAAACCGTGGCGGAGAGTTTTCCCTTCCCTTTAAAAAGGCACTTTGTGCGGATGATGGTCAAGGGTCAACCCTCTTTGGTGATCGTCGGAAGCCTAAAGAGCCTCGATTCTGTTATCGATCGCTCGCGCATTGAATGTTTACTAACATTATAAGTTTATTTTTTGATGCCATGGAAATAATTTGAACTTGGTAGGTATTGACATTATTGTTCGAACGATCCTGAAACGGAAATTGAACCTTCGGCCCCGGAAATAAGAATCTTAATATAGTGTTAGCCAAGCATGCGCAAAAGCTCATAAATCTTTTAATCAATATTCAAGTGACATTATTATTTATGGAGTGTAGTGTGCATAAGGTTCAACTTCTACTCTTTATAAATGGCTTCTGTGAAGGAAATTCTACAAGTTCGCGAGAGCATAATGTTGGTTGTTCTGAAGCCATTAGATGGACCGACGCGATGTAAGAGTCGCAGGGAGTTGATGAATGCAAATGGCTAACAGCCGTTTATGGTGGCGTTAATTACTTCTTCCGGCTGATGACAATGTTGAGCTGAGAGACTTTTGAATTTTAACTTCCGTACGTTTTGATTATTTTACTTACGTCAAGTAATAAACTAACACGATAAAAGGCAGACAAATGATTGTGTGAAACTTTTATAAAATCGAAAACCAGCTCTATTCGATAGAGGTCACGCAGGTTATCAATCAAGCTATGAATTAAAATCAACACATTGCTCCTATATCTAAGAAGTCAATGTCCTCCCATATTGGTCTGTCTCATCGTGACGCGAGTCTATTTATAACTTTCGGAGGCCACTAACGGCCGTGTAACCCTAGGAAGTGTTGCAGTTATGGGTTAAATTGGGGTCATTTCCCCTTGGACTACGCGCCTTGACTGTGTATAGGTGGAGCGGTTTATGACGTCATTATGGTCTACTTTCCAATACATTATTAAACTAGGCGTCAATGGACAGGAATAAACCTTAATAGACCTTAATGTAAAGGTCAAGGAACTTTGATTGTGTTAATGTCAGGTGGTGTAGACTCCTATCGGAATGTGGTGATGCAGGCGTAGCAGATAGTCGGTTATACTTGGCCGAGATTTTGGACGAGTCCAAGCTTGGCTTTTAGCGATCAATGTGCAATGACCAATATCCGTTCATTCCCTTCGCCCTTGAATCTGTCCCAAAAATCGACTCCTAGCGGATCGGCATTGGGCATTCGACGCAATGACACATTCATGTCTAAGAGTGATTCATACGTGGATGTATTTGCTCCAACGCTATACGCTATTTTGGTGCAAATATAGCCAATGAATGACCGCGGCATAAGAGGAAGTGTCTGACAACCGAGCCATTCTTGATATATGAGGCGAAAAGAGTTGCAACAATGGAGTTTGATTTACTGCATCCCAAAAAAAGATGATGAATGCATAATATCACAAAGGGTCTTTCATCTCGTTCATTCTTACAATGTGTTGATGTGTGAATTATATTATCACAGGAATTGCGTTTTATGAATGAGAGGGTTTGTGTGAATGAATCGGATGATGATTTCATGAGAAAACTGTTATCAAGTAACTTAACAATAGTGTTCTAATGAATATTCATGATGTCAATAAACATGTAAACATTAATGAGTTAATTACGCAATTAAGCTGTTTTTAAAGTTTTATGTTTATACTGGGACTCTTTACAGCATGTTTTATTGTCAGTCAGATTATTCTCACAATTACAGGGGCCACCTTTTTACATCTTCAGGGTAGCGTTTGACCAAAAGTCTCATGTTTTGAGTTACGTTGTGGTAGATTTTGGCATAACGCTACGCCTGGATTGTGAACTGGCTCTCAAGTAAGGCTGGCGAAACAGGCCGATAGGCGCTGGGCCGCGGATTCTTGCCCTTAGGATGGTCTAGCCATGCGCGTTATAGACTACTTCCAAGCTATGGTAGTATCGCGAGGTTAACCTTCACCGAAAGCGCAAGTGATATGTCAAGTGGTATTTTCCACACCAGCGCGTCTACGTCTGATGCATGAGTGAAGCGCCATAGCGCATGTGCTGAACCTAGTTCAAAAACAGACCATGCCCGTAGCGCACGCTAATCTACGAATCTACAACTGATTGAAGAGTACAGGTGGACAAAAAGCTGCATGGGTCTTGACGCGAGACGAATTGAAAGTTGAGAACGCAAGATGTTCATGAAAGCGCACTGATGTGCACATACCTTATGGGTTGAATTGCAAACCCATGTTACTGAGCTATGATCATTATCGGCCTATTACGTTCTCACTGCCGGGACATTGGCCTTCTCGGAGAAAGTGAGAGAGTATGCATAGAATAGAAAACTTTATTTGTAAAAATGTGAAAACAACACATCTACCAATTGAAGGGCATGCTAAAATTTAACTGTAATAAGTCTTAATAAACAGTAACATGCACCTAACAACAAACTTAATAAATTCATAATTACATCCAATAAATTGTAATGTACCATACCACGCTGGCCCAGTGCGGGATGGTAAATGTCGTATGCTATTGAATGTTGCGTGTTGCGTGTGGTTCTTGGACTTGGACTGAGCTATCTTCGCTTTAGAAATAACCTTTACCTCTAATAAAATACTTTACATAGTAAATAATAAATATCGTAAAACAATGTGAAATAATTACAATAACTACTACCATGATTCATGTTTGTTCGATCAATGTACCTACTACCTAGCTTTTAGTAGCACCTATACTGTGACGCAGTCCACGTCTGGTGTATAATGTTATGTTCGTGGGTAATCAGGCGTGTAACATGTGTTTTGTAATGAACTGTTACCATTAAACAACATTCACAATTTGTCACATTAAACTAGGTATGACTAATTTAAACATAACTTAGTAGTGAAGCATTTTTAGTGGTCGCCTGGCTAGCAACCCCGTGTTATGAATCAATCGCTAAGCAACGCTATCGGTGTGTTCCGCCAGCCTCACTTGAAAGCCAGTTCCCAATCCAAGTGTAGCGTAGCGTGATACCACCTTCGACCACATCGTCGCTTAACATCAGGTGACTTGTGCTCAAACGCTGTCCTGTAAGAAACAAAGCAAGTTATGTGCGCTCATGGAAACCATCGGCATGTGCAAGAACCACAACATTCAAAGGCATACGACATCTACCAACCCGTGGTAGATTATGATTCATACTTTCTGTGATAAGGCCCGAGTTCCAGTGTGGGAACGTAATAGACTGAAGATCTAAATATATATAACAAAGGTGACTGACTGACATAGTGATCTATCAACGCACAGCCCAAACCACTGGACGGATCGGGCTGAAATTTGGCATGCATGTAGATGTTATGACGTAGGCATCCGCTAAGAAAGGATTTTGATTAAATTCTACCGCCAAGGGGATAAAATAGGGGATGAAAGTTTGTATGAAACCTAATCAATTTTAAACCAATCGGGCTGAGACTTTGCATGCATAAAGCTGTAGCCTACGCGGGTGAAACCGCGGGGAATAGCTAGTTATGATATAAGTGGCAATAGGTGGTTAAAAATGCACTTGTAATCGACATCATAGGCTGGCCCTGTTCCATGTAATAGTTTAGTTAGATGTAAATCGAAAATCGAAATATTTAATTTCGGCTTGAAAATGACGCACACTACGCGTCATCTTGTTTAACCTTCGAATGCTTCTGGATTCGAAACAAAAGTGTATATTTATTGCAGAGCACACCGCGTTATCTTTACACAACACTTGCCGCATTCATTCTTTGGGAAACTTGTATAATAATAAAATTATTGCACTCTCATGATGAGGCTAGTCCTGATTCAGAAGTCTTAGAATAGGCATGATTTAATGTATGACGACGACCTTGGATAAAATTGTAAATACCTATGATCGCGCCCAAAGAATGACCTGCAGGGTGATACTTGTCTGTTCTTTAGCCGACGTAAAGAGGTTGTGAAATAGGCGTAGCTAGCATTAAGTTTGGCGTTTTAAAGTGATCACATATTGTATCCTACTAAATACATTTAGATTTTGAGATAAGAATCGACTGAAGAATGTAAGTCAAGCACCTATCGGGTGTGTTCCGGCAAACCCACTTGCCCATGTTTAGCGGGGCACACATTTGACCACGCTAACATGTAACTTGTAAAAAACATTTGTCACGAATTCTCAGCACACGTTTACCAGCTCCCACTACATAGTTGTTCCGTCTCCTCCGCAGAGATCTACAGGATCGTGTCGCAGAAGCAGATGCGCGACCCGCCCGAGGGCGACGTGATCCGAGCCGACGCCGAGCCGGCCGACGTGCGGCCCGGCCACGCGGACTCCGTGCGCCGCCAGTGCTGCCAGTAGCGCCGTACGTACCCACTAGTTAATGCAGCTTATCATCATCATCAATGGCCTCCTACCATCTACAAGAGATAATATCAATTAAATGACGATGTGGTCGATGTGGCAAGCTGAAGTGGCAGTGGGCTGGTCATATAAGCCGCAGAACCGACAACCGTTGGGGTAGACGTGTTCTTGAGTGGCGAACGCGACTTGGCAAACGTAGTGGAGGACGTCCTGCGACAAGGTGGAGCGACGACTTGCGCCGAGTGGCTGGCAGTGGTTGGATGAGAAAAGCCGAAGACAGAGCTCAGTGGCGTATCATGGGAGAGCCCTATCTATGTCCAGCAGTGGACTGATACAGGCTGATGATGATGATGATGATGAAGATGTGGTCTAAAGTGCCGTCATGCTACACCTGGATGTGGAACTGGCTCTCAAGTGGGGCTGCCGGAACACCTCGACAGGTGGTGGGTGGCGACATATACTTGAGGGTGCCAGGCGAGCACTCGAAAATACTCTACTCTACCATCGAGCTATGGTTTCATCACGATGTTTTCCTGTACCGAAAGCTCAAGCTAGGATGCAAATCCACGACTCACGGATCGCTAGCCGACGCGACGTCGCCTTTTTAGTTTCGCTTGTAAAGATGTTTTTTTTTGTTACAGGAAAGTCCAGTAATAAGTCGGAGCTGAAGTGTGAGAGACTAATGGCTGGAGAACTAACTGCAATCATTAAGAATCATTCCCAATATGGTGTTTATTATTAACATCAGTGTTGCCAGATCGAAAATATTGTGCGTGCTGTGATACGAACAAAAGCGCTCGTTATAATGTTTCAAAAATGTAACTGTAACAACGGCCAAACCTCTCAACAATTGGCGTACCTAACCTCATTTTATTTCTTAGTAAACGGCCAGTATCTGTTATAAAAATTGATATTTTTTTTACTGGCAATGGAACAAATATTTTCGGCTGGCAGCACAAATCAAAAGCGGTTATGAGTGACTCATGTAGATAGCTTTGTGTAATTATTGATATATTTAGTGTCGGAACGAAATTAATCCTAAACACAAACGATCTTGATGTGATGAGACAACTAAATATCAACACAAGTTAGGTTACATGCTTTTGTTATAGTGAAGCACCGTTAATTCATTTGGCGCTCCTACTGATTACTACACGACCCGTGTAAAATATACCTGAAATATTACTTTATTATTTAGGTGTTAACCCTTTTTATTTGGAATTAGTAGCTAATTCATATTATTATAATATCTCTATTTATTTAGTGAATTAAAAAATTTAAATATATATATATATATAGCAACTATTAACTGGTGGTCCATTTACGTTATACAATGAAATTATTTGTTACGTGTACGTATGATAAATTGTTGTACGGAGCAATTCATTCGGTTAAAACATTGTTGAACCGTTCATAGCACACAGATCGTAATAATAGCTTCGCGAAAAACATTGTTTTGTACTATACACTAGCTGATAGACTTTTGAATATGTACGAGATAGCTTTTTTAAATGGGAACATTATGTTTATTTTACCGTTATTACGTACCTTCTGTGGACATGGCAACACATGTACATTATTACTATTTAAAGCTTTTATTGTTTTCGCCTCATGTTGGAGTTAGATATCGCTGTGTCGTGGTAATTTGACGACTTTAGCAGTGCCGTTGGTAACCGCACCAAGAAATACTAGTACAGGGGGCGAATAGTCGGGACAATCTGAAGAAACAGACGAATTACATTCTTTGCTAACAGTGACGGGTTTAACACTTCTCGCCGTCGGGGAATTTCGATTAGATAGTCATAACCTGTGCTGTTTTCAGAATTTTAAAGGCGCAAGTTATTCGTGGACTCCAAAAGAGCGAAAGAAGTGATGCGTCTGTAAATGGCATTTATGACGTCACAGTCGAGAAAAAACATAAATGTAGGAAATATCTATACTAGCTGTTCCCCGCGGTTTCACCCGCGTGGGCTACAGTTTATCGCGATAAAAAGTATTCCTTTCTCAGGCTCTAGCTAGATCTTTGTACCGAATTTCATTTAAATCGGTTCAGTAGTTTAGGCGTGAATATGAGACAGACAGACAGAGTTAATTTCGTATTTTTGACTAATAGGGATATGCTTGCTCCATCGCTAATGCCATCTGTCGGACGTTTTTTGAACAATTTTTTTAATTCGACTTTCATAAAACCGCCTGTTACCGTTTTGGGAAAGTGGTAGCAAGCTTCGTGTAAACCAGTAGCCATGTTGTATAGCAAGAGTAAGTGGAATCGCTTACTACTACTGGATTGTCCTCACTATTCGCCATACTGACAATACTCACCCGTTCCGATAGTGTTCTTGGCTCCGTGCCATTTTTGTATTACCTATTTATGGTTTGTTACGGTTCTAAGGCCTACAGCGACCTCTGGTGGCTCAGGTCCGTTGCTCTCATGAAACTGAGAAAGCGGTGTTCGTTGTATCTAAGAAAATATGTTATTGTATTACGGTCTTAAAATATGCATGGTTATTTTTTTAGTGCCTATCTGTAATTACTTTATTAAAGACAAAGATAATAAATAAAATATAATGTAAATTCTTTGACCTTTTCATTGTGGGAAACAAATACACCTATCTGTTAATTGAAGCATGATTTCTTTATACTAAGTTTAGGAATTACAATTTAAATAATAAGTATGTAGTTTAAAAACAAATCATTATCAGGCTACTAGTTTCACCTGCGTCTTCCCGATATCCCGCAGGAACCTTTTTCCGGGATAAAAGAGAACCTAACGTTTTAATCCAGGGTATAAGCTATCTCAATTCAATATTTCATCAAAATCGGTTTGGTAGTTACGGTGATACGTGTTCCCAAACATTCACACACACACAAACTTTCACATATATAACATTAATAGGATTACGTTCCCACTGCTGGGACTCTGGCCTTCTACTTCTTGTATCTTCTGGCATTAAATTGTGTGGAGTGCATGCTGTTTTTTGCCACAAATAAATATATTGTCATTATTGTTATTGTTCATTTAGAGAGAGTAAGTTTCAATGTACAAAATAACAGATTTTTAGATAATGCCCATAAAGAGCTTGGAAGTACTTGTTGCCTCTTCATTTTTGTACAAAACAAATATTGTAGCTAGGTAACCTGTATGTATACCTACAAGATAAAAACACGCGATAGAGCAGCAATTAAGGTGATAATTATTCCTTGGTATTTACATATTTACTACCGACTTTGAAGGTCGGAGTAATTTTAGGGTTCTGTGGTGAATAATAGACGAAACAATTTTGGGTAAGGATTCTGAAAAATTGGGGGTAGAAACCTCTTTTCCGCTGCGCTAGTTGCAAGCTTGCACTCGCACAAAACTTTTTAAAGCTGCAAGTCCGATTGGATAGCAAATACCTAGGCCATGCGATACTTTTACCTACTCATAAAAGACCAGAAGAAAATAAGAATGCTTTCTTCGCTCTTTGTAGAGTCTAGAACACATTTGCCTACCAATTGATATAAATAACAATTTATTCATACAAATTAATTCGCAGTGATATCGAATCTGGAACTAGGAAATTTTACATATCATCGAATGACAGCGAATTCTTTTTATCTGAACCCCACGCAAACGCTCGCTGCACCCATGCCGACTGATAGCTAGGTATGGTATAGCTTTTAGGTATATACATAACTATACTGTATCTTTAGAGATAGATAATGCTGCTAAGTATCCAAATAAATGTGTTGCCTTGTTTATACAATCACTATCACAGCTTCACTCTGACGTGCATTAAGCTGGTGAACTCGTGACGAGAGGCAATTAATTCATTTTTGTTTTAAGTCTGTTTTAATTTAACGTGTATTTAACTAGGATCTACAGGAAATCCTATTCGGTAGATACTTACCTGAGTTCAACACTATTCAAGTTCGGGTCTTCACCTAAGCAACAGATTAGAGAATAGTGCAAGTTTTCTGCTCATTGACAATTTTCTATAGAAATTAGAAACAGGTATATACAATGGTCCTAACCCTGTACTGCGCGTATGCCTCGGCGCCTTGCCGCCAAGTGTTACTCACAGCCAAAGCTCTGAACCTTGACCTCAACCTGAAAATCCTCGACGTGATGGCCAAGGAGCAACTATCGCCGGAGTTTTTGAAGGTAAGAACTTTTGAACCAATTCGTGATCACCAAAATGATCTTCTCGTATGGACTTGAAAAAACAAAAACCCTTAGGTACGTAGTTAAGTATATACTACACGTTCATAATCAGTCTACAGGTTCCCACTGCTGAAACATAGGCCTTCTGTCAGAGAGAGAGTACTTAGGGATCATAATTTACCGCGCTAGCCCAGTGCGGTTTGGCAGAACAGATGACGCATTGAATATTGTGGTTCTTGGACATGACGGTTTCCTCACTATAATTTCCTTCACCGTTTTGAGCGATGTCGGATTTTTATCATAGATGTGGGGCCTAGGTATGGCCACCACCTCTTCTATAGATTATATACTAATTTTCAAATAGCGTGATTAATGTGTAATAGATGGTAGGAGTATCTTGCGCGTATTCTCTTGGCTCGTTACCACCGCTCGATTCAGCTGCTGCTGGCACTCTTCTGTGTCTATAAGTTTTGTTTTACGTATGGTTCAAAACAGGAACCACATTGTTGTTCCAGTTAAATCCCCAACACATGGTGCCGACGCTGGTAGACGATGACTTCGTCCTGTGGGAGTCCCGTGCCATCAGCCGCTACCTCGTCAACAAATACGGTGCCAGCACCAGGCTCTACCCTCAGGACCCGCAGGCCAGGGCGCTCGTCGACCAGCGACTGGACTTCGACCAGGGGACACTGTCTCAAAAAGCTGCGGAGTATTTCGTAAGATCCATTTCTGAATATGACTGCGTTTTAGGTGTGCTGGTTGATTGATATACCTATGGATGTCGATAGAACTTTATCGAATGTGTGGGCAGCGCCACGTCACAATGACTAAACCAACTTTTGTTATCGGTGCCTTTAGGTATCTTACCTCAAGCAAACAACCTATATCTTTGAATTCATCATCAGAATGACTCAACAATTTTGTAGTTAATCTGGTTTATCACCCTCTTCTGGTTTATCATCTGGTTTATTACTTACTTATAATAAAAAGTCCCTCTGTCTGACAGTTACGTTTCGCTAAACAAATCTTTACGAAATTTTTTATGGAGATAGATTGAACCCTGGGGACGGACATACGATACTTTTTATCCCGGAAACCTTGGCGCATAGTTAGTAATCTTTACACTTATTTTAACCTCCATATGTAAGGTAGGTACTAATGCTAAAACACCTCTTCCTTTCAGTATCCACAATTAGTAGAACAGAAGCAGCCAGAAGAAGCTAAATTGAAGAACCTAGAGGAAGCTCTAGGCTTCTTGGACACTTTCCTGGAAGACAACCAGTTTGTAGCCGGCGCCGACCTGACCATCGCGGACCTGGCGCTAGTGGCTTCCGTCTCGGCCTTCGACGCTGTTGGCATTAGCTTGAAGGCTTTCCCTAATGTTGTTAGGTATGTTAGGTCCTATTTATCTTTTCTTCCAGTATGAAATACTTTGATAATATCACTTATACTTTCAGCAGCTAGGTGCACCCATGGCATTGTAAGTTACGCTGACCCAGTGCGGGTTGGTAGATGACGCACGCCTTTTAATGTTGTGGTTCTTGGACATTCCGGTTTCTTCACGATGTTTTCCTTCACCGTTTTGGGCGATGGGAAATCCGCTCAAAACTTATTTGAGTCATTGGGGCCGAGATGGGGTTTGAATTCCGTATCGGCGCCTTGTAAAGTGAACGCATAGCCGTTCGGCCACAATGACTCGTTTGGGATTTACCTTCTATTTAGAAGTGCTTCCTTGTTCGTTAAAATTATAAGTAGGTATTCTTCCATAGTGTACCTACTACCTATCTAAATACTAAAAAAGCTATTGAACGGTATTGATATATGCATCTTTCTTTATGGATAGACTCATCTCTTCCCTCATTGTATTATTATGTTCTAGGTGGTTAGATCTGGTAAAAACCACTGCGCCAGGATACCAGGAAGCAAATCAGAAACATGTGGAGACATTCAAGGACCTTTTGGAACAACGAAGGGCTAAGAGTGCGGTTTAATTCCTTTACCACTTACAACGTCATGACTGAAGTATACTTAGTACTCAACATCCTTGCTTAGTCCTTAGTACCTACTTTGTGTATGCAGATTATAATTGTTTAGGTATAACATAACCGTGGTCCGATGTCATGGAATAAAGACCCATGTAGGTACCTATAGGTCTACTGTGCGAATAACATTATGGCTGAAATAGAACTTAGTAAAGTTGCAACTATATGTACCTATATAAAACAGGTCTCTCTATTAGAATTTAAGGTATATATTTTCTATATACTTTAAATTCTAATAGAGAGACCCGTAGGTAGGTATACTTTAATCCGATTTAGCATATTCAATTTCGTAATTAGAGCTTTTATTATGTGCCACTTAATATGTCTTTGTAGATGAGAAAAGCACTCAAAGCTCAATTTATAAAGTTCACATTTACTTAATCCTGTTCTGACTCAGATAAAAATCAAATAAGGATCAAGAATCAAATAAGGATCTATCTAGTACAATCAGCGACAAAAGTTGCTGAACAAGTCCATTCTCCAATGTTCATAGGCATCTTGAACACCAAATATCACTCATTTGACACGCTTTTTGAAAAATGGGTTCGCTACTTTTGTCAATGACTATACAATACCTAAAAGTTCTAAATAATCAAAGCAACTACATAGAGCTTTTAAACTTTTTATTTGTGCCTTAACTTCTAATTCTTAAAATAAAATACGGGATAAAAACAGTGTTAGAAAACATTTTGTGATAGTGACGCGTTGGAATATAAGTCTTGGAGGACAGTAAGAGATTACTTCTTCATCATACTTTTGACTAGGCCTTTGAAGGCGTCCAGCCCGTCTTCGTTAGCTTCCTTGTAGCCGGGGGCTGTCTTCTTAACTACATCGTACCATCTGGAAATTACACAATCAAAGTTAGAAAAAGTCTAGAACTAAGGCCCAATGGTCAAAGAAAAGCGCATAGTCAATAGTCAATAGTACTTTATTCAATAGGATACATTGTCATCACTTTAAAACGTCAAACTTAAAACCAGCTACGCCTGTGCCAACCTCCTTACGCCGGCAAAAGAACAGGCAAGAAACGCCCGGCAGGTAATTTTTTTGGCGCGATTACATTGACAATTTTATTCTTATTACTAATTGATTGAATTGGAGCAAGTTCACTAAAATCCCAAGCTAAAAATAAGATTTCTCTTGTTTGGTTGTACAAATTGGGATATGGGAACATGAATATTAATGAGTATTATTAATACGTTGCGGGATCACAACCAAAGCAGACCAGAATTCTTCAATATTTCTCTTACAGCATCGTAAAATACCATGATAAAAAATACCATCTTGCTCTGCTAGTTTTCTGACGGCTTTCTTCAATCCCTCTTTGGTAATGACATTTTAAGTAGCTGGGGACTCCACAGCTTTAGTATGGATCCAAAATTACAAAAGCATATCATTATCAGTACCCCTAGTACAGGTTTTGATAGTTTACAAAAACTATAAAAGTTTTCATTTCCATCCATACATATTTTTTTAGCGAATCTTACCGAGACTTGGAGGAACTGAGATTGTTAAACGGGTTATTTTAAATCGTTATAATCATATTCCAACAATGTTATTGAGTTACTTTTTGAATTTAAGCAGATCGAGTTGCCACTTTGACAAGTCGGCGGTGGTAAACGTCGACGTTTACCAAAACTTTTATCGTTTTCAAAACTTGTACTAGGGGTACAGTTCTTTAATAAACGACCAGCGTCTGTCAGCCAGCAGGCAGTTATATTTCTACCTACATTTTAACATGCCGATTGCTTTATATAACCTCTTCTACTAACCTCTTAACATTGGCGTATTTCTTGAAGTCTATATCGGTAGCCTCGAAGCTGGAGACGCTGGCAATGAGGCTGAGGTCAGCCAAGGTCAGGGTGCGGCCGGCAACGTAGTTCTGTCCCTCCAGGAACTTGTCCAGGAGTTGGAGAGCATCCTCGATCTTGGCGAGTTTGTCCTTGTCGGCCGGCGCGCCGCCGAATAGTTGAGGATACTGGTAACAAGATGGTTTAATTAATTAGGGCCTGTTGTTTGATATGTGGTTACAGTAAATTCACATAGGAACGGCAGAGGCCAGCAGCGGCCGGCAACGACGCGACGCAGTACCGCTGACAAGGCGCGGAATCTGTTCGAGCTTTTCAAGCGATACTGGTCTTTTAACTATGTAGATAAAGTTTAAAATTATTTCGCAGTGAAAGTGCTAGCCGTGCCGCTGCCGGCAGCTGCTTTCCCGGTGTGAATTGAGCATAATCTAGGACAATGACGTCATGCTCTCATCGATACTACAGTGAATTGTAGTTGGATGGTAATGATAGGTAATAGTGACAATCGATGCTGTTACGTGCAATGCAAGGCTGTTTAAACGAATTAGAAATGCTTTTTGTACCGGAAGCACCTTTTTTATTGAAGGTCAAACGACATGGAAATGGCGGTATTTTTCAGTATCCAGGTAGACTTTTTGTATCTTTGTGAACAGCAATAGTGTAGTTAAATGCTAACGTGATTAAGACCTTCATCGCCCTTCATGGTCCTATGAATGCGTTAAATGTATACCTACCTACCTACTAACTCATTGTAAAGAACAAATGACACAAAAGAGATTGTCTTGGTACGAGAGATACCTACTCCATCGGCTCTTGCACATTAAGTATGTATGTATTTAAGAATCTAAGTGTAAGTCTGGTCGCTGATGAAAACATAGCCCACTTTTCTCGATTACCTTCATCATCTTAAACACCAACCTTTGGTCGCATGTGGTATGGTCAAACGCTACCTTGGAAGTTCTAAAACTCATTTGGAAACCGAGTATGATCAGCTACTCTTGTCGCTACACCTGGATTGGAAACTAGCCCTCAAGTAAGGCTGCCGATATTCGAGCAGCCTGTAGGTGTGTTCACCAATAGGTGTGCTTGGTGACAGGTTCTTAAGGTTGGTAACTAGCCAGGAGAGTAATAGAAACTGCCCTTTAAGGTACTTACGAAGTAATCGCTGAATCTCGCGTACAGGGTTCCGATATCGAAGTACAGCCGCTGGTCGACCTGTGCCCTGGCCTTGGGTTCCTCAGGGTACAGCGAGGAGCCCTTGCTATACTTGTTGGCCAGGTAGGTGATGATGGCGCGGGACTCCCAGATCGAGAACCCGTCGTCGACGAGCGTCGGCACTGTGTGTTGCGGGTTCAGCTGTGGAAAAGGAGTTATGAGTCTACGACTAGTAAGTAGTAAAGCTCCTTTTGAAACAACTCGTCAGGGGAAGCAGGCGGATAAACCCAAAAATTCCCTTTGATTGGACCCAGCGCGGATCCACCATGGGCATGGTGGGGCATGCCTACAACCCTAATAGGAAGTTAAGGAATCAGCTGTATTCTTTTGGTTTTTTAAGGGGATCAGGCATATGAGGTTTACCACATATATTGGTATGTCTCAAGGTGACGCATGCAATGCCGTCATAGAATGTGCAGTACAGGGAGAGCACACGCTAGCCACTTGGGGTACTTGGCACTTGGGGTTATGCGTTAAGACGATGGTCACGATGGCTTGTTCTTGTTGCATAAGACAGCATAGCAAGCGTAGGTAGGACGTGCTCCGCATGAATGAATCGATGTCGTTGGTAAAATTAGTATCACTCCTCTGAGTGGAGCCCACTCCAAAGGAGTGGTCCTTGGCGGTTAGTCAAATGGCAGATGGTGATGGCGATAAATCCCATTGAATTCTGACAGGCTCGCGCACGATTGGGTTAGTTATACAGTAACAGTTGGTATGCCTGTACTTATCTGTAACTTTCTATTGAACAAAGAAAGCACTATTTTGTATCGCGTTTGTTCATCTAATGTAGGTACTATACTAATATGCACACTTTCATATTTTATCGCCAACTGAATGAATTGAGAAATAAAGCAATTGCCTATTACAAAGTGTCTGATGAAAATTTAAAGTGTGGCTTGTTTGAAGAGAATTTCAAAACAAGCCACACATTAAATATCCAAAATAATGTACGACCGTTTTTGCTAAGACTCTAATTTCAAGCAAAATTGGCTGGAGGCGTTCGAATTCAACACCGACCAGTCAATTATATTCTGTTGCTGAGGCAACCGGTTCCCAAGGTCTTTTGATACCTGCACGCTATGTGGTCAGGCAGGTCGGACACCATAAAAAGCTTAGATTAGGTTTGATTTGTTGGTTTCCGCTGGTTCTGGCATTCTTACACTTAAATAGGTATACCTACTTGAAAACGCAAGAGTAATCTATAATGTTATAGCACACAAATGCAATCTTATGCACATTTCACGCATGTATTACGCACGGCATTAGACGCCGGTATAGATTAATACTATACTACTTGTATAAAACCCTAATTATCCTCCTTGTAGAAAGTATGGTAAAATTCACGACAAAAAATAATTCTACGTTGTCCTAGTTTGAAAAACAGCATTGCGCTTCCCATTTATTAATGTGTGAACGCTGCACATGCTGAAGTTACCCCTATAGCCCTATAATTGAAATAAACTGCATGCAATGAATTTATTGAGTTCTATTTCTTTTTATATACCTACCGTGGTAAGTTATTGATCCATCTTTGGCTGCAATTTGCACTAAACTTGTCGTCGACTAAGGCCCAATGTGTGCCAAAGAATCAATATATATATAAACGAATAATGCTATTTATCTGCATGGTTATATCATATTATTCTTTCCACATTCAATTACATATTATTATGTTGTGCGTGATTGATAAGATACCTAGTGTTATTGTGCATAATGTTTAAGGCTGAATATTGGGGTTAATTACAAGCATTTTACTTTGTGTTATCAAAAAAATATCCAAATAAAATATGCAAAGTGACCCCTTTTTGGTGGAGCCAACCGTTTTTCTCCTATTCTATACGTAACAAAACTTGTCAATAATAATTTCAAAATAAAATGCTCAGAGGACCTTCGTTGTTTAGTTGTTGTAAAAAAAACTTGATTTGTTTTAGGTTTTATTTATTTTCGCTACTTGATTAAGCTCTAGATTAGCACGAGAAACCTGCTCAGTCGCCTGCGGATCGAGGCAACTGATACCTTGGACCTTAATGTGCACATTATACATCTCTATCTAATCTTCTTATCGTACACGACCATAACAACACACGTCAAATGGCAAGATAAACGAAGCCAAATGGATACAAGAACTAAACTCTGTTTCTACGAGTTCAATGCTCCTATTCACTACGGAATTTGCTAGGACCCTTGCACACAACGTTTTTTCTACGTGCCAATGACGCGCGTTTCATGAAAATACGTTATTTGCGCGTAAAGGCAGAATGTTTGCATATTTGCGTAGATGCAAACGCGCGCTAGCGCCTAGCATATTATGGTGTGGTATTGATGTATTGGCACGTTTATAAATATCTATGTAAGTATTTGCACGTTTATATTGATGTAGGCGTGTTTGAAGAGATGCAAAGTCGTGGCTGAATTTATAAACGTGAGCAAAGTGGCAAAGGTAGGCTGTAAGTGCATCGCGTTTGCAGCGCGTTTTCTGCGCGTAGAAAAAACGCAGTGTGCACGGGATCTAATCACTTCCCTGCTAAACGACTTTCGTCTAGTTTTCAATAGATTAACACTTTACAAGCTAGGAGATAGAGTCGGATATTGCTCGTAAAAAGTTTTGTGGTGCGGCTGGACGGAAATTCTGGCTACATGCCATGAGTTCTTGAATATATGAATATTTGACGTTAATAGGTAAGTATTCAAGATTTGATTGCATTTAAATCAGACACTTTGATGCTAGAAGAGATTGAAATTATCGCACAGAGCGAACACCAAATACTTTCGGTACCTAAGGAGGTACATATAAACATTGGTGTCGATTCGGTTTTGCATTCTCTAAAACTAAACTAAGTTTGACAGGTCTAAAAGTAATGCTGTCCTTCTTTTACTTCAGTGGTTGGAAAAATACATCAATACCATTAGACCTGTCAAACTTAGTTTAGTTTTAGAGAATTCAAAACCGAATCGACACCAATGTTAATCATGTATTTATTAATAAAATTAAAGTTAATGTTTATTTATGTAGTCGTATTAATGAGACTTCTATGGTGGATGCTAGTGATTTTCCTTTTGTGTTAATTAGTTATTTAATATCATTAGTAAACAAGCCACATAATATTCCTTAGGCTCATTTTGCACCAAGGCGACTGAGTTGAGATTGAAAATATCCAAGTAAACTGAGTAGATAATACGTGGTTGTACATAGACTAAGGTTGTTGATTTATGTATATAATTTCATCATTAGTCATTAGACCTTACAACAGCAAGATACGAAGCAAATAAATGCAAAACAGATATTTTTTTATCACAATAAATGTCCATCTCTCTATTTCGGAATGACGAAAGAAAATGTAGGGCAGTTTTCCCATGAAGTAGAGATAGAAAAAATCACGGGGCGTGGCTAAGTTTATAACGGTATTACCACAAGTCTTGGACAAAATGCTAATATTATCTACACTGAGAAAAAAATCCTGACTTTCCTTCTGACTCTTACTTTCCAAGACCAATTCCTTCCAGAATGTAACCTTATCCTTCCTTATTTTACCTTAGTTTTCCTTCTAAATCAAAAAGGAAGGAAATTTCTTCTGATTCCTTCTGTATTTCAGCTAGTTTTGATATAGGTAAGTATTTAAAAAAGTTCACCTTCAAGTACTCCGGCTTCAGGTGCTCTCCATGATGGAGGTCCACCAGCTTGAGCTCCAGGTCCAGGTTGAGCGCCTTGGCGGCGAGCAGCACCGCCCTGCACGGGGCCGAGCCGGGGACGTAGTACAGGGTCAGGGGCATTGTGCTGGGGGGAGGAAGAAATTATTCATATTGGGCATGTGGTATGGTTAATAATGTTAAGTCGCTGGACATGACATTTTTAACAGGGAAAATCTGTCGAATATTCGAATTGTAACGTGCTCACATCGAATACTTAAATGCTCGAATACTAAACTGAAACATTTCTGGTTGGATAAGTGTTATTACTCCATAGAGAGGAATACCTACTTGTGTGACCGTGGCAGCGGCCATTTAAATTTAAGACATACATTTTTTTTTTTCTGTAATGACTTGGTTATGTTATGTGTGTTGTGTGTAATATTATAATTTAATAATGTTAATTTCCAATATAAAATTTATTTGCTAAGGAATAAATGAAATGAATGAATGAATGAATGCTCATGTCAGTCTCAATCCTTAGGCTGGTATTCTAGAATGACGCTCAAGTGTTGATCAATGCTTGACATAACAACTCCCAGCCTTAGATAGTGTACAAACATTCTTGATCCAGGACGTAGTACGATGAGCTACTTTCGTCGCCGACTGTACGTGGTATTACGTGAAGCAGTAGGAAGATCGTTTTGAATGCATCCTGAGACAGAAGGTCGATTTCTATGGTGCAGAAACAAATCTAATTTCACAATTAACTTGCTGCACGCACAGTCGCACACATGTGCCTACTTGTATAAATGAAATGCAATAGGTACCAAGCATTTGCTCTCAAATACCTAATATTGGAAATTGGAGAGATCGATAGCATGGTAATCAGACTACCTTGCAAGGCGCCGATATTGAGTTCAAACCCCATCTCGACCTATAATAATGTAGATTTGCAATTGGTCAAAACGCTGAAGGAAAATATCGTATGAAACTCCGCATGTAGAACCACTATGTACAAGAGTATTGCGATATCTACCAACCCGCACTGAGCCAGCGTGGTTATAATATGGTTCTGACAGAATGCTTGAGGTTCAGTAGTGGGCTGATGATGATGACTTTGCAAGCTATATAAAAGCTAAGTACATAATATTATGCAATACTCCTAAGGCCTCGTTCGTCACTTAATCGATACCAAGTTATACAATTGAAACATTTGAAAACGTTGGTTTCTCATACTTTCGCAGCATTGCCTATTAGGATATGGCCTTAATTATTTTTATTTTATTTAGTGAATGGTGAATGGAGTGGCAATGGAGGTGAGTCACAATAGTACCAAAAGGAAGTGAATTTTCCAAACTATTGACTATTGAATGACGTTTGTGTTGTTAAGTAAGCATTACAAAAGGCAAGTCAAGGATATGATTGTAGGTATCTAAAAGTAGGTACGTAATACGTAACTTCAATGCTAGAAAGAAATTACTCAGGCAAGTAATATTAAAGTTGGTTCAAAGCTTTCAGACATTGAATGTAAACATATCTACAATAGAACCTTGCGTTTGATATTAAATGGACTTCAAACAAATGGTTAATAAAGTAATTGAGGTAGTTGTCACAAGTAGGTCAGTTAGGTCAGCAGCATGCATCTAATTCACACTACACTACAGCCTTATGGGAACCAAAGTACCAAACCCTGGCGAAATACTGGGTAGTGCTGTAAAACAAAAAAAAAAAAAAAAAAAAAAATATAAAAAAAAAAATCATTATCATCGATATCGATTAAAAACAAACAATCCGTTGAACTTTGTTAAAATGCCTTCGAAACAATAATGAATTAGAGCCAATATTTTGTACTACAGCCATAGTACCAAAATCAGGTGATGTACCTACTGATTTGATTAGTACTGTAAGGGCTGCGCTGTAACAATTTATTTAGTAATTGTCGATATCGATTTAAACTCGAGCTTTGGTAAATTAATTTTGAATTTGATTTCATATGTAGGTATATACGAGCATATTATACAACGTAAATAAACTTCATGTCTGTAGTACATCTCTATATTTTTAGAATATGTATATGATTCTAGTCGTTAAGTCTAGCTTACTAGTTGTTTATAACACAAATGCAATTCTCTAAGTCTAACAAATGAATGTTTCTGAAACCATGACGTAATATTTTTAATTTGCAGAGATAATGCGGGGAGTCTGTCAGCATGACTGGCACATTCTGAGCCAGGCGGAGAATTACAATAACACACTTGTTACTTATTACTGTGACCTTGATAATAGAATGATAATATGTATTCGTATTACTATTTTTTAGACCTACATGCTACATAGTGTAGCATTGGTACACGTAAAAGTAGATAAGTTTAGAAAGACGTCTGATCTGAATATTTTTCAAAGTAGCTCTGTACCTACCTAGTCTAGGACCTACCTACATCAATATTATGGAAATTTTGCATTGAATTTGTTACATAATAGAATATATTTACTTCTATCTAACACAGAATCTCCTGAAAACATTTTTAAATTTACTTTTAAAACTTCAGTAGGTACGCGTACTTTTGCTATACAATAATATGTTGTTTTCGCGGAGTGCATTCAATTTATCTTGATAATTCACATCCTACATCAAACAGTGGCAAATTAACAGCACTTATTATTTATGTCATAGACGTAGAATACGATGTAGGTACCTATTATAGTAACTATCAAGTACTTAGTAGTCGTGACTCGTGAGCC
This sequence comes from Opisthograptis luteolata, assembly GCA_931315375.2. Lineage (NCBI taxonomy): Eukaryota > Metazoa > Arthropoda > Insecta > Lepidoptera > Geometridae > Opisthograptis > Opisthograptis luteolata. The sequence continues at coordinate 1,248,602 of OV928042.1, read as the reverse complement.
GGCCGGCTTTTTTTCTAGAAGTGTTTACTGACTTGTTTCATTCTAACTAACATATTTTGTGTATTACATTCTTGTATTTATGTAAGAATCAGTGAAATCATTTTAACGTCAAGCCATATTTTATATTCATAACTAAAATCGTATATTTTCAACTAGGGAGTTTACCAGCTCTGATTCATTCCAATTAATTATTTTTATCAATTAGGTATTTTTTATCATCGTTACGCTAGATTTTGGAAATGGCTCTCTAGTGGGGCTACTGGAACACAAAAAAATGTGTTTAGCGATGATAAAGAAGCATAGGTAAGGTACCAACAGATTATTCAATTGTTGCAAGTGATGTGAATCACCTGTCTAAATATGGCCACAGAATCTACACTGATAATGAGTTCCATAACAAAATGTGTGTGCAATTATCATCATTTGTCTATGCTATGTTTGTAATGAACGGATAATATTCTCATAGCAACTGAAGTTTTACGTGGGAAGTAGTCTAACAGCATTGTTTGAATTTAATCTTTCAATCAAGCTTAACTGGTACTGGTGAAACTGAACCACTTTCTCCTTTCACTTGTTTCACTTCACTAATATACTTACGAAAGCTGCAGCATAAGTTCGTAAGTGAGTCCATTGTGTACATTTATTTAGTTTTACGTTAAGTGAGACAAAGTAAGAAAACAATAGTCAATAAACTAAACTAGGTTTATTGTGAACAGTAACCTAAAAGTGCCTTTTTATTGTTAGTGTTCGCTTTATGAAAATACTATATTAATCTGACATAACATGTAAGTGTAGGATATAGATATTGCTAGTAGCTTTGATTTAATTAATGCAATTGGCGGCCGTGTTAATTGAAATTTAAATAAAATAAAATCAAGTAAATAATTTATGGGTAAGCTATAGGCAAAAATGATAATAAAATAAGTATATTTATTTCTCTGCTATTTGATTAAGATAAATATACATTTTTATGTTGGAAAATAAAGAGCCCCGGACTTTAAAAAAAAAGTTCTACTAAATACCATTTTATTTGCAAGAGTTTGATTGGACAGAACACGTCGATAAAGTTGTCAGTCAGCCAATTTTTCTTCGAATTGGCTCACAAATTTGTATCTAGCTTTCTGTCAGTCAAAAATATTTTAATCACAAAGTTACATTTTCTATTTTTAAGGAAACAAATGTCTAAGAGTAATTTGTCACTCCACTCAATATGTTCTTTAATATGTGACTTATAAGTCTCGTTACACACTTTTACACTAAAATGTATACATATAAGAGAATGAGAACATTTCTACGTACTAAAACTAAATCGATTAATAACTCATTAAGTCATGACTGAACACTATTAATTAATTACAAATCTGTTTGGGTGATAACAAAAACCGCGGAAGAACAACAATGTATTGTAATTAGAAAAGTCAACGTAGACCTGCAAACTGGAAAACCCAATGGAGCTACAAAAAGTAACGAACTAAAAAACTAAATTACCTTCCACGTCAAAGAAACTCATAAATATTTACATGCTTTCATAATTATTTAACATTTAAAAAACTATCGATAACATTTAACATGCAAACACTTCAACACTATCGCTGTCATAGACAAATAATATAAAAAAATACTTACATTTTTTACTAAACAGTTGACCTTTTTTTAATGAAAACAAGCACAAGCGGCAACGCGTGCAGCCAACACGAAAACTGGCGATGAAATAACTGCGGCTAGAGGGGAGGTCAACAGTTTTATAGCAGCGAGTAGTAGTTGGGTGCATGACGCATGTCGAGGACAAAACTGTTTGGAACACATAGATTTCCCTCCGATGAACCTTAGCTAAGAGTTAAAATTCCTAATAAATATTATGCTAAGTTAAGAACTGTGTTTATTGTTAGTGTATGTATTTGTAGGTAACGGCGTTGGGGGCATTCGTTGGTTGCAAAAAGACGATTTTGGCTATTTTTGACACCCTTACTCCCCTGTACGCAATATTTCACGGACTCTCCCCTCTAGTCCTTTTTACTTAAGATTGGTGAACAAATAAATGAACCTACTATAATTATTTTCCTTTAGAACTTTCAAAATGTTTAAAAATGAACCCATTAAAGAGTGATATCTAAGCCTCGGTCTTAATTTCACCGACAGCCAAACCCTCCAAATCAAAACATAGCAGTGCTTAACAGAATAAAGGTTTTTTATTTTTTACTATTTACAGGGTAGCGACCACCAGTCACCTGATGTTAAGTGACGATGTGGTCGAAGGTGGTGTCATCCTACACCTGGATTGGGAACTGGCTCTCAAGTGAGGGTGCTTGAACACACCGATAGGTGGTGATAGGTGCTTAGTATCAAGGATCTACTGATAAACATTCAGATTATAACAAGTAAAATTTTTAACAACACAAAAACTGACTTCAGGTTCCCTTCGGTTTCTCTGGTCTGCCATCATCAAACCCTGATTTCCTTATCATGGGACCACCTTTGAAATATCTTCTTTATATTTGACGGAGTTATGCCCGAACATACATAAAAAAATACAAACATCCGAATTGAGAACCTCCTTCTTTTCTTTAAAGTCGGTTAATTACACAGAATAGAACGAGATCAATAGTTTCATGAAGCGGAATTAACTGCGGAAGAGCTTTGGCCTGGTTGTTACACTTATTGAATTGCAGAATTGTGATACTTGCGCGTGTGTTGAACACGCAACACCTAAACTAAAACATGTCATAGGTATTTATAATCAGTGCCATGCTATGTCCCCGTATATGGGTCATATTGAAGCCGAAGGAAGAAGAAAGAAAAGTAATTCAAGGGAAGGCTTTGGTTCATGGACCTATTACGTTCCCTGCTGGGCCTTCTTTCAGAGAGGGTGGGCCGTAATCTCAGCTATTTTTATTTCGGCAAAGCTGTGTTTTTTTTTACTACTTACAGGGTAGCGTTTGACTACAAGTCCCTGATGATAATTAAGTGATGGTTGAAGATGGCGTCACGCTACACCTTGATTGGGAACTGGCCCTCACGTGAGGCTGCCGGAAGACCGGAACACATCGATAGATGCTTGGCGACAGATTCTTAACTTGAGGGTAGCTAGCCAGGTGAGTACTAGAAAGTACCCTATACCACCAAGCTATGGTTTATACTTCACCGAAAGCTCAAGCTCTAAAGGTTAAGGTTCTCTGAGAGGACTGCGTCCCAGCAGTCGCAGTGGCAGACAGGCAGGCAGAGTTACTTTCGCATTTATAATATTGAAGTAGGGATTTGGCAATCCATGCCCACTAGAAAAACGTGGTAAGTATACTTACCCCGTAGGCCTAGGTACCCCAAGTCGTCCTTACCCTCATTTCTATTGAAGCTAAACAAGTCAGGGGCCTCCAGCCAGCGGGGCAGCCGACCCGGCGGCCTCCCCGGGCCCGCTACCTTCGGCGTCAGGTTTCACGCCCCTCGGCAAGGATGACAGCTCCGGTTCGGGTCGGATGACCGGCTCGGGACCGTGACCGGGAGAATGGAACAATGGCATGGGGAAACGTTTGGTGGATTTCGACAGGTGAGTGTGAACCGTGGACGGTGGAGTTGTGTTACAACTTTTCTTTTTTTGGGTTTTTGTTTTGGTGAAACGTAGTGGAAATGTCCCATTTTAATTACTTACGGTTCAATTTCAACTTGCTGTTTTTCTTTTACTTTTTAGGTTCCGTACCCAAGGGGTTCCTAAAACGGGACCCTATTACTAACACCCGAAATTGATAATCGATAACTAGCTTCGTCATATTCAGACGCATCGCTGCATCCACTGATTGCTTTCGCTTGCTGGTCACTGTTCGCTTGTCGCTCCGCTTCTGTAATGTGATGATATTGTAGTGCATACTAAACTATTAATAATAAAATCTATATTCATCACTATAAAGTTGATAATAGAATGATCCGTGGGGCCGAGGTTGAACTAAAGAGGTCAGAGTGTCATCGATAATTTTATTCTCTTTCTAGCAAATTGCCAGGCTCACGGAAAATAAATCATACTGGGTCCTGGGTAGATTTTTTTTTCTAATTTAGTTTTAGTAATTTAGTCTTCATATAATAGCATAGTACGACATTACCACAAGCCCGGATATACTTGCCCATGGGTAGGAAAATCTTTTGCACACCTAAATTTTTCCTAATTTTCTTTAGAAAGTTTGTATGTATATCTGCTGATATATGTAGCAGTGTAGCACATGATGATCTCTGGACTACAATGTACATATAACTACAATTTCAACTAAATGCAGTCATTTTGTCGTAAAATAACGGCAAACAAACAACTATAAACAACAACTATAAATGTTATGAACTTCATTTTCAACTTTTCGTAAATGGTCGCTTAGAATGGTAGAAACTATTGTAAATTCTTATTTGGCAACACCAACGGTCTGTCAAAATCATATTTTGTCATTATCAGTGTCAATGTCACTGTCATTGCCTGTATTTCATCAAAATTGTGGTCGAACTAGGCACAGGAACGATTGGATTCCAACTTTCTTTTGAGAAAAACTAAGTTTAATCTCACGATCATGTAAATATTCGTATACCTGATATTCGTCCGTGCAAATTCCTCACTCCCCAAAACAAAAATGGGCGACAGTAGTGACTCGGAGGAGTTTTATGATGCAGAAGAGTTAACACCCATCAAGGGTTCAAAGTAAGCAATGAAATCATTATCACAATACTCACTAATTTTTGTTTGTTTTCTACATTTGCTACCATAAAAAACTTAAACTTGAACTCAGGATTTCTGCGTACCGTATTAGTAATTTGAGCTTCAAAGGTGACATTATCCATCGAATCCAAAGAGTGTCTTCTGATCACAAACAGATGTTTGTAATTCCATAATGTGCGTCCTTGGTGAGACAGGTCGTTAGTTACGAAAACAGGCGATCGACGATGCTTATGTGAACGTTTGACTCGTGTCGAACAATGAGTTATTAGACCAAAACAAACAAAAACATTATGCATGCATGCACCAACAATCACAACCACCTCATGTACGAATACTTTGGTAAGCGCCTTGATGATTGTATTCTAGTTTGACCCTTATCACACTGGCGTAAAGTAGACATTTTTCTATCTTAGAGAAAAACCATCCTAAGTGGGAACTCTTCATGATCGTACAGTGTTCTATACCGCGTTGTATTGGAATGACTACATTCTTGTTAATTGCGTGAATTATTCGATCTAATTGCACCTATTCAATTTATAGGCAATATTGGAAGTTGGTGGAGTTAGATTTGAATTTCAACAGAAGTAACTTCACTCTGTGCCTTCATTTTGATATTGAAATCGGTAATCAGTGAACCACAGTTGGACTTGTTGGTGCTAATTTATACAATTAAATTAAATTAAATAATATCACACATAGATAAGTGTTTAACAGCAAATTCTTAATTAGCCAACCAGCACGAAAAAATGTCAAAACATACAAATGAAAATGTTTGTTCATGACTTCAGCTATTTACGTCTGAAGTTTGGTTTGCATATCATATCATCATATCACGTCGGGGTCACCACTGTTACTACACCTACTTAGCGCGGGGTATAGATATTAAATTTGGGGAGGAATTATAATTTAAACCACGCTTTAAGGCACAAACAATCACATTTATTACTTTATCACATTTAGTTACGTGGGCTACGTGACAGGCCCTGCACTCGACTGACTGTCCACACCGAGGGGGCGCGGGAAAGACAGCGTCTCACAATACAATCTGATTACAATATGTGTATCTGATTACAATATGTGTACCCTACAGATGAATTAATTCTATATATTATATAATATTGATATAAATGTAATGTTGTAATTTTATCCATTTCACCTGGACTGTGAAAAGTCAAGTGAGAGCTGCTGAAACACGTCAGCACGTGCTTAGATAGATAGATAGATCATACTTTATAGCTTCACCACAAATACAGAAAAAAATGAAAGGAAAGATCTTACATATTCTTAATTTGAAGGTATATATGAGAGTACAACAAAGCTTCCTACCACCGAGCTATGGCTTCGTCACAATGTCACATTATTGACTTATTGGGAAAATGGTTTGTCCTTGCAGAAGATCATCAATGTGCAAGAGTATAAGTTTAACTGACAGTGCAGATGGCTTGAATAAGGATGCCAGTCCTTTGGCAAAGACATCGGAGTCTACGGCAGCTGTGTCCGCAAGTGCGGTAGATAATGTTGCGGAGGATGATAGAACTAGTGTAAAGAATGTGAGTATAAGTGACCACAATAGTTATTTGTTATTCAAGGCTGCAAAGTTGTATTTTGGCACGACTACTTGTATTGAAACCTGAGCAAGCGAAGGATTCTACAATTCGCTTCGCTCGTGGTTCAAATATAGAACCCTGGGCGTAGCGAGGGTTTCAAAGGTACGAGACGCAGAATAACTTAGCAGCCGCGCAAAATACAACTTTTCACCTCACTATGGGGAGGAAAATGCTGGTTGCAAGAAAAACAGAATAAGTTTTTTTTTCATGCAATCGTCATGCGGGCCAGTTCGATTATTCCAAAAAGAGGTTTACACACATGAAATAAGTATTGTTGCATTATAAGTTACCTGACGGTATGGAAAATTATTGAATGGAAAGGTTCGAATTTTAAAAATACTTTCCATGCTAGTGTGTAAAATGCACTTTTGTTCTCAATGATAAACAGAATCTTGTCACTTGAAAATATGTTTTCTCAGTTATATTTAATTCATTTTTTGTTTCACTTATTATGTCTTTATACTCTGTAGGTAGTACAAGGAAGGAGAAGGTTTCAAGAGCTGAGAAGGTGCATGCAAACAGAAGAGGAAGACGAGGGGGTCATGCCTGACCCATCAGGTTCTATCGACCACCAGACCTTTCAAATAGAACATCCCTTCAAGTAAGTACACGTAAATTATTGTTATATGGATACTGGTTAGCCGACAGTCATATAACAAGCCATGGAGAGAGCCATGCTTGGAGTGGTGAAATCCGAAACTAGGAAGTTCGCCGAAGAATCAAAATCTCTGATATAGCTCTCAGAGTTTGCATGTTGAAGTGACAATGGGCAGGCCACATTGCTAGACGAACCAATAACCAATGCAGCAGAAAAAAATAAAAAAAAAAGAAGAAGATAGAAGAAAATGGAAAGATAGAAAAAAAAAATAATAAAAATAAAATAAAAATGAAAAATGAATATGGGAAGATAGATTCTCAAGTGGCGACCATAAACTGAAAGACGATCTGTTCTGTAGATAGGCCCACACTAGGTGGACCGACAGCATTGTATGAGTCTCAGGGAGCCCTATGTTCAGCAGTGGACTTCTTCCGGCTGATGATGATGATGATAAGCACTTTCGCATGTCTGCCAAACACTATGCAAAAATCAATTATGCGACACAGTGCGTGGGACCGTGGATAGCTCAGTTGATTAGATCGACGCGACGGGAAGGTTTCCTTAGGTCGCGATTTTAAGTCCCGCTACAGCGTCCTAATTTTTCCACCGTTATTATTGGAAAAGCTTATTTTATATTTTTTATTATCTAAGACATTCTATTATAATAAAAGGTTTAATTACGAATTACTATTTGTAGTTACTTACGGTATATATGCAAATTAAACGAGTTATTACGAATCCCTCGCTAATAGGGGTGAATGCTCTATTAAATAACATTAGCATATTATAACATTGTATAGATTAGATTGGTATGCAGTATTTTCCACAGTGTTTAAGCTAATATACACGGTATTGTTGTTGGACTTACGTTACGTACACAGACGCACGTGTTTTTATAATACAAAAATACATTATTCAGATTTTCGATGTATATATTAGTGCAGCTTATTATAAAATATCGGACTATTTAGATGGCAATGCTCCTCCTCCATTTCAATAAGTTAGTAATAATAAGAATAAAATTGTCAATGTGATCGCGCCAAAAAAAATATTTGCCGGGCGTTTCTTGCCTGTTCTTTTGCCGGCGTAAGGAGGTTGGAACAGGAGTAGCTAGTTTTAAGTTGGACGTTTTAAAGTGATCACAATGTATCCTATTGAATAAAACAATTGAATTATTATTTTTATAGTCGGGTTAGAATTTCAAGTTGCATCAATTTCCACATGCTGACCATTTTTGCATCAGCCTTTAGGAGGGTCAGTGAGGTGGGATGGGAATCTAAATCCTAGATGGCGCCCATCCTCGACACAGACTTTAGCCACCATCTCGGCTTTAAGTATATCGTTAAAAAATTCTCAATTTTCGAGAAAAATAAGTCAATGTTTGGTTTTTACAACTCATAAGGTAGCGTTTTATCACAAAACACACCTGATGCTTTGGTCGAAGGTTGGTGTTTAAGATATTACAGAAAATCGGAAAATTTGTTATCGTTAAGTGTCTTGTGTAGTTGACCATACAATCGTGAACTCATTGAATAAACGTCAACGATGTGCCAATCGATCGTAGCTTCGTAGCTTGACCAGCCGAGCGAGAAGCTAATTTTATTGTATATAGTGTTTACTACAAATAGTTTATATATTATCATTATTCTGTTCTCATGTCGACGTTTGTATTGTTCCAGAATAATAGCGCACGACACAATGAGTTTGCAGAGCATGACGTCGCTCGGCAGAATCGGCAGAATACTCAGCGGCGCATCCGAATCTCAATGTGAGTTTTTATTAAACAATACTAAAATAAAAAATAGAGTTAGAGTGCAGAAAAATCTACTTAGACCAGAAAAAACCCATTTTGTTATGTTTTCCCATAATTGTTGCCTGTAAATAGCAGATGCCATTATTGACTCCTGAAACACTGTGAACTAGTTTGAGAGTCTATTGATTCAACACATAACGTTTCTTGCCTGTTCTTTTGCCGGCGTAAGGAGGTTGGAACAGGCGTAACTAGTTTCAATTTTGACGTTTAAAAATGATCACAAATTCACACCGACACGTTGTTTCCTACTAAATAAATAATTTTTGATTTGATTTATTTGGTTACTTCTGATTTCAGCAAATATTCGCGACACTGCTCCTATTCCATCTGGGTCGTCGAGAGAGCCCTCAACCATATCTGATGACCCTTCCGTAACAGACAATAGGGGTCAAAATGGTGAGTTATTTTACGCGATTTTTTTTATAGCAACGACTTAAGCACGCCTTTTTTGATGGTTGATAGCCAGGCTTGCAAAAGACTATTTATTGCACTGTAGTTAACAGTACCATGCTTGGAGTTTCTTTGCGTGATAAAATCCAAAACGAGGAGACTCACCGAAAAATCAAAACCATCGACATACCTCTCAGAATTTGCTACATAGTTGAAGTGGCATTGGGCAGGCCACATCGTTCGTCGTACAGATAACCGATGGGGAAGATAGGTTCTCGAGTGGCGACCACGAACCGGAACACGTTCTATATGTAGGTCCACCTAATAAGGAGACCGACGACATTGTAAGAGTCGCAGGGAGCCGATGGATGCTAATGGGTAATAGCCGTTCATGGCGTTCAAAGGGGGGCTATGTTCAGCAGTGGACTTCTTTCCGCTGATGATGGTGATAACAGTGACATAGAATAGCTCTCATCATCATCAGCCTATTACGTTCCCACTGCTGGGACTGCCTTCTTTGAGAGAGAGTATAGGCTGTAATCTACCACGCTAGCCCAGTGCGGGTTGGTAAATATCGCATACCCTTGAATATTTTGGTTCTTGGACACGCCGGTTTCTTCACGATGTTTTCCTTCACCGTTTCGAGCGATTATGAATTGTTCTAAGGTCGTCCAAATACGTAATTTAACCATAGTAAAGGAGTAGTAGTTCAACTTCATATGAATCGGCCGTCGCCGGTTTGACCGGTGCGTGAGTAGCGGCACCGTGTACGCACGCACTTTTCACGCACACGCACACATAAACGAAAGGAGGCGGCCGGGGCCGCGGCCATGCACTCAGTACGGAACGCGCCGCCTATGCGTCACCGCAAGAGTAGGCAATTAACTCGTCGAGCGGCCTTAGCTAACCTACTGTTCTTTATATACTGTGATTTAACGAAGCCTAAGACTAGATTTAGTATCATCTATTTACCGGCCTTGCAGTGCTAGCGATGGCGGAGCCCGATGTGATAGCGAGCACCAAAGCGAACAGTCTGAAGCAGAACCGGAGCGCCTCGGTCGCCATTGTAGCCGTCTCGGGCTCCAGCGGCGCCCCGCAGCCTGTCGCGCCGCCCCGGAAAAAGAAACGAAGTATGGCGGCATGTACCATCTTCCTTAGAGTCTTTAAAGGCAAAAGGAAATTAATTTTATTTGTAAACAACGTTTTTCTATTAGAATTAGGTTTTGAAACGGGATATTTAAAATGTTTTTTTTTTTGTTTGATTACTCTATATTTAGGCACTTCTTTTGCCGGCGTAAGGAGGTTGGAACAAGCCTAGCTAGTTTTAAGTTTGACGCCATAATCACGATAGTACTACTACAACTACACACTGAGAAAAATTTTCTGACTTTCCTTCTGAGTCTTACCTTCCAAGACTGATTCCTTCCTTATTTTACCTTAGTTTTCCTCCTGAATCACATGTCCTTCTCTTTTGACTCAGAAGGAAAACGGTATTTCGGAAGGTTTTTTTTCTACGTGCAGTGCTGAATAATCGAGAACGCGAACAAAAAGAAATTATAAAAAAAAAAGTTGATCTATAGAAATACTGTTTGGTTTATAAAGCTAGCACAAACAACACATTCACAGATTGCCCTTGTGCTTGTGTAGTATCTGTGAATAAGCGCACAACATAACGTCTCACTCCATACGCATCACGAAAAGTCTATTTGTCTCTCTCGCTCGCGGTCAAAGTTACAATCCTGAAAGAGATTGTTATTGTTTTGTTTTTACTACTAATATATTTGCTTTGGGGGCGTCCATTAATTACGTGAGGCATTTTTGAGAATTTTTCGACCCTCCCTCCCCCCTTGGTGAGATATCGTAAGATTTTCCTCAACACCCTTCCCCCTCCCCTAAATCTCACGCGAGATTCATCCAAACATCTATTCTTCTAAACGTTTTGGATTAATAAGAAAAAAAAACAAAAAAAACTATGTTTCCCGCAATTTTACACCGTTTTCTGCGAGAAAAATAATTACGTGATATTTGCCAAGACCCCCTTCCCCCCTAAGTGAGATATCGTAAGATTTTCCTCAACTCCCTCCCCCCTCCCCTAATCTCACGCGAGATTCATTCAAACATCTATTCTTCTAAACGTGTTGGATTAATAAGAAAAAAAAAACAAAAGAAAATGTTTCCCGCAATTTCACACCGTTTTCTGCGAGAAAACTAATTACGTGATATTTGCCAAGACCCCCTTTCCCCCCTAAGTGAGATTTGGAAAGATTTAGCGTGATCCCCTACCCCCTTGAACACCTTACGTAATTAATGGACGCCCCCTTTGGTGTCAGTATTGCCCGTGCCAGCTTTACATAAACGAGGTATAACAAAATTTCAAATTCGTATAAAGAGAAATCTCATTAGTAAAGCTTATTATAAAATATCGGACTATCTAGATGACAAACAAGCTTGGGATTGTAGTTAATCTATCTATCTTTCTTTCTATCTATCTATTCTCCCTATTTCCCCTATTCTAACCATTTTCGGTAAACAGCCAAAACAGTCATGCTCACGAAAGTGACTTTGCTTGCAGCGGCGTCATGTGTCGGGTCGCCCTCTTCCCTCTCATATGGTCGAGGAGAGCGATGGCTGGCACATGCGTCAACTCGTGAACGGGTGCTGCTTGTGGGGTCTGGTCTGCTTTGGTTGTGATCCCGCAACTCGTTAATATTCATGTTCCCATATCCCAATGTGTACAACCAAACAAGAGAAATCTTATTATTAGTAAAGCTAAATAAAAAATATCGGACTATTAGATGACAAAAAAAAAAGCTTGGGATTTTAGTGAACTTGCTCCAATTCAATCAATTAGTAATAAGAATAAAATTGTCAATGTGATCGCGCCAAAAAAATTACCTGCCGGGCGTTTCTTGCCTGTTCTTTTGCCGGCGTAAGGAGGTTGGAACAGGCGTAGCTAGTTTTAAGTTGACGTTTTAAAGTGATCACAATGTATCCTATTGAATAAACATATTTTTGATTTTGATTTTGATTTTGAGGTGTAACGTTGGTTGCAGATAAACTACACGGGTCGCAGTCCCTGTCGACGACGGAGGGGGACAACCTGAGCATCTGCACTGTAGACACTGAAGACATGCGGCCGCAGCGCCGCTCCACTCTGGACAAACCGCACCTGCACTCGCTGCTAGTTGACGTGAGTATACAGTATGATGTGACAGTGACATTTCGCGAACACTATCGTGTCGGTTCCGTTGTGCATTTTCTGAATCTAAAGTAAGTTTGACAGGTCTAAAAGTGTTGCTGTCCTTTTCTGAAGTAAAAAAGGACAGCATTACTTTTAGACCTGTCTAACTTAGTGCAATGACGTACTGGATTTTTTTTAAAAAGGGTCCTTTTTTCATTTGAGGTATGACACCCTGAAAACGTAGGGTGTCATTTTTAATGGTAGAATTTATTAGCACATAACAAATTGACTGTAATTTATTTTGTGTATAGAACAAATGCAATGAACCCATACCAGTCAAAAACATCCACTAAAATGTAATTATATTTTAAAGTAGGCACTAGGTAGTGAAGAGACATGGTGAAATTTAATTGTAGACATTTTTTCTTGGGAAATGTCAACTTAGTGCGGTCCTCAAAATGGATTTATTGGTTATCATAAACGTAAAAATGAAGTTTTATATTATTGATTTGTGTCATATTCGCCTGTATATTCGTAAGGACACTGTTCACAGTACTGCACAGTTGTAATTCAACATTTGATACAGGACGTGAACCCGCGAGCCTCGGAGCGCAAGCCGTCGTCCCTGGCGCTGGGCTACAGCCGCGGCGCGGCGGAGGCGGGCGGGCTGGCGCTGCCGAGCCCCGCCAGCACTATAGAGTCCCTGACCAGGGAGTTCCAGGACGAGCTGGAGCTGGACCACTCCAAGTACGGTACGTAGCCACTCCATCATCACCCAGTACAAAACGTCAAAGTTACCGCCAACTTGTCAACAAAGAGGCAACTCGTACTGCCTAAATTTAAAAACTAACTCGATTACTCTGTTGGAATGCGAATGAAACGATTTAAAATAACCCGTATTACTATTTATTTTTATTTTGCGCATATCAATATAACATTAGTAATTGTCATATCCAGGACACACATGTATCAAAATTTAAAAATGCCCTCAAAAAGTGGCTTATTGACAACGTATTTTATGACCTCAATGAATTTTTTAAATGTAATACTTTTTGACATATATATTTATAACAAATTAATTGAACCTATGTAATTAATGAATTTATTGTTACTCTTTATATGATCTATAATTGTTAAATTTTTGCATGCCATTTAATTGGTATTTGTGTTGTTTTCACATTTTAAGCAAATAAAGTTTTCTATTCTATTCTATTCTATTCAAAAAAAATGGATCAGACAAAGTTTGTAGATCGTAAAATTCTCTATGAAAAACATGCGAAAGTATTTCGCCTACGACGCACCATTCTCGAAATTCAAAATTCAAAATTCAATAATTTTTATTCAATAGGATACATTGTGAACACTTTAAAACGTCAACTTAAAACTAGCTACGCCTGTTCCAACCTCCTTACGCCGGCAAAAGAACAGGCAAGAAACGCCCGGCAGGTAATTTTTTTGGCGCAATCACATTGACAATTTTATTCTTATCACTAATTGATTGAATTGGAGAAATTCACTAAAATCCCAAGCTTTTTTGTCATCTAATAGTCCGATATTTTTTAATTAGCTTTACTAATAAGATTTCTCTTGTTTGGTTGTACACATTGGGATATTGGGATATCGAAATAATAATATCACGATTTCAAATCGTGGAAATACTAATATGCACTCATACGTGACTGAAAGTCTTTAGAGAATAAAAAAAACGGCCTATGTAAAAAGAACCGGCGAGAAACGCCTAGCAGGTAATTTTTGGGCCCGATCACGTTTATATGTTTTTCCTTATCACAAACTGATTGTGTTGGTTCCAGCAAGTGACAAGTCGATCAGCGGACACTCGATCCGCGCCAACGAGCGGCCCCGCGTCGCTGTGCCTGCCTCGGCGCTCGACATCAAGCAGGCTGTCAATGGTAACCTCGGTCTATTCTATTGCAGTCACCTACCACCACCACAGTGCCACTTTCGACCATGCGTCACTTAACACCAGGTGACATGCGGTAAAACAAAAGGAAAAAAACTAAGAATTTTTAATTATGTTGCTACTTACTGGTTTGCTTTGGACCACAAGTCAACTGATGCTAAGGTGGCGCCACGCTACACCAGAATTGGGAACTGGCTCTCAAGTGAGTCTGCCAGAACACACCGATAGGTGCTTGGCGGCAGATTCTTGAGGTGGTAGCTAGCCAGGCGTGTACTTGAAAATGCCCTACTACCAAGCTATGGTTTCATCACGATGTTGTCCTTAACCGAAAGCGCAAGATCATTGTAGGATTGAAACCCGCGACCTACCGATCGCAAGCCAATGTCATCATCTCTAAACTTTTCAAAAATATAGTAATTGTAATATTACGCGATGGTTGCCGAACGGTAACGCCTTACAAGGCGCCGATACCAAGTTCGAATCCGGTCGGCCCCGTACCTATGACTCAATAAGTTATGCGTGGATTTACCATCGCTCAAAACGATGAAGGAAAACATCGTGAGGAAACCGGCATGTCCGAGAACCGCAACATTCAAGGGCATGTGACGTCTACCAACGCGCAATGGGTCAGCGTAGTAGATAACAGCCCCCTCTCTCTCCTCCCTCTCTCAAACTCAAACTCAAACTCACTCAAACTCAAAACTTTTTTATTTAATAGGATACATTGTGATCACTTTAAAACGTCAACTTAAAACTAGCTACGCCTGTTCCAACCTCCTTACGCCGGCAAAAGAACAGGCAAGAAACGCCCGGCAGGTAATTTTTTTGGCGCGATCACATTGACAATTTTATTCTTAATACTAATTGATTGAATTGGAGCAAGTTCACTAAAATCCCAAGCTTTTTTTTTGTCATCTAATCGATATTTTTTATTTAGCTTTACTAATAAGAAGATTTCTCTTGTTTGGTTGTACACATTGGGATATGGGAACATGAATATTAACGAGTTGCGGGATCACAACCAAAGCAGACCAGACCCCACAAGCAGCACCCGTTCACGAGTTGACGCATGTGCCAGCCATCGCTCTCCTCGACCATATGAGAGGGAAGAGGACGACCCGACACATGACGCCGCTGCAAGCAAAGTCACTTTCGTGAGCATGACTGTTTTGGCTGTTTACCGAAAATGGTTAGAATAGGGGAAATAGGGAGAATAGATAGAAAGAAAGATAGATAGATTAACTACAATCCCAAGCTTGTTTGTCATCTAGATAGTCCGATATTTTATAATAAGCTTTACTAATGAGATTTTTCTTTATACGGACTTGAAATTTTGTTATAGACAAGTCTTGAATTTCACTTGGGATTTTGTTGAAAAAGCGTACACATTTGAACGAGTTGCTAACTTTATGGAGCCTAGTAGTGGGTACAGCAATTTTATCTTTGTTTCTAGTATTAAAATTGTGATAATCACTTCACTACCCCCTCTTCCCCTCCCTCTCCCCTCTCTCTCCCATCTCTCTCTCTCTATCCCCTTCCCCCTCTCTCTACCCTCCCTCTCTCTCAATCCCCCTCCCTCTCCCCCTCTCTCCCCTCTCTCTCCCATCTCTCTCTCTCTATCCCCCTCCCCCTCTCTCTATCCCCCTCCCCCTCTCTCTACCCCTCCCTCTCTCTCTATCCCCCTCCCTCTCTTTCTCTCTCTCTCTCTCTCTCTCTCTGAGAGAAGGCCAGAGTCCCAGCAGTGGGAACGTAACAGGCTGATGGTAATACTGCGCAGGTGAGTACGTGGTGCGTCCCGGCGACGAAGAGAGGGTTCGCAGCGGCGGCCGCACGCACAGCGAGGGGCGGACCATCCCCTCCACGGGGCACTCCAGCCTCGGCTCCTCGGCCAGGTCGGTGTACACACAAGGGGGGGGGGGTTTATTTGTTCTTACTTCTTACAGGGTAGCGTTCCACCACAAGTCACCTGATGGCCCTGATTTTAAGCGATGATGTGGACGAAGGTGCCGCCACGCTAGACCTGGACTGGGAACTGAACTGATAGGAGCATGGCGACATTCTTAACATGAGGGTGTTAGCTAGCCAGGCGAGCACTAGAACTGTGCAGTTAGAAATAAGAATTATACAAATAAGCTTAAAAAGAAGATGGTGTATCATATTTTCAGCAGCTAGACATAATATAAATTAGGATTGTGCTTGGAAACAGCATTTTACTTTTATTTTTATGAATTGTAAAAATATATCAAATGATTATATTATAACGGGGGAGGATGGGGTAAAAAGTTATCTGTAAAACCTCTCGTAATTAATAGAGTTAATCCCTATATATATTCTGGAATAACTAAAAAAAAAGGTTATACATGAAGTATGCCTCCCCTGGCGCAGACGCAGCCCGGGCGGCGCGGCGGGCGGGGGCGGCGCCCGGCGGCGCTCGGCGGGGGACGAGCAGCACCTGGGGCTGGCGCTGCGCACGCGCACCACCTCGGGCCACCAGCTCTCCGACATAGAGATCCTGGAGCAGGTCACCGTGCTCAACCTGGACACCGGTCAGTACCCTACGCACTAATGCACGCAGACAACCTATTTGAATAACTAGCACTTCTTTTTAACCTACTTCCAAAAAGGAAGAGGTTCTCAATTCGGATGTGTGTATTTTTGTTTTATGTAATTATGTTAATAATAAATAAATAAATATCAGGGACAATTGCACACATTGACCTAGCCCCAAATTAAGCTCGAAACTTGTGTTATGGGTACTAGACAATGATAGATCTACCAGAATATGATGGCAAAAAGGGAAAAAAAGAAATTGACGCTAGCAATACTGGGGGAAATTGGAGTAAAACGTTTTGATACTTTTTTTCCCTATAGCGGCTGATTCTGTGTGTGATACATGCAAATATAAAAATTTATCCAATGATCAAGGATAATTTTTGAAAATCTTACTGTGGCGAATGTGGGGTTCGAAATTTAGATAAAAACACCAATTACTCTGTCCATGAGTTTATTAATTAATTAAAGGCTATCAGAACTTGCTGCACATCCATAAAAAAGTCTTCAACGGAAGAGGAAGACGCAGTATTTATGATAAACCTTTCTTCCTGCATCTCAATGGATCTTGTTCTATGAACTGATTTTCAATTTTTATTTCATGTTCACAAGATTTTCGCCATTCATCGATCCGACCCCTATTCGAGAGAAAGCTTCTTCAGTTCTCACGAAAGATGCAATAAACCAAAGTATCAAGATTTGTCATTCCTGCTAATTTGAAGCCAAACCATAAACAATTCCTCGAAATTTCAGTTGACAGAATATGACATTTTTTTCGTTGCCATATGAAAATCGCTATTTATTTAACTTTTTTTTTGCCATCAGATCCTGGTAGACCTATATATAGAGAAATAAATACTTATATAGATAGAAATATCCAAGACTCCAAGTATAGAAAGTGAACAACATTTTAGTCACAATTTTAAAAGTATAAGATCACGGCTCCATGCTCGCTAGCCTCCAGTAGTATGGTATTGCTACAACCAAATTTAAGTAACTCTGTATGTCTGTTTCTTTAGACGCCTAAACCGCTGAACGGATCGTAATGTTATTTGGCATGGAGATAGTTTGAACCCTGTGTAAGAGCATAGAATACTTTTTATTTCGATTGGGATACATTACTTTTCACTATAAAATGAGTCCTGACTTTCCTTCTGTGTCTTACCTTCCGAGATCGATATCTTCCGAAATGTAACCTTTTTCTTCTTTATTGCACCTTAGTTTTCTTTCCTCCAACATTTTCCATCCGAGCCCCCTTTGACGCGGAAAGAATACGTGTTACGGAAGGTGTTTTATCCCCTTGCCTAAGCCCCCAGTAGTGAGGTATTGCTACAACCAACGAAGGTGTGTGGTCCCCAGGCGAGCGCGTGCCGCTGTCCGTGGCGGAGCACAAGCTGCCGCAGTGCATCAACCCGCTCAGTCTGCACATCATGCGCCTCACCTCCGAGTACATCGCGCGCGACCACGACGACGACAACACGAGGTCACTCTCTCGCATGCAGCTTCCTGCGTTCTCATCTCCCTCTATAGTGTAAGATGCCGCTGCCGTGGCGGAGCACAAGCTGCCGCAGTGCATCAACCCGCTCAGTCTGCACATCATGCGCCTCACCTCCGAGTACATCGCGCGCGACCACGACGACGACAACACGAGGTCACTCTCTCGCATGCAGCTTCCTGCGTTCTCATCTCCCTCTATAGTGTAAGATGCCGCTGCCGTGGCGGAGCACAAGCTGCCGCAGTGCATCAACCCGCTCAGTCTGCACATCATGCGCCTCACCTCCGAGTACATCGCGCGCGACCACGACGACGACAACACGAGGTCACTCTCTCGCATGCAGCTTCCTGCGTTCTCATCTCCCTCTATAGTGTAAGATGCCGCTGCCGTGGCGGAGCACAAGCTGCCGCAGTGCATCAACCCGCTCAGTCTGCACATCATGCGCCTCACCTCCGAGTACATCGCGCGCGACCACGACGACGACAACACGAGGTCACTCTCTCGCATGCAGCTTCCTGCGTTCTCATCTCCCTCTATAGTGTAAGATGCCGCTGCCGTGGCGGAGCACAAGCTGCCGCAGTGCATCAACCCGCTCAGTCTGCACATCATGCGCCTCACCTCCGAGTACATCGCGCGCGACCACGACGACGACAACACGAGGTCACTCTCTCGCATGCAGCTTCCTGCGTTCTCATCTCCCTCTATAGTGTAAGATGCCGCTGCCGTGGCGGAGCACAAGCTGCCGCAGTGCATCAACCCGCTCAGTCTGCACATCATGCGCCTCACCTCCGAGTACATCGCGCGCGACCACGACGACGACAACACGAGGTCACTCTCTCGCATGCAGCTTCCTGCGTTCTCATCTCCCTCTATAGTGTAAGATGCCGCTGCCGTGGCGGAGCACAAGCTGCCGCAGTGCATCAACCCGCTCAGTCTGCACATCATGCGCCTCACCTCCGAGTACATCGCGCGCGACCACGACGACGACAACACGAGGTCACTCTCTCGCATGCAGCTTCCTGCGTTCTCATCTCCCTCTATAGTGTAAGATGCCGCTGCCGTGGCGGAGCACAAGCTGAATCTGACCACTCTTGACTTGAAGATTCCCAAGTTATACTTGTCGGGATACGAGGACGCTAGCTGTTCCACTCCTTCGCCTTTCGCGTTAGAAATGTAATGTAGCTTAGCGTCTAAATGGGATTCAAGTAACTAATCTTACAGCTTGTCACTGAAAGCGAAATCGTCTTGGCGCAAACGGATCTCGCTCGTTGTCTACGGGTCGGCGTTCAAGAGACTACCGCCCGTCGCGAGCTCGCGCGATAACCGCTCTCTAACCAATAGGTTCCGCTGTTTGCTAATAACTTATTTCATTGTGCTGTTTGTGTATACTACGGTGAATTTTTGAAGTGGCTGGATGGCAGAGTAAATCCAAAAAAATAACAATAACAGCCATTATATCTAAATATATATAACTCAAAGGTGACTGACTGATATAGTGAAATTTGGCAAGCAGGTAGATGTTATGACTTAGGCATCCGCTAAGAAAGGGTTTTGATTAATTTAACCCCCAAGGGGATAAAATAGGGGATGAAAGTTTGTATGAAACTTTGTAAATTTTAAACCGATCGGGCTGAGACTTTGCATGTATAAAACTGTAGCCCACCCGGGTAAAACCGCGGGGAACAGCTAGTATATATATATATAGCTCTGCACATTAACTAGAATTCCATGTATCTAAGGCATCAGGCATCATTACTACGCGGATCGGGGATCCACAACCGCAGACACAGTTCGTATTCCCGAAGTAAGACGAAAATTGCCGAAGGGCATAACCAATCGCTGTACTGTATCACCTACCCTGAGATATATTTTTTTCAAAGTTATGTATTTTTTTGGATTTTGCTATCCAAATTACAAATCCATAACAAAAAATCACTGTATATACGCGTCGTGTGGACAGGGCTTGCAATATGTTTAGGTTTGGGTGGCTTGTTGTTGACTTGGTGGTACATTTACTATAAGATTTAGTGATTGAAAAGATACTTTTACTCCCATAGTACTCAGAGACGTCAATTAACTTTTAACTAGAATTAGGCGTGATTTTGTTGGTAGATTGGTACAGATTTTGAACGAATGCTAATTTTGATTTTGCTAGTTTTAATTGACTTCTCTGAGTGTGGCAATTAGTAGACTACTGCTGAAATTTTTTGTTTGTTTTTGTGTTTTTTATCGCTCTGTGGCTATATGAGATAGATACCTTTCTCTTCTCATTACTGAGATTAAAAACAACAACTCAAACAGTCACTCCCTCTTATACTTTTGGTTGTCTGGAAGAGGTCGCTTTGAATCGACCTTTGTGACACCATTAAGTTTTATTGTTGTTCTAGTTTTCGATTCTCTGTATTGTGGTGTACCAATATAAAGTTAATCTATCCATCTACTTTATTAAATTCATTCGTTAATTCTGTTAGTCTCACAGCGGTTAATCACGGGTTGGTATAAATTGTAAAAAAAGTAATGTTTGGAAATATCGATGTTTTGCTGTCGATAATGGTGTCGATTCGGTTTTGCATTCTCTAAAACTAAACTAAGTTTGACAAGTCTGAAAGTAATGCTGTCCTTTTTTTACTTCACTTCAAAAAAACAGCAATACCACTAGACCTGTCAAACTTAGTTTAGTTTTAGAGAATGCAAAACAGAATCGACACCATTATCGAACTATCGACATTAGGCTCGAGGTATCGATATCGATATTGTGTAAATATCTCTCATCCCTCCGTGCGGTGCCTACAGGGAGACAGACGAGGAAAGCGAGAGCGTGTGCGCGGGCGGCGCCGAGGACGACGCTAAAGAAGCCAAGCGAGACTCCGCGGACCGCGCTACGGGGATCAAGAGAAAGACTGACAAGTTAGTATCTATCTACATCTATATATAATTATATAACTCAAAGGTACTGACTGACATAGTGATCTATCAAAGTTCGTATGAAACTTTTTCAATTTTAAACCGATCGCGGGGAACAGTCTTTATTAATTCCACACACACTTTGTTACCCCTGTCTGTGTGTTCCGGCAGCCTCACTTGAGAGCCAGCTCCTAAACCAGGCGTAGGGTGGCCACCATCAATCACACATTAAATGACTTGTGGTCAAACGTTACCAGATCCAGGTCTAAATAATTATATTTCAATTGGGACTGCCGGATCATACCGATAGGTGCTTGGCTTTGCTAGCCAGGCGAGCAAGGAATGTCCTACCACCAAGCTATGGTTTCATCACGGTGTTTTCCTTCACCGAAAGCTCGAGGTTATTACAGGATTCGAACCGACAATCTACGTACAAATTGACCTCGTCATCCTCATCATCAGCCGGAAAACATCTACTGCTGAACATAGGCCCCCTTTGAACACCATGAACGGCTACTAGCCATTTGCATCCATCGGCTCCCTGCGACTCTTACAATGTCGTCGGTCCACCTAGTGGGGAGCCTTCCTATAGAACATGTTCCGGTTCGTGGTCGCCACTCGAGAACCTTCCTCATCGGTTATCGGTTCGTCGAGCGTAAAATAAGGCTGGAAAATACCAAGCTTTCATAATGGTGTTTCTTTCATCGAAAGCTCGAGTCGTAAGTTGACGTCACTACTTCAGAGCCAAGCCAACATCGTTACTAATATCTTTGTACCATAGTAAAGGAGTAGTAGTTCAGCTTCATATAAATCGGCCGTCGCCGGTTTGAATGTGTGCGTGAGTAGCGGCACCGTGTACGCACGCACTTTTCACGCACACGCACACATAAACGAAAGGAGGCGGCCGGGGCCGCGGCCATGCACTCAGTACGGAACGCGCCGCCTATGCGTCACCGCAAGAGTAGGCAATTAACTCGTCGAGCGGTCTTAGCTAACCTATTGTTCTTTATATACTGTGTTTGTACTAAGTTAAAAATGTTATGGGTAAAGTAAAACGTTTGATATTGAACTTTATCGCTTTAGGACACCATCGGCTGATTTAGTGAAATGCCATTCGCAGGACAACATTAACGTCAGGTGAACACGGGTGATGCGACTAACATGCTCTGATTTTACTAAGTTTTGGCTCTAAAAAAATAAGACATCTTCTCAACTAATATTGTAAAGAGTAAAGGCTAATTTCTGAAGCTCCTGAGCCTATTTGAAAAATTCTATCGTATTTGGAAAGCTTTGTTTTATATCATGATAAAAATTCTGTGGAAAATCTTCCCGTAGAATCCGCTAGTGTTTATAAATGAAAGAGTGTGCGTTTGTTTTGCTAAAAAGATGTGCATATTTTTTATTTTTCTTTAGTAAACCTTAAAAGTAGTTTGTTTGACCCGCTTTGATATTTGCTAATAAAATTAAGTTCTCTCTAACACATACTTATTGCTCAAAAAATCAACAATAAAATGTAGATACTTGATTCTTAATTCCACGCGTACGAAGTGGTGGGCAAAAGCTAGTCATCATCATCATCATCATCAGCCGGAAGAAGTCCACTGCTGAACATAGACCTCCCCCTTGAACGCCACCATGAACGGCTATTAGCCATTTGCAACCATCAGCTCTCTACAATACGATGTCGTCGATCAACCTAGTGGGGAGACTACCTACAGAATGTCTTCCGGTTCGTCGTGCGATATGGCCTGCCCATTGCCACTTCTACTTGCAAATTCTGAAAGCTACGTCGGTGACTTTAGTTCTTCGGCGAATTTCCTCAGTATCCGTAAGTTGTCAAAAGCTAGTAATAAAATCCAATGTCCAGATTGAAACGTTTCTTCGGGAGCACGGTGAAGAAGACGGTAGACGCGGCCAAGTCGCTCGCGCAGGAGGTGTCGCACGCGCGGCACAAGGAGGACGTGGGGGACATCGCGGACGACGTGCGCGGCGAGCACAACATCAAGCTGAAGGCGTCCAACTCGCACAAGGGGCCCTACGACTTCGACGGCTGCGTGCGGCATGTGCAGGTCAGTTGTACACGACTTACAAGACGCCCATACCGAGTTCGAATCCTCTCGGCCCCGCACCTATGACGCGGATTTGCCATCGTGAGGAAACCGGGCATGTCCAAGAACTGCAACATTCAAGGGCATGCGACATCTACCAACCCGCATTGGGCCAGCGTGGTAGATTGCAGCTCATACTGTCTTTCTGAGAGAAGGTCAGAGTCCCAGCAGTGGGAACGTAAAAAAAGTCGATGATAATTAGATACTGTGGCCGACGGGCATGGGTTCGGACCTTCTAACGGTGATGGGTGCGGTAATTGAAAACACTGAGTTCAAAACTTACACATTTATATTCACAACATTTTCACAAAAATCAGACAATAAACAAGAGAGAAAGATTACAATATTAAATAGGCCGGTGCCCTTCGGTTGTGGACCGAGAAACGTCGCGGGGCACACGGGTTAGGGTCAACGTCGGACTGTGACTGTCCACATGTGCGCGTGCTTGTACGTTTCTCGGTACGTTTGGCGCCAACGCCTACGCCGTATGATTGGATGCTGGGCTCAATGCAGCCAACGTAGAGATGAGATTCGTAAGGGAAAGCGTTGTTTATGTCTTCGCAGGGTTGCCTGGCTACAATACTACTTACTGTAAAGTACCTCTATAGTCGTATTTTTAATTAGACGAAGCCAACTGACAGTAGCTAATGTCACTTTGTAAAATAATGTTGCCAAATTTAAAGTAATAGTGATGCGTTCAGTTCTCGTCCAATCAGATGAATGAACAATAAAATAGTTAATCATTTAAAACTATAAAAGAATATTATTCATTCATTCAGGAGTTTTTTCAATCATTCATTTTGTCACAACACGATTTTTATTTCATCAAAAACTGACAACACAGTAAACGTCAGTTGACTTGGTCTAATTAAAAATACGACTATAGTACAGAATTATTATTATATTTTGTGTATTTTATGTATCTTAAGTAATTATATAAGAACTTGCGCAAGTTTTTAGTGACTTCGTCCCTCCAGAGATACTTGGGACACAATCGTTCCATATAGGTATGCTCGTTTCACCTCTCCTACTCTTTTGAGATGGCCGAGCTTTTATCTCATATCATATTAGATTGTTAGAGATTGTTTAATGTATTTTCATTTATGTTATGTTTTGTTTTGTATCAGGAGATGGACCTGGCGCACTGCGGCGCAGTGTGGTGCTGCAAGTTCAGTGTGTGCGGGCGCCTGCTGGCCACCGCCGGCCAGGACAAGCAGCTGCGGGTCTGGGTCACCAGGGACGCGCACCACCTGTTCCAGGTCGGTCGCCTGGGTTACTAACGGGGAACGAATTGTGTCTTGTCATCTAGGCCAATCATCATCATCCGGAAGAAATCCATTGCCGGACAAAAACCTCCCCCTTTGAACGCAACCATGAACGGCTATTACCCATATGCATCCATCGGCTCCCTGCGACTCTTACAATGTCGTCGGTCCACCTTGAGGGGCGTCAGGGGGTTGTCTACAGGGCGTCTTCCGGTTCGTGGTAGTAATAAGAATAAAATAGTGAATGTGATCGTTCGAGAGACTTCCCGTCCCGTCTCGCATGAAGAAAAAATACGACTGTCAAAACTTGTAGTACAAAATATGAAGACTAATAGAAAGTCTCAGAAAAACTTTCTTTCTCCAATATCTACTTGACATCAGCATCACTAACCGTTACATTCTCATTCCTACAGGACATGCGAACAAAATACAACGCCGAGAAGAAATCTTCTCCCACCCCCTCCCAAGAGTCCCTTGCTTCCCTCTCCGCTCCCCCTCCTAGCCCCGACGACCAGCCCGTCCTGGGTCCATCAGCCCCCTTCCGTCCCAAACCATTCTGCGTGTACATGGGCCACACTTCCGACCTCCTCGACGTCTCCTGGTCCAAGAACTACTTCATCCTATCCAGCTCTATGGATAAGACAGTGCGGCTATGGCATATATCGAGAGGGGAGTGCTTGTGCTGCTTCCAGCACATAGACTTTGTGACGGCAATTGTGTTCCATCCGCGAGATGATCGGTACTTCCTGAGCGGGAGTTTGGACGGGAAGCTGAGGCTTTGGAATATACCGGAGAAGAAGGTTGGTGCAACTTTATAATGTAACATGTTTGATGACCTTTGATAGCTCGGTGGCTTGTGCGACCTGTAGATTAATAGGTCCTGCAATGAGCTTGAGGTTTCAGTGACGAAAAATATCTATATGAAGAAATTTAAGTTTGGGGGCATTTCAAGTTGAGAGTTGAAACGCACGCTAACCTAGAAGATATCCCTCTTAATTTTTCATTGCCCTGTATTTCAAAAGCTCAAACCTACTTGGTTAAGGTCTTACCCAACATCGTCACTTTGTTCTTACTTAGGTAAAAAACAATTTGTTTTATATCTCCGGATAAGCATAATTTCGGAGCCTTCAAGTCGAGAGTTAATAGGTATCTTCTAGGCAAGCACGTCGTCTCTTACCATCAGATGAGACTATGATCAAAATACATACAAACCTCTAATAAAAAATCCTACCCCAGGTGGCAGTCTGGAACGAAGTGGACGGCAAAACGAAACTGATAACCGCCGCGAACTTCTGCCAAAACGGCAAGTTCGCCGTAGTCGGCACCTACGACGGCCGCTGCATCTTCTACACCACCGACCAGCTCAAATACCATACGCAAATCGACGTGCGATCCACGCGAGGGAAAAACTCTACCGGGAGGAAAATCAGCGGAATAGAACCCATGCCTAACGATGATAAGATACTAGTTACATCAAACGATAGCAGAATCAGGCTGTATGACCTCCGAGACTTGAACCTTTCCTGCAAGTACAAAGGATACGTCAACATCTCGAGCCAAATCAAAGCGTCCTTCTCCCACGACGGCAAATACATAGTGAGCGGGTCGGAGAACCAGTGCATATATATATGGAAGACATACCACGATTACGCCAAGTTCACCTCGGTTCGGAGGGACAGGAACGACTTCTGGGAGGGCATTAAGGCGCATAATGCTGTGGTGACGTGTGCGGTGTTCGCGCCTAATCCCGATCATATGATAAGGATGATCACGGAGAGAGAGCTGGAGGCTAAGATGGCGAATAAGGACGCCGGTGATAAGGAGGAGGAAGTGGTGAGTTTTGTTTTATTAACTATTCTGCCTTTTAGTTCGGTCGAAATTTTTAACAGTACCAAAATTATACTTCTTTCAGGGTAGCGTTTGACCACAAATCACCTTATGTTAACTGACAATGTGGTCAGAGGCGCCACGCCTCATCTGGATTGGGAACAGGCTCTCAAGTATAAGTTTTTAGCGACAGATTCATTGCTTGATTGATCTTAAATCTTTGACGGAGTCGCTGAGTGTTTCAAGTTACCTTCCGTTGTTCGGCAGTGCGGCGCCGAAGGAGGCATGGTGTCGTCCTCGCAGACGGGGCACGTGCTGGTGAGCGCCGACTTCAACGGCTGCATCAAGGTGTTCGTGCACAAGGCCAAGCCCAAGCACAGCTCGCTGCCCGCCTCCGCGCTCGCCTGAATACCAACACCAGCCCCCTCCCGTAAACATCAAACTTTACTACCGACAACTGTACGTACAGAGGGTACGTAAAGTTTATACAGGTTTTGATAGTATACAAAAACTAAAAAGGTTTCCTTCCAAACATTTTTATTTTCAGCCTTACCGAGTTTTGGAGGAACTAAAAATGGTAATAAGAGTTATATCAAATCGTTGTATTAGAATTCCAACAAAAAGTAGCCCGAAAACTACTTTTTGAATTTGGGCAGTGCGAGTTTCCACTTTGACAAGTTGGCGGTAGTAAACTTTGACGTTTACGAAAACTTTTATAGTTTTTAAAACTTGTACTAAGGGAGACCCTTCGATCGAAACAGCAACTCGTATACTGCCTAAATTCAAAAAGTAACTAGAAAACTTTGTTGGATATAAAACTTTGTTGGAAATAATACGAATGAAACGATTTAAAATAAACCGTATTCTCACACTACCCCTTAAAATGTCAAAAGGTAGATTTGCGAGTCTCGACTTCAGTGGCAGCTTCAAATTACTGTATCAATAATGATTGTGTCTTGAATGTAGGTTAGTTAGTATGTTATGAGGATATTATTATAAAAGAATAGTCGTTAAAAATGACTGCTATGTAATGTCAATAAGTTCTACTTTATCATCACAAATATATAATCAACATTTAGTTTTGTTGGGTTAATCGTGCAATAAAATGGTATGAGTTACGAAAATAGGGACTGCCAAATGCCACATGCAATATAGGCGAGCTAGAATCTACTCAGCTGTTTAATTTTAGTATTTTGAGTGCTGACCGATTGTTTATTTGCCAATTACAGTGTGTGGCCGACAAATAATCGTTTGCTAAACACATCAGACTTTTGTCACTGACAAGACAAGACAAGAGTCAAGACAAGGCAAGTTTTGTCAAGACTTTTGTCTTTTGTTTTTGTTTTTTTTGTCTTTTGTTTTGACTATTAGTTGTTTGCGAAAGGCTTGAGGAGTCTTTTTTGTAATGTTATACATGAAACCTAGTTTATCCATTTTTCTTGTCACGGTTGCATTGGACCCGATGTCCATCCCGTTTTATTTTAGTACTCCCAAAAATATGATTTATATTGGGTTGCACATCAGTAATAAGTAGGTAGTTATTGGGCATTCTAATTCACTTTTTTCTTCACGTTCGCTTACTTACGTGCGCTCACTTGAAAAAAGTGAATTAGAATGCCCAATAACATTTTTGATCTTAGCCAGTTGAAAAAAAGTTATGTAGAAGGCCCGAAAACATTTTTGATCTTGGCCAGTTGCTTATGCCTAATGACCGATCGTTCAAAGTTTATGCTAATATGTACGATTGGATATATAATTCCGTTAATAACCAAAACAACATACAAAAACATACCTTCACTAAGCTGATCCGGTTTCATGTACGAGTGTCGACGTCGAGTACCTACTCACTAAGCGGTGTCAATTAGACTCCACATGACTCTTTGTGCCGATAGCTCAAAGTTCTTTCTAGCGCGATTCGTCGTATTATTAATTCAGTACTCTGTTCGGATAAACTCATATTGTTCGTTCAAATTTTCCTAAATAAATGGCACCTAGAAATGAAACCTTCAGTTGGCTGTTTAGAGTCAACGTGTTGTCGTGTCGATTTGACTTCACATGATTCTTTCTGTCGGTCGGCCGATTGCTCAAAGTTCTTTCTAGCGCGATTCGTCGTACCATTAATTCAGTACACTGTTCGGATAAACTTATCATGTTCGTCCAAATTTTTCCCGAATAAATGGCACCTAGAAATGGAACCTTCAGTTGACAGTTTAGAATCAACGTGTTGTCACCTCGATTTGACTTCACATGGCTCTTTGTGCCGGTCGGCCGATTGCTCAAAGTTTTTTCTAGCGCGATTCGTCGTACCATTAATTTAGTACTCTGTTCGGATAAACTCATCTTGTTCGTTCAAATTTTTCTGAATAAATGGCACCTAGAAATAAAACCTTCAGTTGGCAGTTTAGAGTCAACGTGTTGTCGTCTCGATTTGACTTCACATGATTCTTTCTGTCGGTCGGCCGATTGCTCAAAGTTCTTTCTAGCGCGATTCGTCGTACCATTAGTTCAGTACTCTGTTCGGATAAACTTATCTTGTTCGTCCAAATTTTCCCGAATAAATGGCACCTAGAAATGGAACCTTCACTTGACAGTTTAGAATCAACGTGTTGTCACCTCGATTTGACTTCACATGGCTCTTTGTGCCGGTCGGCCGATTGCTCAAAGTTTTTTCTAGCGCGATTCGTCATACCATTAATTTAGTACTCTGTTCGGATAAACTCATCTTGTTCGTTCAAATTTTCCTGAATAAATGGCACCTAGAAATGAAACTTTCAGTTGGCAGTTTAGAGTCAACGTGTTGTCGTCTCGATTTGACTTCACATGATTCTTTCTGTCGGTCGGCCGATTGCTCAAAGTTCTTTCTAGCGCGATTCGTCGTACCATTAGTTCAGTACTCTGTTCGGATAAACTTATCTTGTTCGTCCAAATTTTCCCGAATAAATGGCACCTAGAAATGGAACCTTCACTTGACAGTTTAGAATCAACGTGTTGTCACCTCGATTTGACTTCACATGGCTCTTTGTGCCGGTCGGCCGATTGCTCAAAGTTATTTCTAGCGCGATTCGTCGTACCATTAGTTCAGTACTCTGTTCGAATAAACTCAACTCGTTCGCCCAAATTTTCCCGAATTAATAACACCTAGAAATTGTACCTTCAGTTGGCAGGTCAGAGTCAACGTGTTGTCACCTCGAAGACCTATAATTTAATGGACGTGAAATGAAATTCCATTCACAAAGAATAAGGGTGAACAGGGAAAGACAAGCTAGTCATATTAATAATATAAAATAATAATAGCATTGATGCTCATTGTATTGTAATCTTGTCTTTGAGTTACATATATTACAAATGTTCATAAAAATAGTTTATTTTTATATTTTTTTCATAAACGTCTCTCTGGGTAGCGTTTAAACACAAGTCGATGTGGTTGAAAATGGCACCACGATACACCTAGACTGATGGGAACTGGCTCTCAAGTGAGGCTGCCGGAACACACCGATAGGTGCTTGGCAACAGATTCTTAACTCGATGGTGGTAGCACTGGTAGCTAGCCATGCGAGTAATAATAATAAAATAAAAGGAATAATATTACCAAGATTTTAAGTAGATAACTAAGGTAGTAAAATAATAACAAATGTGTATACCTGTTTTGAAGTTAAAAATGATTAACCAAAATCCTTGAATTTGGTTAATCATTTAAATTGACCGTTACCTAAATACAGAGTTTGTGATCTATAGTTATATATCTGGAACTTAAATCAAGTGAAGTTTACGTTTTACCCCGTTTTACCCAATTGTCCTATAATGCATACAATGATACAAATGAATACCGACACCGAAGCGAGCGCGTGTCTTATTGCTGTGTATGCGATACTATATTACACTAACTGATGTCCGCGGTTGCGCTCGCGTGAATGTACACACATTCTTTCTACATTCTTAATTTACATATAAAAAGGTTAAGAAAATATCTATAGTTAATATAATAATAATAAATAACACAACTAGTTATCTTTAATCAGTGCATGTATTAAGTTCTTCTTTTCTCATAGCTAACTGCGCCCCGCAGTTTCACATGCGTCTTACCGCTATCTTGTACGAACTTTTTTTTTTTTTTTTAAGATAAAAGTAGTTTGTGTTAATCCAGGGTATAAGTTATCTCCATTCCAAATTTCACTCAAATGCATTCAATAGTATTTGCATGAAAGAGTAACAAACATCCATACATCCATACACGTTTATAATATTAGTAGGATTGTGCAACTAGCAACCGGCATCAGCTAAACAGCGCATGTTAGTGACGTTACTTCTAAACTGCAAGATAGCAGTAAAAGTACTGTCAACACCAGTTATCTTCATGCTAATTTGTTTACCCGATCACCAATTTGTAAATAGATGTGCTGTAATTAAAAGATGTGTATGTATATAAATGTACTGCGCTCCGCCGTCTTTAAAAGATGGGTACTTATTTGGTACCTAATACTGATTTTAGATAATATTTAAACAAAAAATTATATGATTTTGTGGTGCTTTCAGGTGTATCATAGAAACAAAAAGAGAAATAAAAATTAAGCTAATATAGGACTTCCTTGTTTTTATAAAGTCTGTATCGGTATTAAAGTAAATGATTTATTATTACTATATTTCGTTTCGTCCACGCTCGGTTTTCCGGTTTAGATATTTTCAGCGTCGACTGTACATCCGGTGTGCTTTAGGTAATTTTATTGCTTAGATATCATTTCGACATAAGTTTTTGGTATTGTATTCGCTATTTTATTATTGATGACAAGAGAAAAAAAGGTTCAGATATGATAAACCATTTTTTTGGAAAATTATAGAGTTAATTGGTATCGTCTTACATTGTGTTTATATGCATAATAATACTCTATCTATTCGTAATTACGTACGCAAATGTTGACCACCTCTTATTGGAGTCAGCATTATTGTTTTAAACACAATTCGTGGATTTTAATCATGAAGTACTGCTACTCATTCTTCAACGTGCTTCAACGAGGTCAAGATCTCCAAACCACAAGTGTCTCGGCTACGAGGTGCTGCTGCAACGTGCTCTACAACAAGACTCCAGCTCTGAGGTGCTGCAACGTGCGCTCCACGAGTCCAGCTACAAGGTGCTGCTTCGAGCTCAACATCGTCAGCCATCAATACTACGAGCGGGATCTTGCTGAACATATAATCGTGAATCACACTTCGCTTCAGTCTGAATAATGTTCGTAAGTTTACCATATTTTCATATCTTTCGTAGTCGGCTATTAGCCTGCTGCACCATTTAAAAGGTGTTATATCTTAATTTGTTTGTTAACAGGTCGGATTCTGAGTACGAGACCAAGCGCTACCGCAAAGATTCCGAAGACGAGCTGCCGCAAAAGTCCAAACGGTATGTATTACTTTTTACTAGCTGTACCCCGCGGTTTCACTCGCATCTTCCCGTTATCCCGCCGGAACCTTTTTCCGGGATAAAAAGTAAGTATAAGCTATCTCCATTCCAAATTTCATTGAACAGTTATTTCAAAGGTCAACCCCTCGCTATTTACAACCAACCTTATGTAGAAGTCATTTTTTGTTTTTTTAATCATCTTTTTATAATTTCAGAGCCAACAAACCTGTCAAGAAACCTGCGAAACGCAAGACCAACGCAGACAAAAAGGAGGCGTCTTCTTCCGACAACGGCAGTGGTTGGCGGCTTGACTTCGACAGCGACGAGGAGGTAACTCATAAGAAGACGTCCAGTGCACTTCAGTCGGTGCTCACCAGACGCGTTGCGAACGGGGTCCTGCGCCGCACCGCCAACTTATCTGGTGACTTGTTCGTCGAGTTGCGGCTGTATAACTATAAGGACATTTTGTCTGTCGATGCCAAGGATCGCTGGGAGAAGGCCCTCCTATCTTTAAAATGTCAATTAGACTCTGATGCAGAGGAAATAGATTTTATAAAATCTTTTGTTCAAGCGTCCAAAGGGAAGTTCCGTGAAGAGGGAACCTATTTTGCGGACAAAAAAAATTAGGAAACTAATTATAAGGCGGTTTTATTTTTGCATTAGATTGTATTTTTTATTAAGTAGGTACCTATAACTATGTTTTTAATGTTGGTATTGGCACATTAAATATTTTACAATTCCAGTCTATTTTTTAACTCTTATTTAACTAGGTAGGTACATAGTGAACGAATGAAGTAGTAGTAGATATAGGTAAATATTCTAAAAATATTAGTAGGTAGGTATTTAATAATTATTCAGTTTTACGCTAACGACTAGGCATAGCTACAAGATTTAACTTTTAAAGGTTGGATCATTTTATTTAGCTTTTATTATTTAGATAAGGTATTTTTAGTAACTACGGGTCAACTGCTTATACTTTCTAACTACATAGAGTAATTATACACATATTAGATAGGTTGTCATAATGTCAACACGAACAATATTTTGTTCTGTTTGCGATTTATCAGTCAAAAGTTCAGCATTCTCAGCCCATCTGAGAAGCACTGTACATAAAAACAATAGTGCAGTTGAAGTAGATGACGGCATAGAAAAAATTAGTAGCGCATTTCGTAGTCGTATAGCATCATACAGAGTGCGTGATGCTGAGGTAGAGGAGGGTTTCAAATCACCGGCTGCGTTCCTACACGGGCTGCACGCGCGAGTGAGGCAGCTGTTGCAAGCAAGGCTGGCCTCTTTTGATAGCATTAAAGTTAATTTCGAATTATTTGCTGACTTTGCTTTGACTTCTAAAGACTCGCCGGAAATTAAATCTTTTGCTACTGAAAATTATGTTGTTCATAAAAACTATGATTTCAATGAATTGTTTACTAAAGTTATTGCGGTTATTTCAACTCACATCGATGAATTCCAAGAACGTGACAGCGGTTGGTCTTTTTTAGGTAGTTCGTACTTGGAAATAAATATAAATAAGTATAACCCATTACGAGCATCAGGATTTATTCATTTACCAAAAGCTTTAAAATCTAAACGGGCATGTGTAAATATTCAAAACTTGGATCAATTTTGTTTTCTGTGGTGCATAGTAGCGGCATTATTTCCTGCTAAGAAAAACGGTCACCGCACTACTTCTTATCCTCACTATGATACAGTGCTAAACACTAAAAATATGTCATTTCCAGTTAATTTTAAAGATATAAAGACGTTCGAAAAAAATAACTCGCGCATTAGTGTAAATGTTTATGGTCTTAAAAACAGAACGAGCATAGTTGGTCCGCTATACCGAACACAAAAGAAGAGAAAACATCATATTAATTTATTGTTCATAGAAAAGGGAAACGTTAGTCACTATTGCTTGATAACAAATCTAAGTCGCTTATTGAGACCGCAGATAACAAAACATCATGGAAAAGTATGGTTTTGTGATGATTGTATGTTGTTTTTTGATAGCGAACAAAAATTAAACAATCACGTGTGCGGCGGAGTCGCAACGATTTTACCTAAATCTGGTACGTTCATACAATTTAAACATTTTGAAAGAATGCAGGATATGCCCTTTGTTATTTACGCGGACTTTGAATCGTTGTTG
The DNA here is from genome assembly GCA_931315375.2 of Opisthograptis luteolata. NCBI lineage: Eukaryota > Metazoa > Arthropoda > Insecta > Lepidoptera > Geometridae > Opisthograptis > Opisthograptis luteolata. Next base: position 1,214,718 of record OV928042.1, on the reverse strand, counting down.
CAACCTAGTAAGGATGAACATAGTTCTAATTGCACATCATCATTACAAAGACATGTTCCAGCTGCTTTTGGATATTATGTCGTATGTTCATTTAATAGTTTACTTAATCGGTATGTATCTTACCGCGGTAAAGACTGTGTCGAAGTTTTTCTTGATTTTCTTCAAAAGGATGTATCTAAAATTACCGCAATTTATAAAAATGTTAAGCCTATGCTACCTTTAACGGAACAAGAGAGACAATCTTTTTTAAATGCAAAATTTTGTTATATTTGCAATGAAACTTTATTTGATGACAGAGTAAAAGATCACTGTCACTTGACTGGCAGGTACCGCGGCGCCGCGCACAGTTATTGTAATCTGACATTTAGCTTACCAAAGTTTATACCAGTATTTTTTCATAATTTGTCGGGATATGATAGTCATTTATTTATTCGGCAACTGGGAAAAATGCCAGGGTCTTTAAAAGTTATAGCGAGAAATAAAGAAAATTATATATGTTTTACAAAAATGTTTAGGAGCGAACTTCAACCGTACATGGCTCTTCGTTTTGTAGATTCTTTCAAGTTTTTAGGCACGAGCCTGGAAAAACTTGTTGCCAATTTAGATACAAAAGATTTTTTGCATTTAACTAAACATTTTCCTACAAAAGAACAATTTGAGTTGTTAACGCGAAAAGGTATATATCCATATGAATACATGACTGATTGGAAATCATATAATGAGGATAGTTTGCCCCCAAGAGAGTGTTTTTACAGCACTCTCGCTAATTCCACTGTTTCAATGTCTGATTATAATCATGCAGAGATAATATGGAAAACTTTTAACATTGAAAATTTGGGTCAATATACTGATTTATACTTGAAATCAGACGTACTTTTACTCGCAGATATTTTCGAAAAATTTCGTTCTACTTGCAAAATAAATTACAAATTGGATCCTGCTTTTTATATAACTGCCCCAAGTTTAAGTTTTGACGCCATGCTTCTTAAAACAAAAGTTAAACTTCAGCTTATAGAAGACTTGGAAATAATAAGAATGATACAGAAAGGTATACGCGGTGGAATCTGTTTGTGTTCAACTAGATATGCAAAAGCAAATAATAAGTATCTATCAAGTTACGACCCAACATACCCAGACAGTTATTTGCTCTACATCGATTGTAATAATTTATATGGTTACGCCATGTGTTCATACTTACCTCATTCTGACTTCCGAATACTCGAAGTGTCAGAATTTAATTTACTTAATTTTCTTGAGATATCAGACGATGCTGAATACGGTTATATTTTAGAAGTCGATTTAGAATATCCTGATCAGTTACACGATTCACATAACGATATACCTTTTTGCGCGCAAAAATTTATTCCTCCTGGTTCAAAGACGGATAAGTTAATACCAAACTTATATGATAAATTTTATTATGTCATACATTATATACATTTAAAAACATGTTTACGTCATGGATTATTACTTAAAAAAATTCACAGAGTTATCGAATTTAAACAAAGCGCTTACTTAAAACAATATATAGATCTAAATACTGAACTGCGGCAAAAAGCTACTTCAACTTTTGAACAGGATTTTTTTAAATTGTTGAACAATTCTATATTTGGAAAGACTTTAGAAGATCCAGAAAAAAGACTGGATGTAAAATTAGTTAACCAATGGGTCGATAATAGAAATGTAACAAAACAAAATTACACTGCTCAGCAACTCATAGCGAGGCCTAATTATCACAGTTGTTCCGTCTTTTCAGAAAATTTCGTTGCTGTTCAAATGAAACCAGAATCAATAAAATTAGATAAGCCAATTTATATTGGGTTTACAGTTTTAGAGATATCAAAAAGTCACATGTACGATTTTCACTATTCTGTGATAAAACCTTTTTACGGACCCAATGTGCGGCTCTGTTATACCGACACGGATAGTTTTTTGTATGCAATACAGACTAACAATATTTACAATGACATAAAACTCAATTTTAAATCATACTTTGACACTAGTAACTATGAAAAAAATAATATTCATGGTATAGTTTGTAAAAATAAAAAGGTACCCGGGTTGTTCAAAGACGAGTTGGGTGGACAGCTTTTAACAGAATTTGTTGGATTAAAGTCTAAGCTGTATTGCCTTAAAACTGAAACAAAAGATATTAAAAAAGCTAAGGGAATTAAGAAGAATGTTGTCAAAGACTTACACTTTCATGATTATAATAGAGTACTACTACACAATGACGTTATAAGGAAGAAGAATATTGTTTTTAAATCTTTGAAACACGAAATATTTACGCAGTCTGTCAATAAAATTGCATTATCGTCTAATGATGATAAGCGGATAGTACTAAAAAATAATATATCGACGCTAGCATGGGGACATAAAGATAGCCTGTTTTAATCTCAATTAAGTTTTCAGTATGTTTCAACTTTAGGTTACTTAGATATATTTTGTTATAATATTTAAGATTAAAAATAGACTGGGTTAGTGTTATTATTATTTACAAAATATATTATGTATCAAAGATAAGGTTTTTTTTTGTAAGTGATTTATAAATAGAAATAAGTTTATCAATAAATTATATAAAATAAAAACTGTTTTATTTTATCTTTAGTAGTAAGCAATCTTGAAAAAATAATACAAGTATTTACAAGTAGGTACAATTCAATGACATATCATATTCGCTATACAGCTGTGTGCTGATGTCGCAAATTGCATGAACTCCGTGAACTCTTGACGAATAGGTGTCATGTTAGGGTTGATTCATCCTTGCATCAGCGCTTAGCAACATAGATTAACTACTTAATTTTATTAATTCGAATTATCGTATTCCCATATAATATATGCGTGCCCCGCGGTTTCACCCGCGTCTTTCCGTTATGCCGCAGGAACCTTTTTCCGGGATAAAAAGTAGCCTATGTGATACCAGGGTATAAGCTATCTCCATTCCAAATTTCACTCAAATCCATTCAGTCGTTTTTGCATGAAAGATTAACAAACATTCACACTCACGGTTATAATATTAAGTAGGATTTAGAGTTGACAACCCTAGGATAAAGTGTATACATGAATAATCTGCACGCTTGTTTTTTCCAGTCCTAAATTATAATTCGTCACGTGCAGACGAGTACGGTCCATCTCGTCACTGCATTTACTTGTAAGTTAAATATTTTTCTCGTTACTTATTCATTCCATTAACTGTCAGTTCTAATAATTAATAATCTTAATCTGGAAATTCACTACCCAAAATGAAAAAGTATTTAGTGTTAGCGGAATTAACATTAAATTATTTTCTCATTTTAGTTAACTTCGCTCATATTGATATTAGTGTCTAATATTTTGTTTCCTTGTTATAGACAATGTCTGATACGGAGATCCAGTACGCACAGCCGGATCCGTGGCGAACACAATCACAACCGTTTGAAGAACTGTATCCAGAACTATTTAAAAGTGGACCAGGGACAAAATCAACGGCGGAGAAAAAGCCCAAACAACGGCGTGATGCTGTCGTCAGAAAAAAGAAATGCAAGCTGCGCGGAAAATCTTACGTCATTAACAATGAACCTCGACGGGGTACACGCCTTATAAAAATTAAAGTTATAGATCTGACCGCGTCACCAGCCGTTTCCGACTCGGAAAGCGACTGCGACAGCAGAGTCCTTCTGAGTGCACAGTACGTAGTAAAAGATAGTGTTGACGGAATCATGGACGAAACAGAACGAGTAATTAGAAACATTTCTAAAAAACTTTGCAGTGAAAGTGGTTTTGATTAAGTAATTATAATATTTAGGTAGGTAATGTGAAATGTAAATGTAAGTATAGTAATATTTCTAGATTGTAATAAAGATTTATTGTTAAAAGTGAATTAAAAGAGATGGATCTATTTTTTGTTTTATTTGAAGCATTTAAATGATAGTAATTATGTAGTATATAATTTGTATCAGGTAATAAGGAGGTAATACTAGGTATTTTGTAATCAAATAAATAGGTATATTTTAAAGAAACTTTATTCGATACATACATTATTTTCAAAACACCATTTTTTCACACATAATACATTTCTTAACGCACAATATTTATTATGAACTAAACAATTAAAATTAAGCTTTTTTGAACAATACAACTGATGCAGAGTTTCTAAATTGGGCAACCCTTTAACACTTATATCTATGATATTACCGTGAGTACATAACTCTTGAGCCCATTTCACTTTTTCTTCACCTTTTACAATTATTATTCTATTTTCCAAGTGAGGTTTAATAATCCTTTGAAATTCTCTGTAGTCTATGTAGCCCTCACTCCAATAATATCCTCTTTCTCTTTCTAACCATAGAACGCGTCGTTTTTCTTCGTTTGACAATTTGGAAAACGGAAATGGAGGTTTGACCAAAAACGTTTGAGTATGGTTTTTAGCTGCTATTGCTAATTCTTTAACAACAAACTGATTTTTTAAAATTTTGAATCCTTGCATGTCCAAAAAAATCCAATTTTCATTCATGATATTTTCTTTACAATGTTACTCAGTGGTTTGTATTCGTAAATGCAGTCGTTTAGTATTAAACAATATGCTGCTGTCTGGTCAGGTATGTCTTGATCGGTTTCAATTTCAACTCGAACGTCAACAGAGCCCTTTAATGATTCGTGCTGGCGGGAACAATCGATTACAAATAGAGGAGCAATGTCTTTAAATTCTTTCATGCTCATCAGGGGTTCAGCACGGTGGCCGTAATAAGACTGTTGAAATCTCGCGTACTGTTCGTATAATAAAGAAAACTTGTTATCAGAAAAGCTAATATTTAAACCTTCGTATGGAAAATAAGTAGAGTTCAAAAATACTCTGACGTCACGTACGTTACAGTGATCAAACTCTGCCATAGACATTTGAGCTTCATGTTTCCTATTTGTTTGTAATGCAATGACAACGAACCGCGGTTTTTCAATTTGTGAAGAAGTTTTTACAGACCATGCATGCTTGCGCGTTCTAGGGAGTAATGGGTATTCGTACAAATCCCAATTTCTAAAGGGTAAACTTATTGCTCGGTCTTTTTCTAAGCATTTCAATAAATTTATTCTTTCACGATCAGATACTTTCACTTGGGGAACGCGCCATACAATTTTATTTATTTGTATGTCATCTATAACTTGGTCCGTATTTAATTTTAATGCATTTAAATTAGTATTGTTCCTTAGTAGAACTAACTCGTGTTTACAATTTATTATAACTTTTTGATAATCTTCCGCGAAACCTAATATTTTGTTTAATGGAATGGAAACTGAAAACATGCCGTTTGTAACATTAGTCGTGCCAGACATAGACCAACCCCAAACCTGTGAAGATTTTGATTCATGTCCATTTAAAGATAAATACGACTTCATCGTAGTTGTAATGCCTGCATTTTTAATTTTGTCTATTTCGACTCCGTTTAATTCGTATCGGATATCTTGAAATAGAAACAATGCAGGGTTATTAACAAAATGCACACTGGACACTTTTTCTTTCGTGCTACTCTTGTAAACGTTTGCTATACCTTCAATATACAGCGTGCTGAGCGAAGGCAAAACATACAAGTCCTGTTGGTTGATAGGTATGCGTATTTCATCGTTCTTGTTGAAACTTGTTACGTATGGTTTATACGAGTGGTATTCAAAACTTTCAATGCTGTTGTCATGTTGCGTTTGTTGAGATACGTTTAGCATATTCATTTTAGCAAGCCAATTAATTTCAGGAACTTGATATTATTTTTTGTTAATTTTTTCTTTTTGCGAGGAGGTGTTCTTTTATGGGATGCTGTTTTCGAACTGATATCGTTACTCGTTAAAGCAGGGGTTTTATTACTGAAGTTTAACATTTTTTTCTAAAATGTAAATATAGTACTACTTCTTCTTCTCGTAAATTTATCACTTTATTTTCAGCGTCCAGTAATCTTATATTGATGGCAGTGATTGAGTGTTGGTTAACAGGAAAATAAATTAAGTTCTTAGGTATTTCAATGATTCGGTAACCAGGGGGAACATTAGGCACAAATTCGTAAATAATATGACTTGCTACGCCGTTTACATATGAACCGCTCACCACATCACATTCGATGCGCACAATGGTTGTTGATAAAATGCTCACAGGATATCGAGATTCAGTGCTTATATTTGCTTTCAAAGTTTCCTTTCCAAAACCTAAGATTTTTCCAATAGAATTGTTTTTTACAAAGTCTACATTTTGGGAACAAAAAATTTTAGTCTTTAACGTGTTATTATTGCAAGATATTTTTAATATCTCATTATTTTTAATGTTTTCTTTTAGATAATCACAAATATCTTGAAGTTCATAAGAACCTTCAGGAATTTTAATGACATTATTTTCACCATAATAAAATTTGTTATTCTTTTCGTCGATATTAGGAATAGAATTAAATGTAGAGAAATACAGAAGCCCGCATTCATATTCTTCACGAAGTTCTAATGTTGGTGTATAGTTTGTTGTCAAAGAAGCTCCTCGCCCGGTTATCGACACGGTGAAAGACATTTTTAGACTGGTCATAATGTTATACAAAATACTATATTTAAACATGTTTCCAATATTTTTTTAGAAATTTTAAACAAAGGTGACCACAGTTTACAGCGTCATACTTTTGATATTGAACGTAATTATAGTTCATTGATGTACCTTTTAAATATTTTATTAATTCTAATGGTGGTTTTAAATTTCCAAAACTATCAAAATACTCAGAGTACTTATTGTGCTTAACGTAGGCTACCCAATGAGTTCCCGATTTATCTGAGGAATCGAGGTTTATGATTCCACACTCTATTTTTTTTGTCTTTGCAGGTAATACATCTCTCATAAAGATTCCCCGAAAGTATGGAATATCACGAGCATGCTGTAATAAATCGATATTTGTAAGCGGTCTCCTAGGCAGCCTTTTGTTCAGTTTTTTGAAGGATTTAGATATTTTTTTTTTTTTTTTTTTTTTTTTACTATTTACAGGGTAGCGTTTGACCACAAGTCACCTGATATAAACCGGCTCCAGTTTTATAAGGCTTAATATATAAACCTTTCCCAAGCGCTACCGCTTCCATCATTCTGTTATGTCGTACAGACTCCTGAAGGTTTTTTTGGTTAGTCTTGTAATCAGTCACAGCTTTCGCAATACCTGCTGCACCGCCGGCCAATGATCCTAAAGCAGATAGTCCAGCAAATATCGGTATCAAAGGCAGGAACCCACCAGT